>JBAMAX010002086.1:0-24230 GCA_037043745.1 Chymomyza amoena
TATCGCCTAGGCAGCTGAAACAGCATCTTCCAGGCGGAATTCTTTGGCATCAGAGAAGCATGTAAGTTGTTGAATAATCATCCGAGTCAGCTGGAGGTGTGTATATTCTCCGACAGTCAAGCAGCTTTGCTGGCGATCAAATCGCCAACCGTGAACTCAGAAATCATCAGACAATGCAAAGAAGATCTCAATGCCCTTGCAAGCAAAATGAACATCGCTCTCGTATGGGTTCCCGGACAAAGGAACGTATACGGGAATGAAAAAGCTGATGAACTGGCGAGAAAAGGAGCATCAGATGGCGAAGCAGCGGAGGTAGCTGCCAAAAATATTGGCACTTGCAAGATTGCAAAGGAAACTTGGCCGCGATACGACAAGCGTAAAACAGCCGAACTGCTAAGCAAGCCAAGAACAATTATCTTCAGAATAGCATCGACAATAACCGGACATTGGCCGTTAGGAGACCATGCAAATAAAATGGGCTGGCTCTACAACGTCAGATGCCGAAGCTGTGACCAGGAGAACACAGAAGAGACAGTTTATCATTATTTATGTGAGAGCCCACGATTGGGGTCCTTACGCCACAGAGCACTAGGAAGCTTCGCGTTAGGAAGCCTACGTGACTTGGCAGAAAAGAACATAGACGACATCAGCAGGTTTATTAACGGATCAAGATGGTTTAAATAAACCGAACAGCAGTGGTTCCTATAAGTGGTGTAACAAAATGGCGCATTAGCGCTAATTGAGTTTGAATTTGTTGTCACTCAAACGGCACCCAAACCAACCAATCTGCACTAGATTATATTTTTCAAAAATTTTATATTGGACTAGTAAGCCCGGCAGACGTTATCCTGCCCATACTTTCTAAATACTCTTAAATTGAAGAAACATCGTAAGATTCTCTAGTTAGCTTATCTGGAAAAATATAAAATTTTTTGACTAGTTTACAGCTCGGTTCAAACTGGCACCATTATTAGTCGAATGTCACGCTTCACGGGTCTGTCTTAACCGAATTCTTTCACGTTCATTGCGATCTTCACGTTCCTGGGCAGTACGATATAGATTGATAATTAACTTGATTCGTTGCATTTCTTCCAATTGAAATACATCAGGCATGGATCGATTAGGAGACGGCATTCCCAATTGTCCTAATGCTCTATTAGCCATCCCCAAGCATAACATAGATCTTCAATATGAATAAAAGCTTCATTGTAAACTTCCTGCTGTAAATTCCATCACTGGATTACATTTTGCTTGACGTACTCGAAACAAAATATCTTCTGATAGATAATCTTGACTTCTATCCACAATTCAGATGGATTTGATGTAAAATATGTTACCAAAATAATCGCAAATAGAACACGCATTTAATATGGATGAGCAGTAACGGCAGCATCTGCTAAATTTTGATCCCAGTGCAAATTTTTTTCCAACAAATTCAATTTTTGACACGCCTCTCGTTACGTTGCACACAATACGCCATTCACTTTTCTTAATGATTGAAATGTTATTGGACCTCGATTATTGATTAACAATAATGCCAGTTTTTGTATATATGGCAATTTACACACAAAAACCGATATTCACAAAAATTCGTATATCTCACGAACCAATACACTCAAACACATCAAGATAGGCTTAAAACCTCCATATTGACAACCCCTAACATACGCAAAAATCAGATTTGAAATTCATTGACGCGTTCATGAGAACCTTCGTAACACGTAAAACATAAGTTTCTTTTATATATATAGAAGATATAAACATCTAAATACTACCTTGTGTGTCGAAAAAGAGTAATGAAAATCAGTAAAGGTAAACGAGAATATAAATCTCAAAATCTATTTAGTACAATACAAAATGGCGTCAATTTGAGTTATTTGCTATAAAGCGATGATATTTTTAATTTTTTAATTAAAAAGCCATATTAGCCGCCATTTAAATTTCACTTCAAAGCTAATTGATATTAAAATCGCTTGTAAGCAAATTAGATACTTTATAAGTACACCAAAAAGCCTATTCAAACTCAATAACATCATCTTACTACAACACACAAGCCTTAAATTTTGCTGAAGCTGCATATGTCCTTGGAAAAACACCAAAGTGAACATTTCACAATAGCTCCAGTGAGGCATACCTGATGAAACTCTTAGTTACAAAAAAAAAAACAAACCCCACTATATTATATATTAAGGAATAAGGAGTAAATCCCAGTGCTACGTGCATTAAAGAGCGGCACGAATTCTTTTTTATGTGCTTGCTCAATGCGGATGGTGGTCAGTTATGGGTCAAGGTGTGCGCAATTTCAAGTTATAAAACTGATGGCCTTTCTCACTTGGACTTTCTCCTCGGACTTTCAATTAAATTCAATTTTAAAGCTATGCTTTTGGCTTTTGTTGAGCACTTTTCGAGCATACTTTGTTGCGTACTGCTCGCTGGTATTCAATCCTGTATGCTGAAAGAGTCCTTAAGAACGCCACGGCTTACAGATGTGTGTGGGCGGCTTGTTGGCGGAGGGCAGCGTGCGGTGTGGCGTCCTAGGTATGACGGCGTAGGAGGCGGCATCAAAAGATATCCATAAAGCGCAGCAGCCATAACAAAAACGCGAAATGAATTTCACTTGAAATGTGGAAACATAAAAATTGTTTATGACTTCCGTTACGTATCACTTACTCTCTCTTACTCTCTCTCTCTCTCTCTTCCCTACTTCTTTTATTCTCTCTTCCCTGGCTTTCACTATCTCATGCTTTTTGCAACGGCATGTGAGTGTGTGTGTAGGTGTGAAAAAAATAACGGCCTAGCTGGACGGTTCTAGGTGCTCTGCAGCAGCTCTACCTCGATCTTGTAACAGCTTGAACTAGTGCAAATGTAACTAGTTGTAAACTGGTTCAAAAGGAAGTACTTAAAGCTGAAGTTTAAAAAATATGGTCAGGATGTTAGATTTTGTGAGAGGAACATAATTTTAAAAAGAAAAAAGCTACGATTACATAAAATAGGAATATAGTACACGAAATTAAAAGTTAATAAATTGAAACTTACTTTAAATTGGACATTTTATGACAAATACCAACGTGGTAATGAATATCATCAACGTATCTCCAGAAAATTAAGATCAAGCTTCACAAAAATAATTTTTTATTAATTGTAAGGTAAATTTTAGTCTCTTAAAAATCTTAAAGCAAAAGAATCTCAATGAAATTGGTTTACAAAAAAATATGATTTTTTTTTAAACATATTTACACGCTTATTAGCAAAGGATGCAGCTTGAAGCTCATGAATTGGAAGCTCATGTATAGTACATAAAATAATTAATTGTTCCAAGCAGCTTTTATTATATACACTTCGCTCAGCTTCATATAAGTTTTCGCTTGATTGACTTGATTTAATGGCTTGACTAGATATCCTTCCAACTTAATTGAAAAAAATTCTTGACCCTATGGAGAGAGAACAGTAAACACCGCTTATTAAATATCAGCAGGTGTTAAGGGGTAAAATTGTGAATGTCAATATTTTGTGTTGTCAAATAAACATTTAAATTTCAGGATTATTTTTGCAAATTAAAATTAATTTCATGCTGGCCATTTTAGGAGAGCAGGTACAGCTTTAGCTAAAAATAAATATGCAAATTAAAATTGTTGAATATGTTAATTTATTCATGTGTAAAAAGATTATATACACCAGACAAACGGTGTATATAATGAACTCGAGTGTTCCGAGTGTTGTTGCAAGGGTACATACTTATCTTATGTACTTAGGTACTTATATGTCTGTTATGCAAATTATATGGGACTTTTTTCTTAGTTTTAACATTTCTTAAGAATTAGTTATCTTTTTGAAAAGGTATGCTAGAATTTACTTTTAGAAAAGTCTTGATTAAACATGCATATATACAAAAAAAATGGCATAGGTAAAGTCGGGCACGGACGACTTTGGGATACCCTGCAGCATAAGCTTGCAATAAAATCCGGCTCCATAAAAAACCAAAAACAGAAGAATTTTTAAGCAACCTTTTTTTTTACCCTGTACCGTATGGTACAAAGGGTATATTAAGTTTGTGCAAGCCGAAAATGTATGTAACATATAGAAGGAGTCGTCGGAGATACCCCAAAGTTATCTAAAATATGATCAGGGTGACTAGAGAAGTCGATATACCCATGTCCGCCTGACCGTCCGTCTGTCCGTTTAAAAGTCTAGATCTCAGACATGGTAAAAGCTAGAGTAACCAAACTTTCACATAAGATCCCGTATTATTCCATAGGAGACAAGTTTATCTTATTTTTTTGATAACGGGGCTAAATTATATGGCATAGGGGTGTTTCAGACTACCTCGAAAAAAGACAAAAGATTTAGATGGATAATTCGTTTGTTAATGAAGATATCGTAAATTTTTTATAGTTCCCAAATTTGACATTCGAAAGTTTTTTATAGTTCCCAAGTACTGTACCAAATTTGATCAATATCGGATGACTATATAATATAGCTCTTATTAGACCGATCGGCCAATAATTCGATTTTAAATAAGATTCTTTAAGTACTTTAGCAATAAACTAAATTTGAACAAAATCGGTTGACTATATCATATATATATATATTGTATATATTTGGTAAAAGATACAATATAAATGAACTAACTAGAAGTGAATTGACTTATACATAAATGAAATTGTAACATTTTAACTATTTCAATGAATAAATACTTCGGAACTGATGTTAGAGATTGGGTTATATTATATTAAAATTACAATTTCAATTAAACGAAAATCAAATACAAAATAATGAACATATAATTTTGATAACAAATTTTAACCCATGTTTTAAAAAAATATAATCGTCAACGATTTAAGAGTCCTATATATACTAACATATAGGCTTTGACTTTTTTTGAGTGTTGTAGATACGCATCGCTTTAAGAACATAAATATTGTAAGGAAGAACTCGATTTTTGATTGTGTAGATGTTCATCATGGCACAATCTAAATTTCTTCTGGAGCAGCGCGAGACGTTTTATTGACAGCCAACAGCTCAGACTCTACAACATTGTTTGAATCATTCGTTTCATTCGAATCACTTTGGCATATCTCGGGTTCATTCAACAGATCTAGTTCCTTTTTTAATGATTCGAGAGCTTTTTTGGCAGCAATACAAAAGCCGCGACTGCATGGCAGCAATGGGAACTCCGGTATACTAAAATTCTCCTTGTACTCGTCTGGCATATCTATAAAAATGGATTGTAGTTATAATACGTAAAAAAAGCTTAGACTAGTTTCGACTTACCTTGAATTTCGGTTATTTTACGACGTTCTGCCTCTTCCGAGAATTCGGCCCAGCTTTTTATTCGCTCATAAATTTGAATGCCGAAATCTTTGAAGTGCTTTCGTAAATGATTGCGAAAGATCATGGGCGGATTTAGCAATTGTTTTATGGTGGAGTGGATTATTTTTATAAGCACCATTTCGTTATACACACGAGAATTTTCTATGCCAAGTTGTGTGCCCCTTTGCCTCTCGTAGCCCGCTTCGTTAAAGTAGGGCTCATCGACCAGTATGAGACCCTGAATGGACACTAGCACTTGAAGCATGGTGCTCTCCTTTGTCCACATTTCGATATCCCGTCCCATCCAGGTACCCAGCAGAGATACACACACTTTGCCCTCCTCATACAAATTAGGATTGAGGCGCTCTGTACAGAAGCTGATATAATGACATTTGGGTGGAGTCGTAGGGTAGTCGCGGTCCATTTGAAATTCGAAGAAGAATAAAGCGTTTTCATAAGGAGTATTCTTTGGTCCAACCATCATTACAGACATCAGATCCATGCGATCCTCATAGGCAAGCACGTGCACACCGTCTGGCAACGAGGACTGCAACATTCGATATTCTCGTTGCACAGCTCGCTGATATTGCGCTTGATTGCTGGGCTGTATGATGGTATCGTAAAAATTATGAAAGGATGGTGCATTGGGAAGCACCTCAAAGCAAAGGGCTTTAGCAGAATTTGGTCGGTTCGAAATTTGTGTTGGTGAAGGTGGCGAGCAAGCCACGGGGCTTGCTAAAGGAGGCAATAGCTCGGATAGCACAGTTAAGTTCCATGGTTGTTCTGTATTCGACATAACATCATCGACTATATCAAGGACAAGCTGGTTCAAATCATGCTCCGTCGCCTCTTCTGCATATCTTATATCATCATTTTGTTTGTTTATTGCGTCCAGGCTTGAGCAAACAACCTCGCGGCATTTAGTCAGCTGTTCGTAGATCAGGAAATAAAATTCTTCAAAGTCGTCCCCACTGCAACTGTCCCTTAGTTCGATGCTAGCTACCGTTTCCTCTTTGGATTCAATAGAATAAACAATGGAGCGCGCCTTTTCCTGCAGTTCTTCGAATTCCATGTGGTATTTGTCTAAGAATTGACTATCGGTTGGCTGAACTTCAGTCGAAGGGGGCTCATAGTTTTCAAGTTGCATTGATTCTTCTTGGTTCTCATTTGGCTTTTCGGAGAGTTTAGTGGGTGCCGCCTTAGTTTGTAGCATTTGCTCATGTAAATTCTCTTTATTTTCAACAGCCCCAACTGATACATTATTGCCGGCCTCATCATTGCCTTCAACATTTGAGGAATTTTCTAATTCTGCCTTTGATTTTCGCCGCAATAAACCTGGAAAGTTATCCTCATGAAAGAATTCGGTGTGCAGCAAACTGTCCAAGTAGGCACCGTTTTTGTAGATGACCAAAAGAAAGGAAAGAGCTTCGATCTTGCGTTCTTTGGGTAAGATGCTAAAGATCTTTTCAAAACTTTGCATTGCATTAATAGCGTTATCAATTGTCGATATGATGTCCTCATAATGGGTTGTTAGCTTCAAGTTAATGATACTAGCAACGCGACTATTCTCTCTATCGGATTGGGTCTCCCAAGAATCTCCACAGATTTCTGAATCGCTGTAATCTAGATCTTGATGATTGACGTTGAATATGTCTTCGGGGTAACACATGGTAATATGTCCAATGACCCACCAAACTCTGACGAGACCATCGGTAAAACTGTCCAAGACTTGGCCAACGGTAGAATTCTCGTTGTCACCAGTAAAATTGGTTACACGCATGACTAACTTCCCAGGTCGATATTGATAGTACGCATGATGCTTTAAATCATAAACACTCAACTCTTCCAAATTCTTGAATAAAGGTTTATTATCCTCATTGGAGTATATCTCAAACCACTTGACATACGCAAGCCGTGCATCATGATCAACTTTTTGGATAACACCATATTCTGGCTGAGAGAAATTGGTATCGTTTGCCTTACTAACGAAATTTCCGGGAAAAAACTCTTGATCGTCTAAGTGATGTATGGGATACAACTCTATAGACGGGATTGCCGTTTCAACTGTGCCATCTTGCCAAACAACCGTGACAGTGGTATAAGCACGTAGTATTTCTATAGTGATCTCCTTCCTATCTTTGGGATCAATCTTTTTTTAGTAACGGCAACTGCAATGGCTTCATGGCCCTGCCGAAGAATCTCTTCTTTTTCCATTTGTTAATGCTCATGCGCGGCACATAGCCCAACCTGGCCACATGCACTTCAGATTTGTTAACTTTTGGTACAGATTCATCTGGCTTTAATTCCACTGTTCCAGATGTGGCACAAAGCTCCTCCTGCTGCTCCAGTAAATTCACGCTTTTGTTGTGGCTGCCTCTAGGCGTTCTAAGTGTGGAAGCAATTGGTGTAGGAGCGTCAGAGTGCTCAGGCGGAGCCGTCTCCTTTTGCTGACGCTCGAAAATTGGCTTAAATATAGCGCCTAGCTCATTCTCCCAGGCACTGTATTTAACAAACATATCAGCGTCCGAATATTTGAGGTAGAAACGTTCATGGATTTGCGGCACGTGTATATCATGGATATTTATTTCTTTTATGTTTTCCAAATTCTCACCGCTAATGTAATTGCTTGGGTGCTTTAAAAGATCTTTTTCCGAGCTATATGGAGACAGTGTCTGAATTGTCCAATCAACATACAGACCTGTTGTTTGTAAGGATTCAACGGTGTAGCGGTAACGGCGTTTGCGACAAACATCAAACGAAATTTCGGGAGTCAAATTTTTCACATCTTCCATTGGAGGCAAGTGGCCAGTAATAACATTGCCTGCGTAAAACATACTGTGATTAAAGACCGTACGCGAGTTGTGTCGTCTTGCGTCCTTAAACTTGTCAAAGTATTGGGATCCTATCTGGAGGCGTGCACCATTGCTAGCTCTTATAATTGCAGACTCGCCCACGTGGGATATTATGCCTATCCAAGTGCCAAGATAGACTCGATCACCTGGTGCCCACTTGCTTAACGGTCGCAAGCGGTCGAAAGGCACGTTCTTGATGACATATTTAGAACCCAACACCTTGACATCGGCTCGTATGCTCACTTCGCGCAGATAGCCAGATTGCCCAACTAGACACTTTTGGCCCGGCAAACGACGACGCACCACATTTCCCGGCACTAAAGCACGGTCGGCAAGAACAATCGAATTCTCACATATATCAATAGTTATAGTTATACTCTCACTATGGAAGAAGGCCACGCGAACATGGCCTTGTCTCACTAAATCCAGAGACTCATCGTCATCTTCATAAAAGGAATAAGACTCCGCTGTTTGTTTTATGACTCAAATCGTGCAATACCTTTATGATCGATCTTAACTACTTTGTCATCAACGCAAAATTTGCATTCGTAATTTTCGGTCGCCTTTGACACAGCACTGTCTCCGCCAGCACTTCCTGTGACCTTGGAACCCAAGTCATTAGTTGTAATAGCTGGAGAGCCCGTCGCGTTGCTATCCATGTTACCAATGTTGAAATCCGTTTAAATGAATTATTTGCTCGTATATAATATATTTTAAAACTTTTTAAATAAAGTATTTTCGTAGCGACTGCCTGAAGTGTTTACACTTCCAGGTTTAAAAATTTGTGTTTGATTTACAACACGAGACTCACTACGATTACTTGTATTTAAACAAATCATCCAATTTTTAAAGAAACTATAAATAAAGCAATCAAAACAATCCAAAAATCAAAAACTCTGTGCTAAAACGACTGAATCTAAAATAAGTTTAAGGGATGCTTTTCAGAAGCTTCTTCGAATTTGAAACAACAAAGCTTGAATATTAGATTCATACCATACCATCACCATCTGCCATTCTACTGTCTTTATAAAAATCTATATCTCGGGGTCAATAAGAGGTATCTTGAATTTTACAAAACACTGTGAAGATTTGTAGATTCATTTTGATTTTGACCCCATTTTCAGATAAGCGTAACCGAGGCAGATCAAATATTGAACATCTGCCCAGGCCCAATCGCAAGTAAACATCCAAACTCTAGGGTATCCATATAACAATGCCAAGATGACTTCTCTTGTAGCTGTATATATGTGAAATAACTAGTAAGCACAGATCAATACTGCCGGTCATTCGTTGAAGATCTGAGCTGTCCTAGGAGACATGGCTTTTAACATCCTAACTCCAGCAAATTGCTATTCTAAGCAAAAGCTCACAGGTTATTCCAACCCACTTCATCTGCTCCCACTTCACTCAGCCACTTTTTATACAATTATTGGGATTTACAATGGGCCTTAATCCATCGGGCTTAACTCGTCTTGTCCCAAGCAGGTAATCAGCTATATTCAGAAATTCTACACAAGATGTTTAATTTTATATAACTTAATTTCATTGTTTTAAAGATCAATCATTCAATTTAAAAGCAAAATTTAGCTAAATGTAGAAAATTAAATATTAATGCCATGGAATAAAAATAATTAACTGTATGTAGTTTTATAACACAGGTCAACATGGTTCAGTTGTTGGAAAGCCAAGAGTCATTTCCAAAGTAATTTGCGTGGCGTCAGAACTGCCCATGACGTCAGGATTTGAGATATTTGAGGTTATGTTATTTTTTGGGTACATAACCTCAAATATCTTAAAATCCTGACGTGATGGGCCAGTTCTGACGCCGGATTCGGATTCTACGCACCAAATTACTTCGGAAATAACCCTTAGCTTTCCAACAACTCACATGACCCCTGTATTTGTAGACCTCTGTAATTAACCTTAACGCCTATTTTAGAAATATTGGCGTAACCAGGGTCGACTTTTAGGCTCCCTAATTCAAAAATTACTTTTTAAATTAAGGTGGATTGTTCGTTTACCTGTAAGGTCACAAACTCTGAAAAAGGTTTTTATGGATTTTAGTCAAAAATAAGTCGTTGATTAAATTTTTAAAATTTTATTTATTTTAAAATATTTGTGAGCAGCTTTTAAATTTGTATACCCTGTGCCGCATGGTACAAAGGGTATATTAAGTTTGTGCAAGCCGAAAATGTTTGTAACATATAGAAGGAGACGTCGGAGACACCCCAAAGTTACCTTAAATATGATCAGAGTGACTAGAGAAGTCGATATAGCCATGTCCGTCTGTCCGTCCGTATGAACGCCTAGATCTCAGAGATGGTAAGAGCTAGAGTAACCAAACTTTCACATTGCATCCCATATTATTCCATACGAGACAAGTTTATTTTATTTTTTGATATCGGGGATAAATTATATAGCTCCCATGTGGGTGTTTGAGACGACCTCGACAAAAAATAAATGTTGTAAATGGGTAATTCGTTTGTTCATGAAGATATCGTAACCCAATTTTGTATTCAAAAGTTTTTTATAGTTCCCAAGCACTGTACCAAATTTGAACAAAATCGGTTGACTAGCTCCATAGGACCGATCGTTAAAAAATAACTTTTTAAATCAAAATTCGCTATATTTTGTTTTTTAATAAAGACATCGTAACTAGATTTGGCGTTTGGAAATTTTATAGAGCACTTAAGGAATGTGCCAAATTTGAACAAAATCAGTTGACTATATCATATAGCTCCCATAGGGCCAATTTTCCAAAAAATATCGAATTTTGAACAAAATTTGTTGAGTTTCGTTTGTTTGTTGAAATATTGGGACCAAATTTGGTATTCGTAAGTTTTTTATAGTTCCTTAGCACTGTACTTAGTTTGATTAAAATCGGTTGACTATGTCATATAGGCCCCATAGGAACGATCAGTCAAAAAACAATTGTTTGCTTAAAAATTCTTCTGTTTTTGGTTTTTTATGAAGGAACCGGATTTTATTGCAAGCTAGTGGTACAGGGCATCCCAAAGTCGTCCGCGCCCGACTTTACGTACGGCATTTTTATTTAAAAAAAATAAACTCATAAATTAATTTATTTTTATATATTGCATTTATCTGTTGTCAATCCAGGATCTAGCTGGTGCCATCAATGAGCATAAACTCTTATAGTATTAAAAGGATTCTGATCTTATTTTACTTTATGGTATTTCATAAACAATGTTTGAGGGCAACTTTCAAACGCACAAACAAATTTACACATCTTTTCTACTTAAAAAAAAGTAGCTTTGAAGAGCTTTTAAGTCCAACTAAGAGATGCAAAAATTAAGTCGATTAAAAAAACAATAAAAAATAACAGGCCACAATACTCTACAAAGAAAGTAATAATAAGCAGTAATTAGTTGCTGCAAACCATAAGATAATCTTATGACAAATCCAGATTAATTTTTTTCTGCACACGGACTTTGTATCTCTTTGACATACGAGGCGTATTAGTAACTTAGTAACGTATTTTGTTGCACTTAATATTTGAAATGAAAAAATAATTGACGTCACTGCGTTAGTCAACTAGTTAATGCAAGCTCATTGACCAAAGAACTTGGTTGTTAGTTTGTTGCAAGAGGGTGGCAGTCAGGACGTAAGGAGCTCAAGGGGCAAGCTGCAGATACAGTGCAACACGTTCAGCTCGAGCTCATTAAGTGTGTGCGTGTGTGAGAGTGTGATAGTCGCATATGTCTTTGTATTTTTGTAACAACTACGTGCCCAGCCTGCACGGACATCTTTTTGTGCTCGTCTCCCACTGACTCTCTACACGTCTGTCCTGTGCCCGGGGACTGCACAAAGTACGGCAATTTAAAATATAATGCAAACTAAATGAAAATGCACCAACAGCGTAGCGCACAAGACAAAGGAATTTTTAAATATTTTTTATACTCGGTCATCCGGCACGCTTACTAACTGACCCTGTCCACAACTCCAACTACCAATGTCCCTACGCCCCCTTTTGCAGGCGACTGCGGTCAATGGGCCAGCGTCAACTAAGCGAAGCGTTGTCCACACATCCGAAAGTAACCGCAAAACCCACGGCTATAGTAACTGCAGCGCGCTGTCTTCTGTTTAAATACCCTTTAGCCTCAAGGGTATGGAGAGTCTTGTAAGAGAGTTGTTGTCCAAATGATCTGGAAAACCAAAAACAACAAAATTTGATTCCAATAAGGCGGCTGCGTCTGCTGCCCTCGAACCAAAAGAGTCGGGAGCACGAAAACTTGAGAAGTTGTAAAAGAGTTGACGTGTGGATTATCTGGAGAACCAATCAAATATTAACTTTAACAAGACGTTTCCACCTGGTACTTTCAAAGCAAATGAGTCAGGAACGCTCATTTTTGTCACGAAGTGCTACCACTTTTCTCTTAAGCCGGCCATTGGTGGGATCACTGAAATATATTTCGCGGTGCTTTGAATCCTATCATGTCAGGTTTTCCCAATCATTTAGCAGAGTCTTCACCAGCAAGAGTTGTAGTTTCTAGGCTTGCATGCCTCTAAGCCTTATGCTGGGAGATAAAGAAAATGATGATGATACCCCGGAGCTCCGATTAAATAAAGCATTAAAAATTAATTAAATTGGGTATATATTTTACAGATCGATGTTGCTTTCGAGGCTGTATCATCTGAGTTTGAGATCAGTTCATGTCTATCTCTTAACCAGTGAGATTTTACACACTTGGACCGTGCATAGTCCGACTGCGCTACGGCAGATTTTGGTGCCCTAGGGGTCTGTTCTAAACCCTTGAGAGACTGTTCTAAACCAATTAATTCTCATTCGAGGTTTCGAACATCTTCACCAGTGAGCTGTCGACGTTCTTCCAGGAATTTGAAATCCTATCGTGTTTAAACTTTTTACATTATTTGGTTATGAAACAACAATAAAGGTTTTGCATCTAAAATTTTAAGTCATAATGAAGAACGTCTTTCCAACAACTTTTCTCTTAGATATTACAGTTAAAAATAATCTCATCTCAATGAACTGGCCTAGCCTACCTATCTTCAGCTTTAAATTAATTTTTTAAATAGAAAATCTCTTTAGTTGGTTTTTGAATTTTTTTCCACAGTCTTATATATTAAAATTCAATCGTTGTACGTTTCTCAAAGGCATATAATCTATATATATAAAATAAACTTATGTTTTGCGTGTTACGGGAGTTCTCATGAACGCGTCGATGAATTTCAAATCAGATTTTTACTTGTATTACAAGTTGTCAACACGGAGGTTTTAAGCCTATTGCGATATACCGGGAATTGGGCATTAAGTGCAGACAGAAGAAAAGTCGCAAAGGGTTGCAATGTATGTAGGATCCGAGCTCTCTTAAGAATACTTAAGTTCGTCCATACGGCTTTTTAGAGAGTCATGAAAGTCAACTTATCCAAAAATCTTATAATTGTCTTGAAAAGCTAACTAGAGAATCTTACGATGTTTATACACTTTAACAGTATTGATAAAGTTTGGGCAGGACAACGTCTGCCGGGCTCACTTGTATTATAGTAAAGTAGAAGAGGTAATTAAAGCCAAAACTCCTAAAGTTAATAAAATGAATTGAAAATTATAAAGACTAGCTTTTTAAATTTCACAAAAATTCACTCGAATTTAAAATTCCCATCATGGCGATTGCCAAATTATGCAAAGACGATTAACCCATCTCTATTAGGCTAGAGTATATGTAGCAAGACCAACTGTTCCGGGAAAACCGGAAAATAGCCCGATTCTGGAAGCAACGTCCCAGCGTCCCAATGATTTTTATAGAACGAACCCGTTGAATTTGTTCAATTTTTTGAAAGAACATCCTAAATTGCATAAGCAAATATCAACCCAAGCCAAATGCGACTTTAAGCAAAATGCAATCGAAAAATCGATTCAAATTATCTATAGCACTATCATCTAACTAATTAAAGTGGAATATTAGTTTTTTTTCAAAAATAAAATGTCCCGGTTTTAAGTTCAAGTGTCCAAGATTTTAGTAATTTTTTTCAAAAAATTTTCAGGTTTCGCTCTAAATTGTGTTGTTCACACTAAGGATAGGGTATCTGATAGTCGTATTGCGTTATTATTATTAAAACATTCAATGTTGTTGTCGCAGCAGTTTTTGCTGCGAAGGCAAACGGAAATGAACTCTTTAGCAAAGTGTTTACAAGCAAACAGAAAGGAGTGCAGAAAAAAAGAACCAAAAAGGACAACGAAGCGCATTGGAAAAGGAATGCGGCTTGGTATAACTGTGTGTGTGTGTGTATGTGGTTGTGAGTATGTGCTACGAGGCAGTTAACTTAATGACATGAAACTGTTTTGCTTAGCCAAAGTAACAAGAATAGTCCAAAGTCCTGGGCATAATGGTATGTGCCTAAAAAAAAAAATCGCGTTTCTTTTATGCATATAAAGGTAAAAGTAAAATTGCTCTTTTTTAATGGAAAGTAACTTTAGAGGCTCCAAGTTGCAGACCAGCATTGGTCGTTTTAGAAAGGACTATGGCTGTCGAGGGCTGCAATGCAACTCTAAATTCCTTTTAGCGACTAAAGCTTCTGATGTCCACATCGTCTCAAATAAGCTTAGTTGTGAGAGTGTTGCGGTGTTCTCAGAGCATATAAAGGGGAATTTTTGAATAGCGTATAACTGCAGGAATAGCAACTTGATGTCAGATTACTTTTATGTTTACACAGATCTTACAGCTTTTTGTCTTAAGAGCAGGTTCTTTTTAATTTTGTCGAGAAAATCGATTTTATTTGAATGATTTTCTAAAAACTTTAAGCGCGTTTCTCTCGGAACCATGTTTTTCATCAGAATTTCAAATACAAGTGTTGATCTGTAGTTCCGATTCTCCTCATTTTAAGCATGTTTGAAAGGATGCAGTTTTTTTGCTAATACTAACAGTATGCAAGAAAAATTGTTAAACAAGGTCAAATCACTAAAAAAAATGAGAAAAATATATTTTTTTTTTGTTGACAATCCCCATTTCAGTTAATTTTTCGTCAAAACCCATTCTAGTTTATTATAAGCCATACAGAATTTCATTAACATTTAAAACAATCCTTTCCTGACGTGTCGATCTGCTCTAGATCAGATCTTATGATCACGGAACTTTTTCATAACAAGATATTTTAATCTCTTCTGTGCCCCTGTGGACACCTCCGGTGGCAACAATGGTTCACGGATGGGTCCAAAACTGAGTAGGGTGTAGGTGTTGGAATCGTTGGACCCAACACCAGAATCTCTAACGCAATAGGCATCTGGCTCAGCGTCTTTCAAGCGGAGATTCATGCCATAGAGAACTGCGTCCTTAGTATCCTTCCCAAGGCAACTAGCGGAGCATATATGTGCATTTATTCAGATAGCCAAGCTGTTATTAGGGCATTCTCTTCCTGGAGCATCTCCTCCAGGATAGTTAAAGAGTGCCTTAACTACCACCAAACCCTGTTCGCCCGTAACAAAGTCGTGCCATGTTGGGTGCCTGGACACTCGGAAGTAGATGGTAATACGATCGTTGACGATGTAGCACGAAAAAGTGCCTCCACCCTGACTACATCTCTTGCGCCGTTTTGTGGTAGTGGTTGGTTCACAATCAAAACCATGATAAACAAATGGGCTACAGGAGAACATAGCAGATACTGGTGCTCCCTTTCAGGGCTTCGTCAAGCATAAGTGCTTGTCAAGCCTCTGGATGCGATCAAGACAAAAGGTCTTGGCAGAGCGGATCCTGGTAGCTTACCTAACTGGCCACCACACTGTTAGATACCATATACAGAAAATTTGCCTATCGGACTTTTCAGTGTGCAGGCTCTGTCAAGAAGACAATGAAACCACCAGACATATTCTCTGTGACTGCCCAGCTCTGGTATGGGACAGAGCCTGTCACATGGGAAAGGAACGGATTAGTCCCTTCTATCTTAGGTCAATACCTACAAAAGACCTACTGCAATTCATGCGGAAAGTCTTTTGCTTTAACTTAAGGGTATGGTACAAAAGACCTTTTGGTTGCTGTGCCCCACCTCTCCGTTAGGAACTCTTTGTCGGAAAAAAAATCAAAACAGGAAGTTTGCATGCCTTTTCATCATGCCACAGATAATTCCTTAGCCTCGTCTTCTTTTCTGTCAAATTTGAAAGAACTTTCCTTTTATTTCCTTATCGTTAGACAGCTCGATATTAGCCGAAAATGCAATCAAAACAATTTAATTATTATTTTATTATTATTTCCCTGACGCACATATACATTGCAATCAAATATATAGTATGCAAGAACAATATAACTGTAATTTTCGCTCTTATACAGAGCATAGGGCGGAAACCGTTTCTTGGGTAGGGGTGTTTTTATCGGAAAGGTTACCAGCCTTTCGCGAACCACAACACGTTTGTGTCCTGCCATGTGATCTCATTTGTATAGCGAGCCGCTCGGTACAAGAACGGACGCCCGCTCCAGCCGCACCACACCTGGTGAACAGACGCTGTAAGTTTCGACGAAGAAGGCATTACCGTTGACTCTACTGGTGAGCTCATCCGCTGAATTCCGCCTCCGTCTTTGGTTTTTGACAAAATGTACCTTCCACCCATATCTGGGAGGCGATCTCTATCCGCCACCTGCGACGCGTCCTCTAGGGGTTAAAGCCTCCCCCGAGAATAAACAATTTCATAGCTCCCGAAAATTTAACAAGCAGGGGTTAACCTAGGAGATTACGAGTTTCTAGATGACATTAAGCACTTTCGACTACTTTTTATTAAAGAATATTCATAAAAATAAAAATAAAATATTGCTAACAGCCCAAAACAGCGTTGTAAAAAGCGCCAATATCCAGTGTCAGTGTGCTTAAGTTTAACTAAACTTGCTCCACTATTTCATATGCCTAGATTTACTCCCTTTTTAAGAGAGACGCGAATGATGGATCTAAATCATGAAAATTCCCTATATATCCATTTTTTTAAATACTAATTCATCAAAGTTCGTTGTAGTAGCGTTTTTGTTACAATATAGTTCAACTGCATAAACTGACTAATACCCTTGAATTGAAATAAAATAACATATGTTAAAAAATGTTTTATAAGCTGCACTCAATTATTGTGACAGTTGACCAACTGCCCAACACTGGCCACTTCAATGCGGCCATTACAAATGACAGTACCAAATTAATATGCACTATTGCATACTTCATGTGCCTGAAGAGAGAGAGAATGAGAGACTGTATGCATGTGTGTGCGTGCGTGTGTGTGTGTGTGCGTGAAGTGCCATCATACATAACTCACAACATGTGTAGAGTAGTAGTAGAGTGCTGCTACTCACACACGCACACATGCACATAAATGTGAAATATGGGCAATGAAAAAAACCAAAAGAGAGAATAGTCATAGTATATACAAATATGCTGAACAAATAGTATAGAGAAATGAAACAGCAAAGTGCACTTCAAAGGCAGTAACAACGGGTGGAGAGCAAAGAGCCATAAGAGCCAAAAACATAAGCATAAGTGCCTGGCGCAGCAGCAATAACAACAACAACGACAGCAACAACAACAACCACAAGAGAGTAGCAGCGACAATGCTGAAGAGGTTGTTAGAAGGCAGCGGTAGCCAGGAGCAGGGGGGGAACAAGTGTGCACCACTACAATAATCACAAAAGCGCAAAACAACAACAGCAACAACAACGCGGCAGCAGCGGCAACAACTACAAAGACACAGAGGAGCCAAGAGAGTCAGCAAAAGAGAGCGCGGAGAGCGAGCGAGCGAGTTTATGTGCATATGTGTAGAGCTTCCGGCTACTTGGGCGACCAAGCTTGGTCTCACTAACGCTATGGCTGCTTGGGCATAGCTTTGGACTCGTTTGGCCACACTGGCACACACACACACTGAAGCCGCCTGCATGCAAACGGAAATAATGTATTAATCCTGTTGAGGCCATATTTTTATTGTTATTGCGCCATGTAGCCAAGCCCACAGACATCAGCCAGCCAGCCAGCCAGCCTGCCAGCCATTGCCTCCTTCTATGCACGTCCTTATTCCCGTCTCTAGGAGCGGCTGGCACTTTGTTGATAAATAAACTGAAATATGTTTGGCATCATCTTCGAATACGTAATTTTCGTGAGCAGCAACGTAGAGAGGATCAAGCCACGTCCTTTTCGGTATTTTTTTTTTGCAGCGTCAGGTGATTTAAATGACAACAAAGTAGCAGACGCGAAAAAGTGATAAACCACATTAAAATTACACATACCACAAAGCAAAGAGATTAAAAATCAGTTGCAGTAGAGCAGCGACTAAGGAATACACTGCAAACAAACTGCTCAACATTAGAAAAGTAACGAAATTAAGTGTCCTATGTAGGCAGTACGACCTAAGAATAAGTAAGTAAAATTGAATTCAAAAAATTACACTCTACAAATTTTAAGAGATATTAAAAGGATAACGCCTCTACAAAATAATTATATGAATGGCTTAACTTCAATAAGATGTACTGCCTAAGAATAAGAAAATAAAATTTAAATAAAAAAAAGACATTCAACAAAATTTATAACATCTTGCATAATGCTCTTAACGTCTATACTAAATAATTATATGAATGGCTTAACTCCAGAAATATTGATAAACTGTATCGAAATTCGTTGGATTTGATATGGAAAAAGTTTTGCTGCTTCCGCCGAGAGCCTCAAAGTCGTTGGAAATTCATGAGAGTATGATCAAAATATACACGGTAGGGTCTGGTTCGCGAGCCAAGATAGCAGCCCTACCAGCAAGCTAAGAAACCTGGGCCAATCTCCCATCTTTCTAAAACTAAAAGATTTCTGAGACAAATTTTCTTGCACTTCTCTCCAAACGGAGTTAAAGGAAATAATTTATAAGTCAGAAATACATAGGGATCGCGGAACGGTGAGCAGAAGAGAAAGCAGAGTCCTCTAAGGTATTACATAAAAAACTCTTTTTGGAAATCAATAATGTTGACCAGAAAACAAGCTATCAGTTTTAGGAAGCAATTTTAATTAAATAGAGGAAATTCTGATTTGAATAAATCAAGAGAAACTGAGAAGGGAAATCTCCACTGACTGAGTGAGTCATGGCTAACAATAGAAGCTATTCTTAGCAAATTACAAGCCTTTGTTGAAATAGGTCTTCGAATCATTCTATCTGGTGGCCAAACATGATCAGCAACTCTAAGCTGATGCAGCGATATGATGAAGCCGATATGCTACATAATTACTAGCCGCAAATGGGGTTGGATTGGGCATACTTTGCGTAAGCCACCACATGAAGTTTGTCGTCACGCCCATAATTGGAACGTGCAGGGCAAGCGAAGAAGAGGGAGACCCAGAACAACATGGCACTGAAATATTTTGAAAGAAGCTGAAGATTCTGGCGTTTCTAGAGCACAGTGAAGCAACAGGCACAAAACCGCACGATTTAGGTGTATTACAGAGGCCCTATGTTTCTCAAGGAAATGAGAGGCTTTCCAAGTGATCAGTCACCGTCTCCGTTTTGTTATAAGTTTACAACAGAAAAGAAATGTATCCAATTCAGACGAATCCTAACCGTAGTGTTTTAAGGCGCATGGAAATAGGATTCTGCCAGCTCTTGTTGCATTTAAAAAAAAAAAAAACATAATTTAAGATTAAGATATTTCGTCTTTTATGTTTTTACAAGCCTCTTCTTATCTTATCCATTCGTTAATAAATTATATTATTAATATTCATGGCTTTTTGCGTTGCTGCGTACTGGCTTTTAACCTAAACAGCTGTTGTTACTGCTGGCTTATATTTTAAACTTGAAAAGAAATTCAATACTTGACAACTGCTTTTTTTTGTGGCATATGTTTGAATTGTAATCAATTACTAACAGCAACAGGATAAAATTTAAATAAAATATTGTTTTTTTTTAATTTGGGATGAAGCATCTTCCATGTCCAGAAAAACGTTCGTATTACACATAATTTTAGGAATAGGTAAGAAAGGTTTACGAATCAGGTAAATTCTTTATTTATTTATTGCTTATTAGATCCCATAAGTTATAAAGGGTGATTCATTAAGACCTTTTTTTTAATAAGGATTTTCGTGTGGATCACGCGTGATCCATGACAGCTCTCAAAGGCAAAGTTGTTCAGTATTCATTGTCAAATCATCATGCAAAGACTTACACCCGAACAACGTTTACAAATTATACAATTGTATTACGAAAATCAGCGTTCTGCAAAGAATGTTTTTCGTGCGCTGAGATCGACTTATGGTCAACATAATCGACCCACCGAACCCACAATTCGTAACACCATCACCAAATTTGAAACCCAGTATTCATTGTTTAATGATATACGACCAAATCGACCACATCCAGTAGTGAAGAGAATATAGCGGCGGTATCTGACAGTGCTCACTAAGACCGCAAGGAATCAATTCGGCGCCGATCGCAACAACTTGGACTGTCGTATTCAAACACCTGGCGCATTTTACTTTTGGATCTCGGCTTGAAAGCATACAAAATTCAACTCAGGCAAGAATTGAAGCCGAATGACCTTCCTGCACGTCGCCGTTTTAGTGAATGTGCTCTTGGTAAGATCGATGAAGATCCGTTGTTTTCGACCAAAATTTTGTTCAGTGATGAGGCCCACTTTTGGATCCACGGCTTCGTGAATAAGCAAAATTGCCGTATTTGGGGAGAAGATCAAGCCGAAGACGATCACCAGCTGCCATTACATCCAAGAAAAACAACGGTTTGGTGCGGTCTGTGAGCTGGTGGAAACATTGGTCCGAATTTTTTTAAAAATGAGCAAGATGCGAACGTTACCATCAATGGCGCACGCTAATGGACCATGTTAACGGACTTTTTGCTGCCTGAAATTGTTGCCCGTGATCTCGACGACATTTGGTTCCAACAGGATGGCGCTCCGGTCCACATTGACAATGAAACAATCGCTCTATTGCGAGGTCAATTTGGTGAGCGATTAATTTCACGTACGGGACCCGTACCATGGCCGCCAAGATCGTGCGATATCACACCGCTCGACTTTTTTCTTTTGGGTTAGGTAAAGTCAAAAGCTTACGTGGACAAACCAGCAACGATTGAGGCCTTGAAAGCCAACATTCCTCGTGCTATTGGGCAAATACCAGTGGAAATGCTTGAACGAGTGATGGAAAATTGAACCTTCAGGATGGATTATTTAAAACGCAGTTGCGGCCAACATTTGAACGAGATTATTTTAAAAAAATAAATGCCATAAAATATTCTTTCGAAATTTTAAATAAAGATCCCATCATTCCTTTGAAATTTGCATTTGCCAAATCATTAAAAAGGTCTTAATGAATCACCCTTTATTATTATTTTTTTAGGAAAAATAAAATAAAATACAAATTTTAAGTCTAGCTTTTATGGTTATCAAGATCTACCGACAGATTATAGGTATAGCAAAGGTGAACACAAAATACTGTCCAGCATTAAGTGATCTCAACTAATGTCCCTCAATCACTTATATACTCTTACCTTACACATATGTATCTATAATACGCTTGACCCCTTGACAGTTCAGGGTATCAACAACTAACAAACCAACAAACAACAACAACAAGAACAATTCAAAGTACTTTATAAATATTGCCGCGCGTTAAGAGCGCCTTGCGTAATTATTATAACGCATACGCCTTGTTGGCAACAACAGTGACCGCGACGTCGATGCCAACAGCGACGTTGACTGCGACGTTGGCGACAATTATGCGCTTGCTGCCGGCTTAAGCAGCCATTTTTGTTGCTGTCCTTGTTGTTGTTGCTGTTGTTGTCGACCATTGTTGTCGTTGGGTTGCTTTTTCATAAATTTAAATACAAAACATGTTAAGTTTTATAGCCCGGCGTTAAATTGCTGCTGACTACCTCTGCCTGAAGAGCCTCCTACCCCTCCACCTCTAGCAACAAAGCAGATTCTTTTGTAAGTATTTACATATACACGTTTATACATATATGTACATCTACATACATGCTTGCAATCGGCTTGTGTGTGCACCATTTAACATATGCTATAAATCCAACAAAAGCAACAAATTTACTAGCTCACATAAGCTTATATGAATATACAGATGTAAATATATATACTCCTTGTTGGCGTGTATGTATGAGTGTGTACACATGTGTGTGGCAAACGATGACGGTAAGTACTGTACCAATTAGTTATAGAGGCTTCAAGTGTCAGCTTTACTGTACTTCTTTCAACTAAATCAATTTCATGGAATAATTTGCTACCTTCATCTGTATTTATGTATGAGTGCCATAAAAAAGCTAAATACTTGTATGTATTTATATAACAACAAAGTCTTTAGCACAGAAAAGGATATGTACATAAATTTATTGAATGCAAAAAAGAAGAAAATTAGAAGCAAGTATCAAATTAAGGCCGTGAGCTTCAATTAAATAAATAATTAAATTAATTTCATTTTGATTTTCCGTTTAAGACATAAATTTGCAACTGCTGTAAACATTTTTGCTGCCGTTCAAGGATCATGTATCAGCAGCTAGCTAGCTTCCTTTTCCAGTTCATCGACAGCTCCAGAATTTAGTTAGCTCGTTGTTGGTACGAATAAGATTTGTTAAATTTACATACTGTTTAGAAAACAAAGCTATTTGGAAAACAAAATATACTTCCAAACAAAATGCATAAATAACCAAACAATGGTTTGGTAGAAGTTTATTTTTCTATTTTTTTCTATATAGCTATGTACATAAACTAAACACACATATGTGTATGTATATTGGTTTATGTACTATGTACATTACAAAATACTCTATATACTACACTATAAAAATTCCAGCTAATGGCTGCCATTTTGTTTGGTTTGCGCACTTCTCTTGATTTATTGCAGCAAGAGCAAAGATCCAAAAACGCAGGAATAATAAAAAACTATTTAAACAATAATATTCCATATGCTTTTAATATAATTGATATCATTTACTTTAGATAGGCCTTATCAAAATGCTTTTTGAACGACTATAAAACTATATTCGCGTCTGGTGAATTCGAGAGCCATTGTGTGGAGGTTATGAAGTTCGGAACGTTGTTTTTCAGCCATTCTTGGTTCACTCGAGCTTTGTGAGACGGTGCCGAGTCCTGTTGAAACGTCCATGGTCTGCCACCGAAATGTTTGTCTGCCCACGGCTTCAAAGCAACCTCCAGAATACTTTCCCGATAATATTGCGCATTAACCTTGACGCCAGGCTCGATGAAAACGATTGGAGAGCGCCCATCTGCGGTTACAGCGGCCCAAACCATTATGGCGTGCTCCTGCGGTGGCCAATCGATGACTCAAATTCTCGTATGAACGGTCCCTCAAGTAAACCCTATCGTTTTGAGAGTTTACGAATTGCTCAATTGTAAAAATTTTCTCGTCAGAAAACACAATGTTCGGCAATTGACCGCTTTCGGCCAAGCGAAGCAACTCCTTCGCTCTCTCAAGTCTGACTTGTTGCTGCTTCGGTGTGAGATCATGTGCCTTTTGGATCTTGTAAGGCTTGACCTTAAGATCATTTTTCAGTATGCGACGGATGCTACGGTCAGATATTTTTAGTTCTTTCGCCATTTGATTGGCACTTCGTCGGGGATTTCGCTCAAGTCGCTTCTTCACTTTTTGAACCATCTCACGTGACGTTGCAGTCTTTTGATGACCACCTCCATGACGTTTTGCGATGCTACCAGTATCATTGTAACGAGTTATGGTGCGATAAACGAAAACTTTATTTACTTTAAGGTGTTCGAGCTCACGAACAATCGCTGGTTGTGATTTTCCAGCTAAATATAATGCAACTACACTATTACGTTTGAAATCCATTACTGATTTTTTTTTCGCGTTTACTCACGGCAAAATGCTTTCGTGCGCTTGTAAACAATACTCTAAACTGTCATTTAGCTAACTTACAGACAGCTGATGCCCGTGCGTCAGCTGCGCGAGCGGTCTGAATTTGGTTACACTTCGACCGGACCCTGTATATAGTAGAAAATATAAATTCTGTTGCCCATCAAAAATAAATATGAAAAAAATTATATGTATATGGTAAAAGATACAATATAAATAAATACCTCGGAGCTGATGTTAAAG
>JBAMAX010002087.1:0-68803 GCA_037043745.1 Chymomyza amoena
AATATTAGGTTGTCAAAAAAGTCTTGCGGTATTTTTATTGAATTTTCAATTGTTCATAAAATTGGTTATAATAATGCGATTTAAGTCAAATATGCGCCGTTTTGTTCGATGACGAGTTCCCAACGAGATGCCAACTTCATAATGCCCCTCTTATAGAAGCTCGCTTCCCTATTGTCAAAAAACTCGGAGAGCCAATTTTCACAGGACTCTCTTGTGGACAACTTCCGATTACCAAGCGCGTTCGTCATGGACAGAAATAGGTGGTAATCACTTGGTGCGAGATCCGGACTATACGGTGGATGCAAAAGAACCTCCCATCCGAGCTCCCGGAGCTTCTGGCGCGTCACCAAAGATGTGTGTGGCCTGGCGTTGTCCTGATGGAAGACAATTCGGCCTCTGTTGATCAAAGATGGCCTCTTCTGCATGAGTGCTGCATTCAAGCGGTCCAGTTGTTGGCAGTACAGGTCCGAATTGAGCGTTTGGCCATAGGGGAGCAGCTCATAGTGGATGATTCCCTGCCAATCCCACCAAACACACAGAAGAACCTTCCTGGCCGTCAATCCAGGCTTGGCCACCGTCTGGGCAGCTTCCCCGCTTTTCGACCACGACCGTTTACGCTTCACGTTGTCGTAAGTGACCCACTTTTCATCGCCAGTCACCATCCGCTTCAAAAACGGGTCGATTTTGTTGCGATTCAGAAGCGATTCGCATGCATCCATACGGTCAAAAATGTTTTTTTGCGTCAAGTCGTGTGGCACCCATACATTGAGCTTCTTTTTCAATCCAAGCTTCTTCAAATGGTTTATAACGGTTTGATGACTCATGCCCAGCTCTTGGCCGATGCTACAGCTGCTACTATGCCGGTCTCTTTCGATCAATTCAGCGATTTTATCGCAATTTTCGACAACAGGCCTTCCGGACCGTGGCGCATCTTCGATCACCTCTGCACCAGAACGAAAACGTTGAAACCATCGTTGTGCGGTGGAAATGGAAACTGTATAGGGTCCATAAACTGCACAAATTTTATTGGCAGCATGAGATGCATTTTTGCCTTTATCGTAGTAGTACTGTAAAATATGCAGTATTTTCTCTTTATTTTGCTCCATGTTTGCGACGCTATAACTCACGAACGACTAAAAGCAAACAACAATTAATCAAACACGTGTTAGCACGTGAAAAGAGCTTTCCAAAAAGCTATAGCGTTAACCGATGCGACGAATACAACTAGAACTACGCGCTTGCAAAGACAAGCTTGCGGAAATACCGCAAGACTTTTTTGACAACCTAATATATTTTTAATGTTATCAATCATCCCAAAGTGTAAGAGTTGGATAGCTGAAATTTAGCATGAAGGAACTGGCGTCTAAAAGTTTGTGAAGAGCTTATCAATAAGAACGATAAGATTAAAATTTAAATAAAACATATTAATTTAGCTCAATTATGGTGTGAATTATTTTATTATATGTATATTTTTAGACAGTTATGACAAATATAATTTATAGAACATTTCGTTCAATCGACCACTTCGACTTCGGTGATCCGATCACGCCAATTTTTGATGACGCGGTGCGCCATTTCAGGACTTCGCTTCAATGGTAGATCGAATGTTGGCTTCTAGATGTAATGGTGATTCATGAATAGCTTGGCGGTTTGACTCCTTGATTATTAACAAAACCATTGATCCAAAAATGAGCTTCATCAGAGAAAATGATATTTTAACCCTCAAACCCTAAACGGGTCTGGCCAGACATTTTTTATTTTTCGACTTTAATTTAATATATTTTTGCCTTAAATAGAGACTTGAGCTCAAAGGTACCTTCCCATAATTTTATTGGATATCGATCTGCCACTATGACAATTATAAAAAGTCTTCAAATAAGGACGAAAAAACGATGGTAAAAATGAATTGACGAATGGTGGCTGGCTGGATCCTGTGCATTCGTCAGACGGAGGGTTAGTAAAAATCGCGATCTGTTGCCATCGCTTCCAGGGATTCATTAGCAAACTCATGATGTAACATGGTGAAATGACAAACCTTACTAAAATCCTATCATCCTTATTGTTGAACCCTTTATGAGATGAATTGAGATGATTGTTTCATCAATTCTACCTACTATATATGTGCTATTTTTGTGGATTAAAGAAATTATCTTTAAAATTTTTTAATAACACGGTGGCTAGGAGTGGAAACTGTAGGGGCATTTGATTTATTTGATTGTGTTTTTGATACTACACTTAAAAAAAGGCTAAAAGCAGATTTTTGTGGTTACACTGACTCACATTGTGGCATTTGCCGAACCTTGCCAAATGTGGTTTAAATTCAAACTGCGTCACAATATTTTGACGTGACGGTTCCACAGGGGCTCTGACGTTAAAATTTTTTATATCACTTACAATTATAATTCAAAAGATTTGAATGTATTGTATAAAAAATTGTTTTTATTGAACTTTTACAAAAGAGCAGCTGTGAACTCATCGTCTGGTTTTATGCATATTGGCTTCCGGATGCCAGTTCATTTAAATTGCCGTCTCGAGACTTTTGCTGGAAGAAATGAAAATAATGATATTCCATTTGTTTATGAGATCTTAACGACAATCTGATACAGGTGCCCAAAAACATATTTTTTCGAAATAATTACGAAAACGATGCTTAACAAAAAAAGGGTGGTATTTTCGTGTTTATCGAAAATTACCCTAAAAAACTATTTTTACGAAGGTGCATTTTTTGTGTAAGCTAGTGTAATTCAGCTCAATTGATAGGGCAAAAAAATATAAAAATAATCCGAAAATTTCAAAAAAATACGTGTTTTCCGTTTTAGTTAATTGAGACTAAACTACTTAATATTTTTTAACCAATTTGTATTATTTTTAACCCCCGACGCAAAAAGAGGGGTGTTATAAGTTTGACGTGTCTGTCTGTCTGTTTGTCTGTCTGTCTATGGCATCGTAGCTCCCGAACGCATGCAGTGATTTCAATTTAGTTTTTTTTGTATTAAAGGTGACTTATGTGCGAGTGTTGTTAGACATGTTTGATGAAAATCGGTTGAGCCGTTTAAAAGTTGTGGGGAGTAAAAGTGGGGAGAAAAACATCAACTTTGTCCTATTGGCTTAAAATTTGGTCCTATTGTAGCTGACGACGTCACTGATTCGAATCTGAGGTTATTTTTGCTCTATCTCTTCTCGTTTAGAAGCTATGGCCATTTGAAGTTAAAAACATCAACTTTGTCCGATTGGCTTAAAATTTGGTCCTATTGAAGCTGACGACGCCACTGATTCGAATCTGAGGTTATTTTTGCTCTATCTCTTCGCGTTTAGAAGTTATGGCCATTTGAAGCTAAAAATACAGCAAATCTATTAAATATGATAATGATGCTTGTCAACAAATTATGCCAATGGGCTTGCCAATCATTTAATGTCTGTCTGTCTGTCTGTCTATGGCATCATAACTCCCGAACGCATGCAGTGATTTCATTTTAGTTTTTTGTATTAAAGGTGACTTATGTGCGAGTGTTCCTAGACATGTTTGATGAAAATCGGTTAAGCCGTTTAAAAGTTGTGTGGAGTGAAAGTGGGGAGATTAACCGAATGTCTGCAAATATACAGCTTTTTCAACTGTCGTCCTTTGCAACTTATGTGCTGTAACCGCCCAACATAAAATGATAGGAAACATTGTTCGTTAAACTTCATAAAACGCCATATATATTTCGCCTATCACAAGTCCACCAAAAACTTCTTGAGATATTTTTAATTCATGTAAACGTCTTGAGATATTTTTAATTCTTGTAAACGTAGATGAATACTTCGTAAAACTTCATAAAACACCATCGATATTTCGTCTATCACAAGTCCACCAAAAACTTCTTGAGATATTTTTAATTCTTGTAAACGTAGATGAATACTTCGCAAAACTTCATAAAACACCATCGATATTTCGTCTATAGCCAGCCACCAAAAACTTCTTGAAATATTTTTAATTCTTGTAAACGTAGATGAATACTTCGTAAAACTTCATAAAACACGATATATATAGTTGATGAATACTTCGTAAAACTTCATAAGACACCATCGATATTTCGTCTATAGCAAGCCACCAAAAACTTAACCTAACCTACCTATAAAAAGTATGAAATAAAAAATTAAATTAAAAATTTAAAAAACCCCCGACACACGAACTTAAGTAATTTTCATTTAAAAAGTAAAAAATAATAAAAGAAACTTAATGTTAAAGTACCTAAGAATCTATTAATAATTCTAAAAAATATACGTCGCGTTGGGGGACCGCTCCTAAACTAACAATTCAAATACAAATAGTCTAATTAAGCAACAAAGATTAGCTTAAAAACAAAATTAAGAAAATACTTCAAAAACTTTCATAGAATTACTTCAAAAAATTTGCATGTAAGATACGACCGTCAACGACGTCTGCCCTCGCGTGTTTTTTTTTATGAAAATTACTTAAGTTCGGGGGTTTTTTAAATTTTTAATTTAATTTTTTTATGTATGTACATAAAATATTATGTTATATTTCATTTAAGACTATTTTAATATATGTTTTCTTAAGCCAAATCTTAATTTTGTATTAAATAAAAAAATTTTTCATTTTTCCGCAGTTACCAATTGGTACTGGTCGAGGTCTACCCTGTGGCACACCAACTCTCATTAGCCTTTTACCGGAAAGGGCTTCACGGTAAACCGGAACTGGGAGCAGGATTCAGACTCTCTTAAACTTTTGCAGACTCCATTGCAGTATTCCTTATCATCAAACAATTGTAATAACCGTCCTATTCCGGAGCTTTGGAAGAAAAGGTAAATATTATAATTTTTTTTTGTTTTTATTTATTTGTTAATCAACTTACTTAGAGCTTTAATCCTTTCGTTACAAAATTTTAAAATGTATGGCAACTATTTTTGTATTAATTTCTGTAAGATTTACCTATTTTAAAAAAAGTAAATAAAAATTTTGGATAATTTCTATATATCTTATAACCCTGCTTTATTTTAAATATTGCATATAATTGAAACATACTTACATTAATATTAAGATA
The DNA here is from genome assembly GCA_037043745.1 of Chymomyza amoena. Taxonomy (NCBI): domain Eukaryota; kingdom Metazoa; phylum Arthropoda; class Insecta; order Diptera; family Drosophilidae; genus Chymomyza; species Chymomyza amoena. The sequence goes on from JBAMAX010002087.1 coordinate 5,046, forward strand.
ATTTTTTAAGAACCTTATAAATATTGTAATTAATAATTTAAAAAAATAGTATTCTATGATTACAATTTTTGTGTTCTATGTTTCCAGCTGCGATCGAATAGGTTTAATATATTTTTAAATTTTAAAATTAATAATAATTTATATTTGTTAATTTATATTGTTTTTCTTTTTCCAGATGTGTGCGCCGTTTTTAAAATTTTGCGAGGTCCCTATATGAAATATTCAATCCATGACTGTGGACACATGACAAACTCTATATAATTTATATATATATTTATAATATAGATGTATTCCAAGAAAAGTTTTATATGAAAATTATTATCTATTTGTTTATTAATTTAATAATCATACAATAACATACTTAAGAACTTGCAAAAATGTAACTCAAAATTAGTATAAATAGTTTTAAAAATTATTTTAATAAATATATATATTTTTTTTAATTTAAATTTTATTTTTAAGCAATATTTTGTATATGTTTAAATAAAATTAGGAAAACGTAATGCAATTACTACTTATAAGTGGCTTCACAAGTTTGGTGTTAAATTTGGAAAGAACATCCAAGAACGGAAAAATTTAGAGAACACAAGGAACAAATAAAAAATATACAACCTTGAAATCTCTTCTAATTTAGAATAAATTTCTATTTGATAATTTTGTATAAATAAATAAATCTATTAAGGCACCGCAATAGACTGGCGAAAAAGCTTTTTGTTGAAAATCCAATCAATATGCTTTAAGAAGCAGCTACAAAAACCAAAGTCACCTTGCGAAATGATGAAGAACTAAACAAAATTCCGATTTACAAGAGAAACAAACTCAGCTGTGATATATAATATTTCCGGGGACCCGAACAAATACGCCTCCAGCTGGTTTGGCGATTTTATTCAACAAGTGGAAGGCAATTCATTAAAATAAATGTTATTCTGATTATTTGCTTATAAAATAAAAAAATATATATTTATTAAATTCTTCGAATATAATTTATAAAAAAACTTAAAAATTTTGTTTTTAAATATTTAAGCATTATTTATATATAAAAACTAAAATGCTAAATTTAGTGGATTGTAATAGCTATTCAATTTTATTTGAATAAATAAATAATTAAAATGAAAACATCCTTCGGAGCTCAGAAACAGCAGTGCGAAAAAGTTAAACAAAAATTAAGATTTCGTAAAATTCGAAAAAAAAAATTGTAGCCCACCAAAGTAACAGGCGATCGATCAGAAATGGCTAACAATTAGCAGGCAACTTTAATTAGTAACTAAAGCCAGAAATCAGCACAGAATGTTCAATACAAACGCAAAAAAATGTATATGTATATGTATACGACCACTGCTGAATCTGAAAACAGCTAAAAAATAAAAAAAAATATTTAATTTGGCAATTTTTCCATTACAAAATGGGTCTTCAAAGCAGCTGAACTACCAGGCGAACAGAAATGCAGAAAATTCAGAAGGCAACTTTAAATTAGCAACTTAAAGTATGCTACAAAATTTTGGCATAAAAAATACTTTTGCAAAAAAAGTGTAGCATACTTTTAGTGACACTTTTAGAAAAAATTTTATTCTGCAGCCGCTTGCTTATGATTTCTGTTCGCCTGGTAGCTGAAACCCGTTCAGAAGCAAAATTTAGTGAAATCGATTCAATTGTTTTTTTTTTTTTGCCAAATGCTCCTTGTAAAAACATTTAATATTTGAATTTGAGTATCGGTTTTAAGCTGTTCAATAGGTTGTTAGCAACAACAAAATGTTTCTTTCCTTCTTCGCTTAGAATATTTGATGTATGTATTTTTAGAGCCCAGCGCAAAGGAACAAAATTTCGTTTTTTAAAAACAAAAAACTTGTTTTTTAAGTTATTTTAGTTTATTTTTATTTCAAAAATAATAATATTTATACAAATTATACAATAATAAAATATAGTTATTTACAATTTTAGCTTGTTTATTTATATTATTTGATAAATTTAGTTAGTTTAACAATTTGTATATCATATATACTTAAATAAAAAAAAATTTAAAAAAAAAATAGCTTAAATATGTAAACGTTAGTTATATATAGAAACAAAGAAGCAAAATTAGAAGGATTGTAATAACTATTTAATTTTATTTGAATAAATAAATAATTAAAACGAAAAAAACATTTTTTTTTTTAAATCTGGTGGTTTTCAGTTTGGTTGTGGAAATTGCAGGCTTACATAGATTGCTAAATCGAATGACCTTGAAATTGGGCAACTCAGAAACAGCAGCACGAAAAATTAAAAAAAAAATTGTAGCCCACCAATGAGGCTAAAAACTAAATCGTTGCATCGTCCCAGAAATCTCAATACAAACGCAAATAAATTGTTTATGCATATGTATACGACCACTGCTGAATCTGAAAAGAGCCAAAAAAAAATATTTAATTTCGCAATTTTTCCATACAAAATGTTCTTGCAAGTAGCTGAACTACTACAACGAGAAATGCAGAAAATTCAGAAGCAACTTTAAATTAGCAACTTAAAGTATGCTACAAAATTTTGGCATTAAAATACTTTTGCAAAAAAGTGTAGCATACTTTTAGTGACACTTTTAGAAAAAATTTTATTCCGCAGCCGCTTGCTTATGATTTCTGTTCGCCTGTAGCTGAAATCCGTTCAGAGTCAAAAATTAGCGAAAATCGATTCAAATTTTTTATTTTTTTTGCCAAATCGTCCGCAGTAAATTTAAATATTTGAATTTCAGTAACGGTTTTAAGCAGTTCAATAGGTTTGGAATAACAAAATGGTTCTTTACATAAATTCCTTCAGCCAGAATATTTGATGTATTTTTAGAGCTAAGCAACTGAAACAAAATATCCTTTTTTAAAAACAAAAAACAGGGCTTTTTAAGTTTTTCAGTTTATTTTTATTTCAAAAATGCTCGTAATAATATTTATACAATTTATAATAAAATATTGTTATTTACGATTTTAGCTAGTTTATTTATATAATTTGATAAGTTTAGTTAGCTTAGTGAGTTTAATAATTTGCCTTGTTTTTATAATATTTTAACAATAATAACAATAATTATACAAATTATAATATAATATCGTAACTTACAAATTTTAGCTTGTTTATTTTTATGATTTGATAAATTTAGTTCGTTAAACAATTTGCTTTATTTTTACAATATTTCAACAATAACAATAAGTATAAAATTTATAATAAAAAATAGTGACTTACAATTTTAGCTTCTTTATTATTTTTATGTGATAAATATATTTAGTTTAGTTCGTTTTATAATTGGATTTATTTTTATAATATATCAAAAATAATAAATATAATTATAAAATTATAAATGAATATCGTAACTTACAATATTGGCTTATTTTTTTAAAATAACAAATAAAAAAATATTTAAGTAAAATATTAATTTTTTTAACCAACACATTTTTTTGTAATAAGAATATTTCTTAAATATGTCAATCACAATTAATTGTATTGGTATAAATATAAATTAAATCTACTTTGTGGAACAATGGTAAAAAAAAATAAAATAAAAAAATTTCTTAAAAAAATTATGTTACCAAAGATTTTTTTTGTAAATTCTAGGTAAATATAAAATATGAACATTGCTCAACAAAATAAAATATTTTCATTAAATTATGTAATTTAAATAAAAATGTATGTGCTTAGATTCTAAACAAAAAAATTAACCAAATTAACCATTCGTAATACAAAAAATTCTACATCATGATTTATATATATAATTTATATTTTAAAACTAAAAAAAAGACAAGTTATGAGTTAAATTTATGGGTTTATAGAACTGAAAATAATATAAAAACTATTACTTGTAATACAAATGAACGTATTATGCCGAAAATAATAAATTCAAGTTATTAGGTGAACATACGAGTATCTATAAAATTGAAAACAAATAACACAAGTTTTTGATGTATGCATATTTAAAATCATGGTAACTTGCTAATATTAAATAAGTCTACAAAAATATTGTTTTAAATATACATTGACACTAAATAACAAAATATTTGTTACTTACAAAACTGACTATTTTGTGCAGCAGTTGTTATAAATTTTTATGTATACCCAAACTTCTTCCCTTCCCCAATAATAACAAAATCACTCTCTGAGACAGTGTGAGCGATACAAACTTTACAGTGAAAGCGCTCATATTTATCGTTTCTTCCTATCCCGCAGCTGTTCTCTTTTAAACCATTTAAAAACTAGTTACGTTCAGAGTAGTTGAGGCCACTTATATGACATCGAATACCTGCATGGTCTACCGTCACTCACACATTTGCATATTCTCAACTCAAATTAAATACAATTGTTTTAATTAAACAAAAACAATTGCATTAGTGTGTTGATTGCGTTCTTTTTAGTCTTATTACTCTTTTGATACTCTTTACTAATGCTGAAGGTGCAGCACCTCTTTTAATCGCTATACACCTCCTTATCTGGCTAATGTTGCTTCACTACTAAAAAAAAGTATATGCGTGTGTATGTGAGCGTGTGTATGTGTATGTGCTTTACTTTCACTGCAGCTTAACCTCTTTCTATTGGCTACTCTTTATCAGTGGTACGATATATATAATTATATGGCAAGCATTGAGTCCTCCTTAAAATCGCCATAATGCAGGCTCTTCATTCGCATAAGAACAACATGTGAATGACGTCACAAGATTAAAAATTTTAAATAAAAAATTTAAGTTAAATAAGTTGTAATGATTATACCCTGTTCTTAAAAGTGCAAAGGGTACACTAGATATGTGCAAGGTTTGTAACGGACGGAAGGACGCGTGGCAGAGCCCAAGTCCTTTATACCATAATGCTTATCATAGCCTCAGGTAGCGATTGAGTCATATCCATCAGTCCGTATGAACGCCTAGATCTCGGAGACAAGACTCTTCTCTAGATTTAGAGACACCAAATTTTATCAGCTGGTGTGCATATTTCCTCGGAAGATGAAGTTTGTTGGATTATGTCAATATCTTTCACCGATCCCCCGCAGTAGATTTGCAGTTTTCGGCCACACCGTTTTATATTTTGATTTAAATTTTGGCAGCTATGCGTCATGGTCTCATGCATCCAAATGTCAAAAATTAACAAAATCGGAATAAAGTTATAGTCAAAAATGCTCAAATTTCACCTCCCCTTGCCCATAATCTTATAATTATGTTAAAGTAACCTAGAATCGCAATTTATGGTAGGCTGATTCATGCGGTTCTATTGAACGAATCCACATTCAAATTTTATCTATGTGGGCCCCACAACCGCCGCAAATGGTTTACCGTTATTTCTCCTACACCCCTCAATTAACTCACAAAAAATGGCTTCTTTGACGTAACTTTCGATTTTCATCAATATTGGTACTTTGCGGAACTTATAAATATAAATACCCTTTTACACAAAAAAAATGTTCGAATGGAAAGTGCTTAGAAGGACTATGCAGGAATACAATTTTTTTGGGAAAAAAGTTTTATAATTTTTATACCCTGTACCGTATGGTCCAAGGGTATATTAAGTTTGTGCAAGCCGAAAATGTATGTAACATATAGAAGGAGACGTCGGAGACACCCCAAAGTTACCTAAAATATGATCAGGGTGAATAGAGAAGTCGATATACCCATGTCCGTCTGTCCGTCTGTCCGTCCGTCTGTCCGTCCGTGTGAACGCCTAGATCTCAGAGATGGTAAGAGCTAGAGTTACCAAACTTTCACATTAGATCCCATATTATTCCATAGGAGGCAAGTTTATTTTATTTTTTGATATCGGGGATAAATTATATAGCTCCCATGGGGGTGTTTGAGACGACCTCGAAAAAAAAAAGCGTTTTAGATGAATAATTCGTTTCTTTATGAAGATATCGTAACCAAATTTGGTATTCGAAAGGTTTTTATAGTTCCCAAACACTGTACCAAATTTGATCAAAATCGGTTGACTATATCATATAGCTCCCATAGGACCGATCGGCCAAAATAACTTTTTTAAAGAAAAATTGGCTATATTTCGTTTTTTAATAAAGATATCCTAACCAGATTTGGCGTTTGGAAATTTTTTAGACCACTTAAGCAATGTGCCAAATTTGAACAAAATCGGTGGACTATATCATATAGCTCCCATAGGTCCGATCTTCCAAAACATCGATTTTTTAACAAAATTTGTTGTGTTTCGTTTGTTTGTTAAGATATTGGGACCAAATTTGACATTCGTGAGTATTTTATAGTTCCTAAGCACTGTACCAAATTTAATCCAAATCGTTTGACTAGATCATATAGCTCCCATAGGACCAATCGGTCCAAAAACACGTTTTTTATACAAAATTCGATGTGTTTTGTTTGTTTGTAAAGATATTTGAAATAACTTTGGCGTTCATATCTTTTTTAAGGTATTTAAGCACCGTGTCAAATTTTATTGAAATCGGTTGACTATATCATATAGCTCCCATAGGAACGATCGGTCAAAAAAAAAATTTTTGCTTAAAAATTCTTCTGTTTTTGGTTTTTTGTGAAGAAATCGGACTTTATTACAAGCTAGTGGTACAGGGTATCCTAAAGTCGTCCGCGCCCGACTTTACGTCCGCCATTTTTTTATAATATTTTAACAATAATAACAATAATTATACAAATTATAATATAATATCGTAACTTACAAATTTTAGTTTGTTTATTTTTATTATTTGATAAATTTAGTTCGTTAAACAATTTGCTTTATTTTTATAATATTTCAACAATAATAATTATAATTATAAATGAATATCGTAACTTACAATATTAGCTTATTTTTATTATTTGATTAATTTATTTAAACAATTTGCTTTAATAATAATTAGTATACAATTTATAATAAAAAATAGTGACTTACAATTTTAGCTGGCTTATTTTTTTATTTGATAAATACATATATTTAGTTTAGATAGTTTTACAATTGGATTTATTTTTATAATATTTCAAAAATAATCATTATAATTATAAAATTATAAATGAATATCGTAACTTACAATATTAGCTTGTTTATTTTTATGATTTGATAAATTTAGTTCGTTAAACAATTTGCTTTATTTTTACAATATTTCAACAATAACAATAAGTATAAAATTTATAATAAAAAATAGTGACTTACAATTTTAGCTTCTTTATTATTTTTATGTGATAAATATATTTAGTTTAGTTCGTTTTATAATTGGATTTATTTTTATAATATATCAAAAATAATAAATATAATTATAAAATTATAAATGAATATCGTAACTTACAATATTGGCTTATTTTTTTAAAATAACAAATAAAAAAATATTTAAGTAAAATATTAATTTTTTTAACCAACACATTTTTTTGTAATAAGAATATTTCTTAAATATGTCAATCACAATTAATTGTATTGGTATAAATATAAATTAAATCTACTTTGTGGAACAATGGTAAAAAAAAATAAAATAAAAAAAATTTCTTAAAAAAAAATTATGTTACCAAAGATTTTTTTTTTGTGAATTCTAGGTAAATATAAAAATATGAACATTGCTCAACAAAATAATATATTTTCATTAAATTATGTAATTTAAATAAAAATGTATGTGCTTAGATTCTAAACAAAAAAATTAACCAAATTAACCATTCGTAATACAAAAAATTCTACATCATGATTTATATATATAATTTATATTTTAAAACTAAAAAAAAGACAAGTTATGAGTTAAATTTATGGGTTTATAGAACTGAAAATAATATAAAAACTATTACTTGTAATACAAATGAACGTATTATGCCGAAAATAATAAATTCAAGTTATTAGGTGAACATACGAGTATCTATAAAATTGAAAACAAATAACACAAGTTTTTGATGTATGCATATTTAAAATCATGGTAACTTGCTAATATTAAATAAGTCTACAAAAATATTGTTTTAAATATACATTGGCAGTAAATAACAAAATATTTATTACTAACAAAACTGACTATTTTGTGCAGCAGTTGTTATAAATTTTTATGTATACCCAAACTTCTTCTTTTCCCCAACAATAACAAAATCACTCTCTGAGAGAGCGATGGCATTGAGCGATACAAACTTTACAGTGAAAGCGCTCATATTTATCGTTTCTTCCTATCCCGCAGCTGTTCTCTTTTAAACCATTTAAAAACTAGTTACGTTCAGAGTAGTTGAGACCACTTATATGACATCGAATACCTGCATGGTCTACCGTCACTCACACATTTGCATATTCTCAACTCAAATTAAATACAATTGTTTTAATTAAACAAAAACAATTGCATTAGTGTGTTGATTGCGTTCTTTTTAGTCTTATTACTCTTTTGATACTCTTTACTAATGCTGAAGGTGAAGCACCTCTTTTAATCGATATACACCTCCTTATCTGGCTAATGTTGCTTCACTACTAAAAAAAAGTATATGCGTGTGTATGTGAGCGTGTGTATGTGTATGTGCTTTACTTTCACTGCAGCTTAACCTCTTTCTATTGGCTACTCTTTATCAGTGGTACGATATATATAATTATATGGCAAGCATTGAGACCTCCTTAAAATCGCCATAATGCAGGCTCTTCATTCGCATAAGAACAACATGTGAATGACGTCACAAGATTAAAAATTTTAAATAAAAAATTTAAGTTAAATAAGTTGTAATAATTATACCCTGTTCTTAAAAGTGTAAAGGGTTCAGTAGATATGTGCAAGGTTTGTAACGGACGGAAGGACGCGTGGCAGAGCCCAAGTCCTTTATACCATAATGCTTATCATAGCCTCAGGTAGCGATTGAGTCATATCCATCAGTCCGTATGAACGCCTAGATCTCGGAGACAAGACTCTTCTCTAGATTTAGAGACACCAAATTTTATCAGCTGGTGTGCATATTTCCTCGGAAGATGAAGTTTGTTGGATTATGTCAATATCTTTCACCGATCCCCCGCAGTAGATTTGCAGTTTTCGGCCACACCGTTTTATATTTTGATTTAAATTTTGGCAGCTATGCTTCATGGTCTCATGCATCCGAATGTCAAAAATTAACAAAATCGGAATAAAGTTATAGTCAAAAATGTTCAAATTTCACCTCCCCTTGCCCATAATCTTATAATTATGTTAAAGTAACCTAGAATCGCAATTTATGGTAGGCTGATTCATGCTGTTCTATTGAACGAATCCACATTCAAATTTTATCTACGTGGGCCCCACAACCGCCGCAAATGGTTTACCGTTATTTCTCCTACACCCCTCAATTAACTCACAAAAAATGGCTTCTTTGACGTAACTTTCGATTTTCATCAATATTGGTACTTTGCGGAACTTATAAATATAAATACCCTTTTACACAAAAAAAATGTTCGAATGGAAAGTGCTTAGAAGGACTATGCAGGAATACAATTTTTTTTGGGAAAAAAAGTTTTATAATTTTTTTTTTAATATTTCCATTAAATAAAGACTATTTCAGAAAAAGCAAATAAAAATAATTTGAGCTTCGGCTATTAAATATTTATACTCTGTTGATGTTGAGCCTCCATTTTATTTTATATTCCAATAAATTTTCACCAGTTGCCATACTTTTTTATTTTTTTTTTTTAATTTTTAATTGTTGCTTTTATGCAATACATAAGGCAAATTATTACCCACATAGACTCAATGTCGGTAGAGACCGTCTTTAATGGTTGCATTATTTTTTATCATAATCTGCATCTAAATCTAAAAAACGCATGGAAAAAATTCAAATTAGGAGTGTAATGCATTTTTTAGAAGTTGAAAAATTTTAAGGCGTTGTGTATAGTAAACTACATATGTTTTTTTTTTTTTGAAAAAGCTGCCTCCTTTCTGGCCTAAAATCAATCTTACAGTTAATTAGAAAGATTACTTCCAAGCAAACCATTGAGTGCTTAAAGATAGTTCACGGTCACATTGCGCATACGCCATGTAGTACTAACTAGCTTGACGCATGCGTAGAACAAATATTGAAAAAGCACTAAAAAAATATTATCTGGCATACTTTTAGGCCAGTTACGCTAAACAAATATGGCAATAAATTAAAAAACCAAAAAAATACATAACTCTGCATATATAGGCTCATTAGAAATATTTCGATAGTAAAAACAAAAGTGTTGGCAGAGAATATTCGACGCCGATGTCGATAAGATAAGAGTCGATCGAGTCCATTAAATTTTGGTAACTCTGAGCAGTAAATGTTGGCACATCAGCCAAATAATTCATAGACATTTTGTTGCCTCCAATGAATGGCTAATAAATTGGGCTTCGATAGCCTATAGCCTAGACATTTACTAGTTAGTGTACCGTGCTGCATATCATCTGATACCCCCAATGAAATAAAATTGGAAGAAATTTCCACACTAATTTGTATAAAAGTTTACAACTTGGTAACTAACACATTGTACCTTGCTCAGCTGTCTGTCACTTGACATTTGTTTACTTGATAACTCATAACTGAAACAAAATTTAAGGGTATTTTTTATTTTACTATTTACTAATACATATGCAGAGATATAGATAGAGATATAGGCGTATTTAGATACGGCGTAAATGGACATGACCTGAGCGGGCCTTAATTGATGTGTTTGATAAAATTGTTAAGTATGAATCATATTAAAAATGTATTATAAAGACCGCACCGAAAACCCGCATGTCTTACAAATCGATTTGCGGATTATTTTATTTATATAATAAATAATCGCCTAAGCAGGGTGTTTACTGGGATCTGACGCTACGTTGTGGGTTATATTACACTTAGATAGATGGCTGGGCGTGCTTGGCGGCTTCATGTCTAATAGCTTTCAATTCAAACAATGCCAATTTAGTGCTATAAATTTATATAAAAACTGTGATATATGTTTGATCATGTGTATATCGTAAAAATATTATTGCCGTATCATTTACGGGAACTTTCCTCAAAATCAAAACTTTCTGTGATAACGTCAATTGCACATTAGTTAAAATATTGGCAAAAAGAAAAAAAAATGCTCAGTCATCAATTTGTACTCTTTAGACTTTCGCAACGAATGGTGTGTCATCGACAAGGGTTACCAAAAAATTTGGTAAACGTATGAGTTAAGAATATCCCAACCATTGGGTGAAAAAAAATTTAACTAAAATTTATTTATTCATTTTCATTCAATTTCATTTATTTCCATTAATTTTCATTTATTTCCATTTATTTTCATTCATTTTCATTCATTTTCATTCATTTTCATTCATTTTCATTTATTTTCGTTCATTTTCATTCATTTTCATTCATTTTCATTCATTTTCATTCATTTTCATTCATTTTCGTTCATTTTCATTCATTTTCATTCATTTTCATTCATTTTCATTCATTTTCATTCATTTTCATTCATTTTCATTCATTTTCATTCATTTTCATTCATTTTCATTTTTTTATATTTCTTTTTATTATACCCTGTACCGTATGGTACCAAGGGTATATTGAGTTTGTGCAAGCCGAAAATGTATGTAACATATAGAAGGAGACGTCGGAGACACCCCAAAGTTACCTAAAATATGATCAGGGTGAATAGAGAAGTCGATATACCCATGTCCGTCTGTCCGTCCGTCCGTCTGTCCGTCCGTGTGAACGCCTAGATCTCAGAGATGGTAAGAGCTAGAGTTACCAAACTTTCACATTAGATCCCATATTATTCCATAGGAGGCAAGTTTATTTTATTTTTTTTGATATCGGGGATAAATTATATAGTTCCCATGGGGGTGTTTGAGACGACCTCGGCAAAAAAAAAACGTTTTAGATGAATAATTCATTTGTTTATGAAGATATCGTAACCAAATTTGGTATTCGAAAGTTTTTTATAGTTCCCAATCACTGTACCAAATTTGATCGAAATCGGTTGACTAGGACCGATCGGCCAAAATAACTTTTTTAAAGAAAAATTCGCTATATTTCGTTTTTTAATAAAGATATCGTAACCAGATTTGGCGTTTGGAAATTTTTTAGACCACTTAAGCAATGTGCCAAATTTGAACAAAATCGGTTGACTATATCATATAGCTCCCATAGGTCCGATCTTCCAAAAAATCGATTTTTTAACAAAATTTGTTGTGTTTCGTCTGTTTGTTAAGATATTGGGACCAAATTTGACATTCGTGAGTATTTTATAGTTCCTAAACACTGTACTAAATTTAATCCAAATCGCTTGACTAGATCATATAGATCCCATAGGACCAATCGGTCCAAAAACACGTTTTTTATACAAAATTCGATGCGTTTTGTTTGTTTGTAAAGATATTTGAAATAAATTTGGCATTCAGATCTTTTTTAAGGTATTTAAGCACTGTGCCAAATTTTATTGAAATCGGTTGAATATATCATATAGCTCCCATAGGAACGATCGGTCAAAAAAAAATTTTTGCTTAAGATTTATTCTGTTTTTGGTTTTTTGTGAAGAAATCTGACTTTATTACAAGATAGTGGTACAGGGTATCCTAAAGTCGTCCGCGCCCGACTTTACGTCCGCCATTTTTATATTTAGTTATTAGAAATTTTTCCCATTGTATGCGTGAGTGTGTAGGTTAGATCTCAATAAAAAAATGCCCCTTGTTGTAGAAATAGTATAGTTGAGAATAAATTCCCTCTGAAGGTCTGCAACTCTGCTAACAAAGCGCAAGGGAAATATAAGTAAAAACGAATCCGAAAAAAATTGTTCGTTTTGAGCACGGTTGACTATTTTTTTTATAAGTAAATTAAATTATTTTTTATGTAGTATTATATATATATAAGTTTAAGAAAAAATTTTTCAAAACGTTTAATTTAGAAAAAAAAACTTAAAGTTCCGTTTCTAAACAAAAAAATAAATTAGTTAATCAGTTTTTATTATTAATTAAAAAAAGAAATAAATTAAATTACTTTTTATGCAGTATTATAAATTAATATGATATTTAAAAAATACATTTTCCAAAACGATTATTTTAGAAAAATTATTGTAAAATTCAATTTCTAAACAAAAAATAAAATAAAATTTATGCTTATTTAAAAAAATAAATGAGATAATAAATATTTCTTGTCTAGAGGAAATTTACATTATTAAAATTAAAAAAAAAAAAAACAAGACGAAAGAAACTTTGTTGTTGATGCGAATTCCATAAGAGCAACATGGGTTTTTTCTTCTCCTTATCTCTTATAAAAGTAAGATAAAATTTTGATTTTAAAAACAAAAATCAATGTTGTGGCTATTAGTATTTTATTATTTTGTCAAATTTCATATTAATACAAAACAAACTGGTTAGGATACGAAAATGTACAATTTTGTTGATATTAAATTAATTTTTCTAATAATAGAGGCTGTGATATGTTTTGGAGACAAAATATGTTTAACAATAGCTAAAAAAATAACTAGGGATTATTGCAAATTTTCTTTATAATATCAAATTGTTATATTCTATTTTTTTAATTTTTGTATAAGATTATAATTTGAGAAAGAAATACAATTAATTTGGGGACATTTATGGATTTTTCTTTGCCAAAATAACATAAAAAATTAATGGCATCTGACAAACGAATATTAAGTTTTTGAATATTTTATAATGATGTTTTGGCGGTTTAATGTAATAAAATCTTAAGCGTAACTAAAAGGAAGGATTTTAGCATTTATAGCTTTAAATTTCCTTAGATCTCCACATAATCAACTGACCTTACACAAGCTAAAAAATTACCCAAAAATTCCCTATCACACACTAATTTATATTTAGTGTGTAGCGATTTACTTTTATATTAATATTGGATTATACCCTTTTAAATTTATCGGTTGATTGCAATAAAATAGATATTCAAAAGAAAAAACCGAAAAATCAGTTTTATTTGCGATGTAATTTTTTTAAGAATAAGCTGCAATCAATTTTTTGAAAATATTTTTATTTCGTGTGGAAGAATAAATGAATAATCATGATTCACGATCTGTTAAAATTTTCCTACAATTAGATCTTGTATTGTATATAAATGATCTTATGATTTAATAAAAATATAAAGTATTTATAGATATATACTGCCTTTTGGTCAATATAAATATAATATCCGTTGTAGCTCTTCTGAGAAACCTCTAGAGTGGTCTCTTATCAGTCCAAACGTTCACTTAATTCTTAGAAGAAGTAAAAATTTCAGTTAACAACGCTTTCAATAAGACTTATCTAATGACATTTAGCTATATCCTGCTTAGAAGTAAGGAAATGCTCATAAAAACATAAAACTCTTTGTTTCTGGGGGACTGGGAAAATTTGGCCCGGGAATCGCTGGCGCGGCCGCTGCATGCTTATCGCCCGGCTAATTTGACCTTATCACAAATAAGTCTCAAGCGAAGCACACCTTCACACAAGTCATTGAGCTGCATGCTGCTTATCAGCGACGGGGCAAGCCAGTTCTAGGCCCAACAGGCGCCTCCACTTCAATTCAGTTCGGGCCAAATGATAAAAAAGCAATGTTAACAATATATTTAATTGGTAGTTTGAATTTGAAAGCCGTGCCGTGTAGTTCAGTCGGACGAGTCGCGCAAAAATTAAAAATAAATAACTCGAATCCTAGACATCCTTACAAAATAAAATAAACCTAACACACGATGAAATTTGTTGCTTGCTTATTGCTGTCATTGTGCATAGGTGGCGCTATAGTGCCAGGTGAGCGCAGCGCGTTTTTAAAACGCTAGCAAAACGCGTGCGAAAAAAGGAAGCGGTGTTGAAATAATTTTGTGCTGTAAAGTGAAGCTTTGAAGCAAAAATAATGCAAATAAATATGAAATATATTTTTTTAAATAATAAAGTTGTTATTAATTTTGTGCAACTTTTAAAAACTACTGATCATTATCAGTTTGTAGCTAATGTATTACCTTTGTCAGTGTACCCCAACTAGCCACTTATTGTAATTAGTTTGCTTTCATTAGTACTTCCATTACGCACCTCTAAAAAACATAAGAAAAAAAAACTTGGCCCATTTGGGAAAAACAAGAATGTGCACTAAGTTTATGCTGATGTTATCAACGATACAAAATTGTTTCAATTTATCAATCTCAGTAGTGTTTATATAAACATTATCATGTTGTTTCCTCTGTATATTTCCAGCCAGATCGCTACAATGTTACCAATGCATTGGAACTGAATGTAATGTTCTAAGTGATGAATTGCTAGTTGAATGTAGTGTAGATGGTGTTCCTTCAACAACAGCAGCCCCACCCACCACAGATGACAATACGGCTGAAACGGAGGAAAGCCCAGATGACTCAACATCCACCACATCTGAGACTACAACATTAAGTACGTCTACACCAACAGCTACTGATGAGACCTCCACTTCAACAAGTGCGGAAACGGAACCTTCTACAGATGAGACATCTACAGAAAGCGAAACACCTACGACAACGGTAGAAGATTCTACAACTCCAGAAGAGACTACTAGCGAGGAAACGCCGACGACCACTAGTGATACCACACCAGAAGAATCCTCAACAACAGAAGAAGAAACCTCATCCGATTCCACTTCTACAACAGACCCAACGTCAACAGACGCATCGTCGACAGACTCATCGACAACAGACGCCTCGTCAACAGACGCATCAACAGCAGACTCATCGACAACAGACGCCTCGTCAACAGACGCCTCGTCAACAGACGCATCGTCAACAGAAGAATCGACAACAGAAGATTCCACTACCACCATAGAATCAGCTGAACCCGAGGCACCAGAGTCCTTGGCAGCCATTGCTTCAGAACAGCTGATTCGAAGCTACCGTTCTGCAGGACGTTACGCTCGTGATGTCGAGACCTACCGTACTGTCAGCTGTTATAGCATCCTTAAGGATGGCGGTTAGTAGAGCTACAATAATTGTAAGTCCTGCTTATCATCAGACTTCTTTTTTACCTTTCGCAGTTCAGCATCGTGGCTGCGTGCAAATACCTGATAATCTCGGTCCCTGTGAGGCTGTACGGCAAGATCTTAATATAACCTTGGAGGGAGAAGCAGACCAAGCAGAAGATGATGACTGCAATTATTGCGTTATGGATGGATGTAATAGTAGTGTCAGTCTTCGTGCTTCTTTGGTAGCACTTCTTTTAATGTTGGGCGGCCTGAGATGGCTTTTCTAGAGTCTACAGACATTTTATGTTAATTTTTTATGTAAATATGCATATATGTATTTTAATATATTTATTTAATATAAAAAATAAATTAAAAAAAAAAGACTCTTTTTTGTGGTCAAATCAAAAATCATTAAAAGCTGTAAATACTTTCGGGTAGTAAAGAAATTGGTTTCTCCGCACAGATTATTTCACTTAAGCATATCTATAGCTATGGAGTGCCCAGATAAGCATATTTAATAATCGTACCTAATCTCCAAAATTCTTTTATATTACTCACAATGACGCTAGTTGAAAATTGGGCAGTTTCCAATTGGGTAAAAGCTATACAGTGGGTTAAGAAATTATTCAGACGCATTAGAAGTGCCTGGCTTAAATAGATATGTACAAAATCCAAGAAGCTTTTTATATTTACGCGACATATATACTAAATATAATTATACCATTTTTCCAAGTAAATTTATTTGATTGAAGTGATTTATGAGAGGCCCGTAATCTTATCAGCATTTTTTTTTCCAGGCAGGACGCAAATTATTTAATAAAACAATGTATATAGTACTTTTTCGAAGAAAGTGTGATGAGTTGCAAAAAAAAGTGCTTATGAGTTCGGAAAGACAAAAACAGACCTCTAAATAATTAGTTCCGACTAAGGGTTTACGAAGTGTAAGAAACAATATTTATTTATAATTATCTTTTACAACCAAATGTTTATAAAAGTATTTTCCTTATTTGTTTATTTTTTTTTTTTGTTGACAAAAATCAAAGGAATAAACGATAATAGCGTAATAAACATATATCACAATTCATTTATGGGCAAGTTTTGAAAACATTTCTAGCACTCCCCTTAGAAAATTGCATGGGGCTTTTGAAATTATCTTCCATATTGATTTAATGCAGTGGTTGGCACGATCCTATCTCAAGTATAAGGGGATGAGTGTCCGTCTGTACGAACGCCTAGGTCTTAGAAATTGGGAGAGCTAGAGCTATCGAACTTTCAGATTAGATATCAGGGGAGTTTATTATATTTTTTTAATATCGGGGTGTGTTTCAGAGAACCTAAAAAAAAAAAAGAATAAATAAATATTTATGGAGTTCTAAAACAATAATCGGGTTGGATTGCAAATGTGGTGGTTAAGGTCACAGGGCGAGTGTCACAGGCAATACCTAAAAAATTACAAACGTACACCAACATTTGCAGAATATTTTGTCCCAATGCCATCTCGAACCAAGACATATATCGTCTACCAAACTGTAGACCTAAAACATAAAAAATGAAACAAAGAAAGAGGAGCTGGATCGAAGGACAGGAAGGTCCACTGTAATTTGGATCCAAGCAGTACACAGAGAAAACAGAAGTATGGACACTAGACCGAACACGTTCGAGAGAATTTGTTACCGTCCCTGGCTCCAATAGGAGCGATAAAATGAAATTATCTTTATGTATTAACAATAGGCTAAATATAATTATATGTTCAAGTAGTTTTGAGCTAAAATGTAACACAAGCTCTCTCAAAGATATTATTACAAAATCAAAAATCCTTTCAAAAATCGATTACGACCTCTGCGTATACGGGAAAACAAGCAAATCTAATCTACAAAAACTATCCACTCCTTATCACTCTGCCATTAGACAGTCCCTTGGAGCGTTTAGGACTACGCCTATACATAATCTTCTTGGTAAATCCAGACTCCCAGACTTAAAAACTGGATTCGAATGGACAATTGGCCGTCAAATACCAAGATTAAACAACACGCTTAGATCCACACTATACGCAGCACAAGCAAACCGCCTTAAACGGAAAAGAAAATCCAAAATTGATTCACTCTCCCACTTATAATAAACACGGCCCCAAAACTTGGAATCATCATTTTACCAAAGTCAAAATATATATTAAAGCTACCTGCTTGGTTCATCAAAGCCTAAACAAAATAAAGATAACACGCCCAAAGAGAAATATATCGCAGCCTTTAATAGTATTAAAGTGAAATGTGCCGACTGGAACAGATAGTTAAAAATCAAAACTCACAACAGCTTTTAGCGTAGTTTCAGAGCAAAATCAGGTCATTATTATAATCACACCACACTACGCATTAATTTTTACTGTGGAAGCAGACTCGTGCCGTAAAGTTTGCTGCAAAAACTACAAGACTGAAACACGTTATAAGGACCAACTCCCTCTCAACGCTAAAAGCTTTAAAAAATAGAAACCATAATGAACCCACCATCAATCAAATAAGAGATACAATCTCTTTCCAATACAAGAAAATCAGGCTACATGGAAATCTCCGAAGACGAGCTAGCGGATAAAGCAGTAAAAGCAGCGATACTCGCCCCCCTAATACTCCACAACTTCATAACCAATAAAGACGTAAACAGGCTCGTAAGCTCCGAAGGCACTCGTGCGCTAAAAGAACATTGGCTTGAATATACCCACTTCTATAAATACATAAGTCCAACTAGAAAAGCTCTCGGAATTCCAGTTGCAACAAACAGAAGACATGCAATCATCTAATGTCTAAATTAAATCTTGCAAATAAAATCTATATACGAGTATAAGCCATTTCCCTTACTCAATATACTAAGAAAAAAAAATGTGTTACTCAACTGTAAATATACCACCCAGTCTGAAGGCCTTTGTTGCTATGGCTTTAAGCTACTTTGTTAAAAATAAATAATAAATAATAAATCTTAAAAATATAAACAAAAATTTAATAATTTTTTTGATTAAACTTCATTTCTTAGCTGCTTTGGCTCACACTGCGTATTAATGATAAGCACACTGCTTGCATGCACATCAAAATGCGCATATTAAACTGCACTAAAGCAGTGCAAACTGCTTCATCTTTACATTTGAATGAGATTAAGCAGCAGATTTGCAAAGAGAGCATTTCTTACTGCTTGCACGCACACACACACACACACGCCATTATGCTTATTGCACACACGCACATTAAAAACACAACAAAAACAAATAAAGCAAATGACGCACAGCTGCATGCGCATCTTTTCACTCCCACGTGCAGCATGCGCCATTTTGAGCAGCCTTTCTTTTTCTGCTTTGCATACTTCACTGCGCACTAAATATTTACAGTTGGGTGTTTTATATTGGCAGAATAATAATAATAATAAACTGCGTTAACTATTTTTGCCCATTTTAACACTGTTTTGGCTTAAGCTAATTACTTTTTAATAAACTGCAGCGGCTTCCGTCCGTATCAATCGCGTAATTTATTGCTGAAGTTACAGCATTGCCAGTTGCTCAGTTTCCCATAAGAATAATAAATTTTCTCTAGGAGCAATGAAGTTGAGCGCATATCTGGCAATGCTATAAGAGAGAAAGTAAACAAATTGTTAATTAATTTACTTACAAGTGTAAATTTATAAAAAAGGTTTTTAACATAATGTGTTTAATGACATAATAGTATATAAGTGTTTATAGCTAAGTGCCTGTTTATGCCAAAACTGCTAGCCGTTAATAAGCTGCCTAAAAAGATTTGTTTGCTGCGGAGTGGGCTTAAAAAACAAGTGTAAGTTTTCTAAGCAAGTGCTACAAATTGTAATTAAAGCATTCTACAAGTGTTAAAATTACGTTAACAAGTTGTTTGTGGATAATATATAAGTTCTATATAAACAAGTGCAAATTGTTTAAATGATTTTCATTAAAAATGCTAGATAGATAATAATAGATAATTGTGCAAAAGCAACAAGGTTGCACATTGCACTTACTTTTCTACGCAACTTTTATGACAAAATCGGGATATATACATAAAGGCAAGAATACCTCAGTACTGATGCGGGCAACCCTAGCAGCGGGGCATCTATGTAGGCAAAAATTCCGGATTCAGATATGTAAGTATAGGGTCTCTAGCAAAAATTAAAATCATTTCGGTATTGTAACTGTAACTCTTAACAACACAAATACATACTTCCATACTACACGGGAGAAAAACTTATTCCAGTTGGCTCACTACCTTAGAAAGATCAACTGCACATCCGAGTATTACCAACTAACTTATGAACACCTCTTTTCTGGGAATATACGTCCAAAATGCCAATATTGCCGGCAGATCTTCACAACAGTTCGCTTGCTGGAGATGTGCCCAGAATTTGACAATATAAGAGGTAAAAACATTGCTCAAACCAAATACCATCGTCTTTCCTGGCTTGAGGAATGTTTATTTTATTTTCCTTAAGAGGTAACACCTGTGTAGCAAAATTGCTATACAATTATGTTAGAAATGATGTTCTGAACTGATTTAAAAAAAAAGAACAAATAAGCGTCGTGATCAAGGCCGCCCACAGTGGGCCAACTGATCAATCTAGCGGGACATAAGTCGAAATTAACTTTTTAAAAAGTCGTTAGTTTTGATTTTTTTCCAATTAATAACACTGGACAAAGGTTAAAAAAGCTTTCGTGAGAGCTTTTCGAGACACTCCTGATCAGGTGCGAGCTTTCAAAGTGAACAGATGTTCAGCACGTGCCATGCAAATATTTGGTTGCACTTTTTGATGTTTGTTGATTGATCTTCAACTTAAACAAATTAAAACAAACAGACCCAATAACTTTTGTTTTCTTTTAGAAAAGGTATGTATTAAATAAAAAATATATGTTTGTGACCTGACTATTCACGTGTAGCAAAATAAATGTGTTTGAAGTATGTTGTTTTATCAAGAATGGTTTTGAGCCTTATACTAACATCTCTGGACTATAACTTACGTTATTCAATCTTATTCAAGCTAGTATTAGCATTTATGTATCGTGTCAGTCTTTGTGGTGTTAACGTGTTCAAGATGGTAGCCATCTACGACCATCTGTTAAGTCTATTACACTTTTTAGGTGATATGTCGGTCCCAAAGCGCATGCTGTATACCACTTGGCTTGGCGAAAATATCGCCACAAAGAAAGTTATAGTTTTAAAAGAACTTATATTTGGTAAAATTTTAAAAAAACATAAACCTATCAATAAAGGAAATCGAAGAAATTACCAAAAAAATAACAAACTTTGTTAGCAGGCTTACAGAAAAATGGAAAGCATGCCATTACTACAAATCACTCTTCGAAAAAAAAAATCAGAAATGGCTTGATGATGCCCTCTTTTTGTACAGTTTTACGTCAAATTCAGACATGGGTCGACCCAAGAAGGATTTAGGGGATCTCTCTGCCCTAAAGTACAGACCAGAAAAGTGTCAAGTCTGGTAAAGGAAACCACTTGCGATGAATTAATGGTGGCAACCAGCACTAGCCTGTTTAAATCTGGAATGCGAACTGCATCAAAAATCGTTACAGAGCTTAATGTAAACGAGACTGCAGGACATAAAATTAAAAGGTCATTGGACGCAAAAGCACAATTGCCAAATCCGTACTCATCGGAAGAAGCTCTGGCTCTATATATGGATGTAGGCTACACGAAGCACACATACAAGCTAATGCTATGTAGTGCTAAGGAGAGGAATGCTGATATATATCCGAGTTACCAAAGGTTGCATTCAGCTAAGGTTATGCGCTATCCGAGTAACTTGAAATATTCAGACTATTCAGCTGAAACAACTTTGCAAAGCTTAGTCGACCATACCGTTAGTCGAATTATACAGGCGAACTCCTCGGTTTTTGATCATCAATTATTAGAAAATAATAATAAAATAAAATTAACTGCAGTACATAAATGGGGCTGTGGATGGAAGCAGTGGACACGCAACATACCGGCAAAAGTTTGAAAATGGTGAAACCAATATGCTCGATCAACACCTTTTTGCAGTTTGCCTTGTACCATTACAAATTCAGCTTGGATCAAAAGTTTTGTGGAAAAACCCTCGACCTTCCTCAACTCGCTATTGTCGGCCTTTAAAACTATTTTGCCAAAAGGAAACAAGCGAATTAATTAGATTAGAGAGCGACCATGTAAAAAACCAAGTAGAAAAAATTCAACCAACAACTACCAATTTATATTCAATTATGCACGAATTTCACATGACCACGCTGGATGGCAAAACATTTAGCGTCCTTGCAGAAGCACCTACCATGATATGTGGAATTTGTAGAGCCCTACCAAAGAATATGAATAATATTAGATTGGTAAAAAGTTATAGAATTGATGCAGATCTATTAAAATATGGTTTATCAACATTGCATGCGTGGATACGATTTTTTGAATGCGTTCTACATATTGCTTACAGACTCCCAATAAAAAAATGGCAAGCTCGAGGTGAAGATAAGGCAAAGGTAGAAGCTAGAAAATCTGAAATCCAATTCCAACTTAGAAAGCAAATGGGCTTACTGGTGGATATTCCAGTGGGTAGTCAGGGTTGCCAGTAAAAGTTACGGCAGTATAGCCATCTGGCGGACGGAATATAGCCAAAAGTAGCCAACTTCCTATATAAAATAGCTAAAAGTAAAAAAAAAAAAAAAAAAAAAAAGTCTGCACCCAGGGTTGCCAGTAAAAGTTACGGCAGTATAGGCATCTGGCGGACGGAATATAGGCAAAAGTAGCCAACTTCCTATAGAAAATAGGTAAAAGTAAAAAAAAAAAAAAAAAAAAAAAAAAAGGAGTAGAGAAGAGAGACCACTGAACTGACATCATATGTATGTACTACAGTACATATGTATATTTTTGTATATATGAGAAGAAGTGACGAAGTGACGAAACGCGCGGGAAATCAGAATAATTGCCAAAAAGTAGCCAAGATTTTGAGAAAATAGCCAATAAAATAGCCCATAGCCAAAATGATATTTTTTCTGGCCACAGCTGATCAAATATAGCCACTTTGGCTATAAATAGCCACTACTGGCAGGCCTGTGGGTAGTAGTGGCAATACCAACAATGGAAATACTGCCAGACGGTTTTTTAGCCAACCAAATTTAGTAGCCGACATTACTGGAGTTAGCGAAGCTCTAATATATAGGTTTAGTGTTATATTAAGGGTAATGGCTTGTGGATATCAAGTCAATACTGATTCATTCAGCTCATATGCCATGGAAACAGCTGAAATGTATGTCGACAAATATCCATGGTTTTACATGCCGTCATCTGTACATAAAGTTTTAATACATGGAGCGGACATCATCAACAATGTAGCACTTCCTATTGGTATAATGTCCGAAGAAGCACTTGAAGCCAGGAATAAGGATTTTAGGAATATACGCTTAAACCATTCCCGTAAGGACAAGAGGAGTAATACAATGGAAGATGTTATGAATGGACTACTTGTTTCATCGGATCCACTTATAACGACTCTCTCCAAAACAACAAAAGCCAATTTGAAAGAAATTAATTTGGACAAAACCGTTTTAGGATTGCTTCATAGTTTTAAAAAATCTTTTAGTGACTCGGATTCATCTGATTCCGATTAATTTTTTTTTTCAAATATATTATAAATATGTTAAATATCTTAAATTAAAAATTTCAATGGAATATGTCTTGATTTACGCCAGTTGCTACTAAAGTTCCGCTAGAAGGTCAGCCTGGCCCACTGTGCCGCCCCACGGTCGGTTTTAAAACTTAAAAAACAATTTTCTCACAAATAATTTTTTTCGTATGGTGTCACGAATATCTTAGTCATTTTTTCTTCGATTGTGTTCAAATTTTCACACAATAATAATAATAAACATAATTTTCTAGTGAAACACGTAGGATTTTGTCAAAAAGTTGCAACTTTTTATTTTACAACTCTTTTGACAAATAAAATTTGTTTTTTTTTCAATTATGCCATTTTTTAAAAATTAATATTTGGAAAAGCCCCAACATGGCTCTCACAATCTTTTGGTCCTTATTTTTGTTTTGTTTATGTTGCACATTAATTTTGACTCAAAGGATGCAGCCGTTGTGGCGGCACCAAAAATTTGTCATAAACTTGTAGCTCTCTAGAGGCGCCATTTTGTTTTTTATTACTTTGGAAGAATTAATTTATGTAGCTCGAAATCGGTTTTCTTAAATGCAAAATCAAGAAAAGACATTAAAAACCATGCTCCACACAGCTGTTACCCCAACTTAAGTTAATTTAACAACATTGTCCAGGTCTAAGTTACTTGCTACGCTACTGTTTTATTAAAATTGTAAATTTTATGTTGGGGAAAAATTTCACAAAAAAAACCCCTGAGTTATTTATCATAAAACTATGGTATACCTTATTAAGATAAGGTATTAAGCAATGCTATTAATATGAGTATATGTTGAATGAAAACATCTGCTTCCAAAATTAGTGTATAATCGAGCAATTCTTTCATCAATAAACTCAATGTTGGCTTTTTGGTGTAAGTCGGACGTGGAGTGATGGCAGAACAAATTAAATACAATTTTTAAAGGATTACTTTTTCTATTTAAACTTTTTAAAATCAACGTGGAAGTTGAGTTTCTTAGCGCCATCTATTAAGAAAATATGCAGTCAAGACACAAACCGACTTATTTCACTGCAAGAGAATTAAGAGTAATTTTTAAAAAATGCATAATAGATAATTAATCTAAATAATAACAGTTTTGGCATAAAGTTTAGCTAAATTCAGCCAGTTTTGGTTGATTGTTATGCAACATATTTTTTAAAAACATCAAAGAGAAGAAGTCTTTCTAAGTTTCAATTCACACTTGTTAAAATTAAATTCAACATAGAGAACATTGGCGCCATCTATTAACAAACAAAATCAAGTCAAGACACAACCCATTTTATTTCCCCGTCAACGAAATTAATGTCCATATTGTTGAATACTTACTCCTACTTTTCATAGCATACTCTCAGGCGGAATTTTTTTTTTATATCTATTTAGAAGAGAATTATTACAGCCAGTTTTCAATAATATTTTAAATGAATAATATTGAACTTATGGAATTCATTATAACATAAGTTGACTTCGTTGCTCAGTCTTGAATGAAGTATAATAATTTAAAGCAAACCAACAATCTTTAGAATTTAGAGATTTGAGGGGCTACCGAAACCGAGAACAGAACTTTAGAGCTAAAACTTGTTGAAATTAATTATTATAGGGTGTATAAAATTTGCACACGTTTTCGATCCAACTGGTCACGACTAGTTTTGCGGTCCACGTAATGCTACATTACGTATACGTATTTTTTTTTAAGTCTCATAATTTGTACTTTAAAATGGATTTATTTAAGTCAATGTTCCCAGGCGCACCATTATATATATCTTCATTATTTTTCGTAAATAAAGTGTTTTCACTAATTAAACTAGTTTACAAATTTTAAAAAAATGTTTGTATTCCCAATATGGTTCGTTAGTTTTATACTTTGTATCGTATGGTACCAAGAGTATATTCGAGATATTGTGCAAGCCGAAAACTGTATGTAACATATTAGAAGGAGACGTCGGAGACACCCCAAAGTTACCTAGCATATGATCAGGGTGAATACGACAAGTCGATATCTCATGTCTGTCTGTTCGTCTAGTCTTAGATCTGTCTCCTTCTGTCTGTTCCGTACATGTTCTAGATCTACAGAGACTGGTAAAAGCTAGAGTTACTGATAACTGTCACATTGGTATCCCATATTATTCCATTAGAGCAAATTTATATTATTAGTTTTGATATCGTGGATAAATAATATAGCTCTATGGAAGTGTTCGAGAAACCTCGACTAAAAAAAGCGTTATAGATGAATAATTTCGTTTGTTTATAAGGATATCGTAACCAAATTTGGTAATTCAAAAGGTTTTTATAGTTCCCAATCACAGTACCAAAGTTGATCGAAATCGGTTGACTATATCATATAGCTCACATAGACCGATCGGCCAAAGTAAGCTTTTTAAAGAAAAATTCGACTATATTTACGTTTTTTAACAAAGATATCTAAAAAAAATTTGGGCACACTATTCGTAAATTAAAGGCATTTTGGGATATTCGAAGTTTCAAGCCCGTTGATTACATCATACAGCTGCCATAAATCCGATCTTCAAAAAATCGATTTTTTAACCAAATTTTTGTGTTTCGTTTGTTTGTTAAGATATTGCGACCAAATTTGACATTCGTGAGTATTTTTAGTTCCAAGCACTGTGACCAAAGTTTTATCCAAATCGTTCGACTAGAGTCACATAGCTCCCATAGAAAGAATCGGTCTAAAAAATTAATTTTATACAAAATTCGTATGTTTTAGTTTTTAATGTTTATAAAAATATTTGAAATAAATTTGGCATACATATCATTTTTAAGGTATTAAAAACATTCTTTGCTTCAAATTGTATTGAAATCGGTTCGTACTATAACATATGGCTTCTATAGGAATGATCGAAGTCACAAAAAACTTTGTTGCTTAAACACTTAGCTGTATTTGGTTTGCTGAGAAAAATCGGACTTTTTGCAGCTTGTGTTACAGAAATTTCCCATAGTCGTTCGATCCGATTTTTCGTCCGCCATTTTTGATTCGAAAAATAGTTTTGTCGAAGTATGCTCAGAAAGTCTATTCAAGCTTAAAGAAATGGCGGTCTAGCTGGATAAGGTACTGGAAACTGCCCCCAGCGATTTTTGAAAAGTAATAATGCAATTTCGATGCAGAAATATCAAAAAAAAAATGTTAGATCTCTAAACAAATAGTAATTTTATTTAACAATGTTTATGTTACTATAGATATATTAACGATGTTCAAAAAAATGTGTAGACAATTACAATACAAAAAAGATCTGAAAACAAAATATAATTTCCTCATATTGGGCATAATACATAATGGTAAATAAATGGTTTTTTGATATACCGAAGTTTCTAAACCGTTTTACACACACAGCTGCATGAAGCTGAGAAAAATTGACTATTTTGATACTTCTTACAAAAATTTCCTTTAATTGTCCATATTTTTTCATACGACTTTGATCAAATTTGTTATATGATTCAAAAAGTCGTCAAGTAGAAATTTATAAACAAACATTAACTTTATTTAAATTATTAGTTATTAGTTTTAAATGTTAAAACAAAATGTATAGAAATTAAAAAAAAATATCGTTTCATATTGGGCATAATAATGGTAAATAAAAGGTTTTTTGGTATATCGAAGTTTCAAACCGTTTTACTCACATAACTGCATAAAGCTGAGAAAAATTGACTTTTTGTACTTTTTACAAAAATTCCCCTTATTTCCATATTTTTCTCCAACTTTGATAAATTTTTTATATGTTCAAAAAGTCTCAAGCTTACAAACAAAACATGTATTTTGACTTTAAAATGTATGTAATTAGCTTTAAATGTTAAAACAAGCATAAAAATTACAAATATAAAAATTGAAATTAAAAAAAATATCGTTTCTTCATATTGGGCATAATAATAATGGTAAATAAAAGGTTTTTCGGTATACCAAAGTTTCAAACCGTTTTATCACACAGCTGCATGAAGCTGAGAAAATTTACTTTTTATACTTTTTACAAAAATTCCCCTTATTTCCTTATTTTTCTCCAACTTTAATAAAATTTTTATATGTTTTAAAAGTCTCAAACAAGAAACTTAAAACAAACATTAACTTTATTTAATTATTAGTTATTAGTTTAAAATGTTAAAAAAAATGTATAGAAACTTAAAAAAAAATATAATTTCTTCATATTGGGCATAATAATAATGGTAAATAACAGGTTTTTTGGTATACCGAAGTTTCGAACCGTTTTACAAACACATGAAGCAGGGAAAAATTGACTTTTTGTACTTTTTACAAAAATTTCCCATATTTTCATATTTTTCGCCGACTTTGATTCAATTTTTATATGTTTAAAAAGTCTCAAGCTTAAAAAAAATTAATTTTATTTAAAATGTATGTTATTAGTTTTAAATGTTAAAAAAAATGTATAATAATTACAAAAAAAAAAAATCTTGAAATTAAAATTTAAAAAAAATATAATTTCTTCATATTGGGCATAATAATGGTAAATAAAAGGCTTTTTGGGATATCGAAGTTTCAAACCGTTTTAGGCACATCTGCATGAAGCTGAGAAAAATTGACTTTGTACTTTTTACAAAAATTTCCCTTATTTCCATGTATTTTCTACGACTTTGATAAAATTTGTATATGTTCAAAAAGTCTCAAACTTAAAATAATTTTATTTAAAACGTTTGTTATTAGATTTTAATGTTAAAAAAAATTTAAAGAAATTAAAAAAAAAATTGTAATTAAAAAAAATTTTCGTTACTTTATAATGGGCATAATAATAATGGTAAATAAAAGACTTTTTGGAATATCGAAGTTTCAAACCGTATAACACAAGTGCATTTAATGGAGTTCCATTTTGTTGGCTAGTGTAGCAATTGGAGACTTTTACAGAGCAAGAGAGACTTTTATAAAATTTTCTAGAGTTTTTGTAGATTTTTATCGTTTTGGAAAACACGCTCATTTTAACGCATTTAAATAGAAATTGAAGCGGTTTGGGAACGTCGCTCTTATTACCATAAAAGTTGAGTTATTATAGCTTCATATCGGTTTCGGTCGTCTATGGGACGACACATGAAATACAAAATCGGTTACCATATTCGACAGAACTCTACCAAGGTCATTAACTCAAGTTCAAAGTGTATGATGTAACCACAAAATGTTAGTACCTCACGATATATTTGGCTAACGATTTGCTGCCTTACTTTGACGAATTCGTCCTTTAACCAACTTTTAAACAAGTTTTCCATTATTTGCTGGGTTACCAACAAACTGTTTCCATGTGTTGGTGCTCAATTTGTTGGCTATACGAATCGACGTTATCAGCATATAATCTAGCCAACCATGCCGTAGATAACATAAGTTGTGGGCTTCCATGAAACACGTTGAAGTGAAATTGATGGGGGCTTTGTGAAAACAGTTAACAAGCAACATTGCAACCGACAGCACCATCAGAAGGCCGCACCGCATTAAGCCAATTGCTATTATATATACATTATATATGTACACCTATTGTTATATACTATAAAAGGGATTCCAACTAACAACAATATTAAAATGAACTCTCGCATTTTGTGCGCGCTCTTGGTAACTGCACTCGTACTTCAAAGCTCTTGGGCCCTGGGTGAGTCATACAAAGTTCTTGGCGCTGTCCGGTTGCAATCATAATATTGATTAATTTCTTTTTCAAAATATTGTTAGATTGTTACAAATGCGATCCCAGCGAAACCGGAGAGTGTACTACTACGGAAGCATGTCCCGCAGATAATGTTTGTTTCACCAAATGGGGTAAGCCTGAGTTTTGTGCGCATTTTTGTTCGTATGCTCGTCGTATGAGTAATATCTTCCAATATAAAATTATCAATAGCTTATCAATGCCTAAGCCGATAAGTACTACAATCTAGAACTCACTGGTATCGGACGTAGCAAAACAAAAGTTCAAAGTATTGGTATTGGGCTCTAATCCATGAGAAAATTAAGAAACTGATAATTATTTAACAACAAAGACAATAACTTAGATGGAAAGTAACGAACAAAAAGAGTTTTAAATATAAAAATGTATACTTACGTATAGTTGACATAGGAAAGAATTTGGATTTCGATATGCACGACATTTTTACTGGCGCGATATTCTTTTAGGATTTTTCTGATAGCGTATTTATTTTATTTAAACAATACTTAATGTAATCTGATAATAACAATTATTTTTTTGAAAAGTTCGACAATCAGCCGTGCTCCGAGCGAAAAAACCAAACCGAATAATTTCATTCCTAGTCGTTTTTGCGTGCTCCCAACAACTAATTTTTGTTATTTCCCTTTTTATTTTTGATAAATTCCTATATTTCCTTTTTTGCCTATAAATTGTCATACTGTGTTGGCGCGAGATAGTTGTGGTTTAATACATCTCATACCTTACGTTGATTACAATTAATATTCAATAAAAAAGAGCTAGTTCTTTATTTTTCTATATATGGAATATAATTTCACCAAAAGATTATTTTAACAACAATATTTTTTGAATTTATTGTTGCAAAAAGCCACATAGATATTTCAACAAAATGTGGTGAATGGACGCGTGGTGAATGTACTAAGTTTCCGTTCATGGCATAATCGAACATAATTTCCCTTAAAATGTGCAGAACTGTGCTAACAAAGTGCAAGGGAATTATTAGCAGATATCAACAAGATTGGGGAGCACGCAAATATCCCTTTTAATAAGCATAGCATGATCGTACATAATTTCCCTCATAGTGTGCAGAACTGTGCTAACAAAGAGTTAAGGAATTATTAGCAGATATCAACAGAAAAATTCGGATTTGGATGCACGCAAAAACGAATCCAAATAAAATGGTTCGTTTTGGTTTTTAGTTTCCCATTACGGTTCTCCAAGACGAACCATATCCAACAAAAGTTTTTCGACGACAAAGCACTTTTATACTAATTGTCGGAATCACTCCAATGATTTATTTTTGTTTCCATGTAGATGATCCCTATACCCCGAAATTTATGTACATTCAGTTAGTGGAAAAGAACACGAATAATTCTTCTTCTTATGTCCTGTTACTCATAGTGGAGCATAGGGCCATCATGATGGTTTCCGTTATATTGTTATTTTCAAAACATGGGGTTTGCACCTCCAAATTCGTCGTGCATGCTGCCGAAGCAGGTGCCGCAGGGACGCGGGTACCACTTGGAGAATGTTCAGGGTTCTGACAGTAAGTTATAAGCTCATAGTCAGTCCTGACAACTCTGTTCGCAGTGACAGGTCACTTTGAAATAGGCCGCCCCTAACCTGGAGAACAGACGCCTTTTGCAGCCGTTCATTCTGAGTACAGACGCTACGTTGTGGATCGCCTCATGATCGCGAAGCCCTGTTTCGCCTTTTCAGAACGGTTGTTCAGGAGGTTACCCAGAGGTGACTTGACTGAGAGTCGGAAGTTTGTGAGCTGTTTGAAACGTTCAGCAAAAGAATCATTTCTGGCCACTCCCAAGTGAATGGCGATTAGAAATTTTCAGCATTAGCAAGCACTTCTGCGAACGGCTCCATCCTTCACACGAGTAATTTCCTACAACCTATCTATTTAGGTCTGTTTTTTCTGTTTCTTGAAGAGCCTAGCCTGGATTGCTTTAAAGTTAATGCGTCTTCAAATCTCATGAACACTCTAGAAATTGAGACTAGTTCAGGCTTCGGATTGCCCGACTGTATAGCAAAGCAAGCAGTGTGCGTAGGACCCTAGTTTTAATAGCATTGGAATCTTTAAAATAAAACTTACGTTCGCTTACCTTTAAAATCGTTCCAAAAAACTAAATTCAAACTAAATTATTTGTATACCTTTTTTACCACTTTCTATACGCTTGACTAATTAAACATTATCTTTCAGACAGTAATAAAATTACCCGAGGTTGCATTGCCAAAACTGACACCACTTGTACAGGAGATGCCTGCAAGACATGTGAGGCGGAGAAATGTAACAATCAGCCCATATGCAAGGTCTGCGAACAAGACGACGCAAACTGCGTCCAGGCCAGCCTGGATGATGCTAAGTATAACAAAATCTGTGATACGGACAACTCCTGTGTAATGAAAATCACCGACAAAAAGCTGTCGCGCAGCTGTGGCGCCTCGGATGCTTGTGGCACCGCCAACACCGAAACTTGCAACGCCTGCAAGACCAGCTTATGTAATAAAGCCGTATTTCCCGAGAAACGTCTCAAGTGCTATCAGTGCACAAATGGCGATGACTGTAACGAGGTTAAAGATGCATCCAACCTTTACTGTAGCTTATATGATGCCGCCGACAAGTGTTATACCATTGGTGAAAGTAGCGCCACTATGCAACGAGGTTGTCAGTCCGATGATGGCGCCAAATGCACAGCCAGCTCAACGGACACCAAATGCCTGGCCTGCTCGGATGCAAGCTGCAATAATCAAAAGTACGAGAGCTCCAGCCTGGACTGCCTGAAGTGCGCGGACAATGCTGATTGCATGAAAGCTCAGGAGGCTACCAAGTCCACTGCATGCAATAACATCAAATACACCGAGACCGATGCTTGCTATATACAGCTGAAGGATGGCACAGTGCATCGTGGTTGCGTTAGTGAGCGCGCCGCAGAACTGGGTGAATGCAACGCAAGTACTAGCTGTGAGACGTGTGCGACCAAGGCGTGCAATATACAAGAAAGACTCGAAGGATTCACCTGCATACGTTGCCGCAGCGATAACTATGCAGGATGCCGCGATAAGGCCGACACAATTGCCAGCTCAGAGTGTACTAATCCAACTGTAGGAAACGAAAAATGTTTCCATGGCACGTGGAGTAAGTGTTTAAGTATTTATCTATCCTAATTGATAAGACAGAGCTAGCTCTACCCTACACTATCCCTATCATCTTCACTCCACTTACACTGCATAGCATTTGCACTAATACTAAACCATAAATAGCGCGCCAAGCTTAAAGACCGCTATAGCTTAACTAGTGTTGGTGAGAGTAGACTCTCGTCAAGCAGTGTTCAAGCAGTTTTCATACTGCCCTATTGGCAAACAAATGTAAACTGTTATGAGGCGCCAAATAGTTAGGGCAAGCGAATGAGGACACAGATACTGCTTCATACTGTTCCCTGCTTCCGCCGAAGGAATTAAATTCGGGCACAATAAGATAATTTCCCAATAATGCAATTATTTAGCTTAAAGTTTATTTATGTATATGTGTTCAGTGTATTTAGCTTGTTGCAGTGGCCGTATGTAAAAGATAGCTTAATACCGGCTTGCATTGAGCTTTTATAAGCTTATGTTAATAACATTTTGTGTATGTACTCTATGTTAACATTATGTTGTGATTGCTTAAGAGAATATTCTATGTTAATTTACATGTGGATGTTGAGTATTTATGTTTAGCTTAGTATTAATGTTAAGGCGTTTAACAGATTTAGATTTTATGCTATGTTTACACTGTTTTAGCTTAAATTATATTGTATAGAGTTGTTAAGCTCCAACGACCTTCCTAAATACACTGCAAAAATTTTGTACTAACTTGTATTTATATTGCAGATGGTGTTCTTGTGCGTGGTTGCCTGGCCGATGCGGATGCACTCATGCAGTATCAATGTAACAACAAAGATGACAATCGTTGCACCGTTTGCGATGGCAAAGACTGTAACACTGTAGCGGTATCCAGTACCACCTCTCTACAACAAACCGTGCAGCAGATTGGACTGGGTCTGGTCGTGCTCTTGGTTCTGCTGCGCACTCTGTGAGGGGCGTTTGCATCAATTAAAATCCCTGCAATATTGCAGCTTTTACTAGGCCTTATCAAATATCTTGTACCTTAATTAGCAAAAAAAAAACATTTCATTGGTTTCCTTTAACACTCTTGTTATGAGTTAATTTTTCAAAAATTATAAACAATTCGAAAAGTTATATTTTTGGGAATTTTTATTTGGGCATTTTCGTCATGTAAAGACATTATCTCAAACCGTTGTGGACTTTGAATTCAGGTTACCCAAGTAAATCAGTAGATGACGACTAGGTACTCTATAAAAAAATTCGGTTATGAAAGCTTTGTAAAGATGGCGTACGTTAAAGTTGGGATGCCCTGTACTACCGCATTGCAATCAAATCCAATATATTGCTTAAGGTCTCAAAACAAAACATTAAAAAATTTGATAACGATATCTACATATATACTACTGTGCCCAAAAACAAGTAGGAATTTTTTTATAGATCAAAAAATCTTTATTTATTCTTCCAAATCAATTTCGTCCTCTTCAAAATAGTTCCCTCCCAATATAATACTTTTATTCCCCCGCTTTTTCCAGTCCTCGAAGCATGCCAAAAGGTCTTCTTCCGGTATAGCCTTCAGAGCGCGCGCCGATTCACGATATATGTCTTCAATCGACTTAAAATGGTTTCCTCGGAGTGGTCTTTTGAGTTTTGGAAATAGCCAGACGTCACACGGAGCCAAATCAGGTGAATAAGGTGGTTGCGGAACGATATTGGTTGCGTTTTTGGCGAAAAAGTCACAAAGAATCAGTGCTATTTTTCGAAAAAAATAATATTTACCCGCGTTATTTATTTTATTTAAATCGAAAAACTCCTACTAGTTTTTGCGCACAGTAGTTTATATCTTCGAAAAGCAACGAATTTTGCATCAAACACTTTTTTTTAACAGATCGGTCCTATGTATATATATAGTAAAGCGATTTCCATCAAATAAACACCCCATGGGAGCAATATAGCCCCTACATAAAAAATCTAAAATTAACTTGTTTCCGCTGATATAAAAAGACATCTAAACTGAATGTTTGGTTGCTTTGGTTCTTACCATCTCTAAGATCTAAGCGTTCGTATTAACAGACAGATATACCGACTTCTCTAGTCATATTCATTATACATTAGGTAACTTTGGGGACGTCCGCTTCTGCATGTTGCAACCATTTTTGGCTTGCACAAACTTAATATACCCTTTGAACCCATCACCAAGTCAGAGATTTCCAGTAAAGATGCCCCTCTCGTTTAGTGAGTTCCCTCAAAAATAAAATGAGTTTTGACAGTGAATATTTTTAATTAAAATCTTGCAAGTTAAATAAAATAATTAAATTTTGTTTTCTAGTGGATTACACACCAGCTGACCAAGATAACTAGTCCGCTCATAGATAGCCAACTGTGCTGAATCCTAATTGCTCCAGACATTGTGTTTAGATTGCAGCCAGCTTTATAACATATATCGCAATGTTTGGTATGTGTTTTGCAATACCGCTGACCCTCCTCTGCGAGATCGGCCAGACAGCCGCGCATAACCAGCTTGGTATCAGCTGGAAAAGAAAAAAATTCTTAAGTTTTCTTTTACAAAAATTACCGTCGTTTTAATCCAATTCCATTAACACTAACTTTGCAGTACCCTAATTTATTTATTATAACCTACCAAAGAGAAAGAAAAAAAAACTGTTCAGTAACTATTCTATAAAAATCTTAGCGCAAATGTAAACATTTTTTGAACCATGAATTATTTGGCCGTGCTCCGGAAAACAAAAAAATACAAAACGGACCTTTTTTTTCGTATCCGTTTTTGCGTGCTCACAAGTCTGAATTTTTTTCCTTTCTCCACCTACTCAAATTTCCCTTACTCATTGTTAACACAGCTTTACAGCTTTCGAGGGAAATTATTTTAAAAGGGATTTTTTTTATGCCAGATATTATCTATTTAAGCAAGACATGAACATTCTTTTATGCCAGAAGTGGACCAAATAAAATAAAAATTCCTTTTTAATTGACTCAAAAAAAATAATTCAAAATTTATAAAACTATTTAACCTAAACACCTAAAGTCTCTATTAATTAAAGACACCGCTGATCGGATTCGGTTATGAAGTGTAGGTCCCTGTTCTGTTCAAACAGTTATTAATAGATGCCCCTTTAAAGGGGTCAAACAGGGAATTA
Source organism: Chymomyza amoena (assembly GCA_037043745.1). Classification (NCBI taxonomy): domain Eukaryota; kingdom Metazoa; phylum Arthropoda; class Insecta; order Diptera; family Drosophilidae; genus Chymomyza; species Chymomyza amoena. The sequence continues at coordinate 40,390 of JBAMAX010002087.1, forward strand.
TTTATTTTTTATTTAACCTAAAATTGGCTTAAACAGAATCTAAGAATATTAAAGAATATTCAAAAAATTATTTTGATTTAAAAAGCGTACGCTTTTCAATCTACTTTGCCAATTTTGTTTAATTCGTAGTTTCCGTATAAAATTCGTTGTTTTTTTAAATCGAATAAAATGTTCCAATTAGTTCCAATTTCTCACAAAAGAGCTTAGAAAAAAGTTATCTGGAACTACAGCAACTGTACAAACAGTGTGAACAGTTGGTTACTGTAAACACCAGTAAAAAAGCTGTTAAATTAACACAAACACAAAAGACACTGTAAAAATATCAAACTACTGTTAACTACTGTAACTAATGTTACTGTTATGTTAACACGAATACAAAAGGCACTGTAAAAATATGAAGCTGCTGTTAACGACTGTAACTAATGTCAGAGAGAACTTAATACAAGAGGCGAAATAACGCAAAAAGTTTTTTTTCCCGTTTTTTTTCTCGTGCGCCGAATAAAGTTGCTTGGTGCAAAAGCATATGCACGCACATGCAAACATTGTTGTAAAAGAACTTTATCTGGCGCACGACAATTTTAACATTTACAGTCGTCGCGCACGACAATTTTAACATTTACAGTCAGGCGAATTTTCGCCTCTTGTATTTAGTTCTCTCTGCTAATGTTACTGCGCGCTGTTAACTACTGTAACTAATCAGAGAGAACTAAATACAGAGGCGAAAATTCGCTCTCGACTGTAAAGTTAAAATTGTCGTGCGCCAGATAAAGTTCTTACAACAATGTCTGCATGTGCGTATTGCTTTTGCACCAAGTAACAAACGGGCTTTGCATTATTTCGCCTCTTGTATTAAGTTCTCTCTGAACAATGTTACTGTGTTTACAGTTAAAATAACACCTTATTTTTCAAGACAGTTATTTATAGTGGTATATTGTAATACACTGCTACTATTTTTTTTTAAGTTATCTCATTTCTGAACGCAACTTTTTATCGGAAGAACACATTTTTTTTACAGAATCATTAACTGTCGTTTGTTGGAAATGTTTAACTTGGCACTTACGCTTGACAATCGAAAAGCATCCAAAATTGTCAACGTTTGCCGCCATCTTGCATTCCTCCAGTTTTTGCAATTTTGGCTGCATATTGCAGCTGGCATTTTGTGGTCCACTGCAGGTATAGCAGCTCTTCATAGCCGGTTTAGCGGTTGGTTTTATTGTCTCAACTGTTGGTAATGGTGGCGCTTCGGCTGGCACTTCTGGTGACGCATCGGCTGCGGCTTCCGGCTCAGCTTCTGGTGCAGCTTCAGGTATTGCTGCCGGTGCGGCTTCTTCTGCTTCTACTTCGTTGCTCTGTGGGCTATCATTTTGCGGCAACTCCTCAGCAACATCCTGTATGGTCGTTTCTTCCATATGCGCAGCTGCTGTAGCCATGCCGCTTGTTGCTGCTGCCTCAGTAGCAACCTCTACAGCTAACTCATGTATAGGATCAGCTGCAGACATAGTGCTGGTCGGCAACTCCTCCAACTCGGGTTCCTCTGCGTCTTGCTGTGCCTGACACTGCAACAGCGCAGTTAACGTTATCCAGATGCACAATTGCTTGAGCCGCATACCAACCAATTGCCTAGAATATCACTTATGTATTGATAATGCTACCACCCGGGTGTCAGCCCAGCGATTATCTAAAATTTGCTCAACGTTGATAGCACTTTTATCCAGCAACTCAAGAGCTCTGCAAATACTGGCTAACTTGCAACAGATAAAGAGGCGAGGCCAGAGGCGCTATGCGACCAACTGGATTGACATTTGAAACGTTTCTGTTCTTCTTGGTTTGCTTCCCGTGTTCGAAATGGTTCACATATGTTTTGTGACTGATTGTCACGCAATTAGCTTTAAATTAAATCGATATGACATGGCTAATAGGTCAGGCCATAGAGCCATAGACTCATATAGCAAACTAGCCAATAGCCGTTTTGAGGCGAGCAAGCAAATGAGCCGAGCCGAGCCGCCGCCACAGGCTGCCATTTCATGTCATCTGACAATACAATACGGCTGAATAATTAAACATGTGAACTATTGACATTGCAACCGTGCCGGGACAGTTACCCGTATCCAATTGTGTCAGGGCATATGTTAGATATGATATTACAATTTTGATCGGAACACAAATGACTCACACGCATGCGGTTAATCTAAATCTAATTTGAAAGGTTTGGCTGTATTGTTGTTATTAATGCGTTCCTTTTCATGAAAAACGTAAGGACTCTTATCGGTGTATACGCAGCACTCTAGTGATATTGCATAAAAGACTGATAAATATAAAACATGGACTCTTAATTTGGATGCGCAAATAAAGCACAGATAAATCGGATTTGAAATAGATTACTTGGTAGTCGAGTTTATATCTGGTTTATCAGTGCGTACATATAAAAGTACTCAGTTCAATAGCTGATAATACTCAAGTACCAAACATATTTACGCAGCAAAGACAACACCAGATACTCTCCTTACCTCCGGAGTGAACTGGAGTGACATCTCAACTCGAGAGATGTTACCACTCTATCCAGTCCCAAAGCAGCCTCATCTCACCGCTACCTCGTCGATTTCTTTATAGTCAACATTCAAAATAGTACCATTAACCGAAGATATTCTTTTATGTCCAATAGAGGCAGCCATTTCTCTTTTCTTCTTCTAGTACAAAAAATTATATAAACAGTAACATAATCAAAAATCGCTCAAGATTTAGCTTATTCATATTTAGAGACAGTGACGGATCCACCAGGGGTTTTCGAGTGCGGACCCCCTAAGAGTGATGTTAAAAATTCCCAGCGTTTTTATACCCTGTACCGTATGGTACAAAAAGGGTATATTAAGTTTGTGCAATCCACACCCCAAAGTTACCTAAAATATAATCACGGTGAATAGAGAAGTCGATACACCCATGTCCGTCTGTCCGTTTGAAAGCCTAGATCTAAGAGACGGTAAGAGCTAGAGTAACCAGACTTTCACATTAGATCCCATATTATTTCATTGAAGACAAGTTTATTTTATTTTTTTGATATCGGAAATAAATTATATAGCTCCCATATGGATGTTTGAGACGACCTCGACAAAAAAAAAAAATTTTAGATGGATAATAATGGATAAATTTGGTATTCAAAAGTTTTTTATAGTTTCCAAGCACTGTACCAAATTTGATGAAAATCGGTTGACTATATCATATAGCTCTCATAATACCAATCGGCCAAAATAACTTCTTTAAAGCAAAATTCGGAATATTTCGTTTCTTAATAAAGATATCGTAACGAGATTTGGCGTTTGGAAATTTTTTAGAGCACTTAAGCAATGTGCCAAATTTGAACAAAGTCGGTTGACTATATCATATAGCTCACATAGGACCCATCGGTCCAAAAAAGCGTTTTTTATACAAAATTCGCTGTGTCTTGTCTGTTTGTAAAGATATTTGAACTAAATTCGGCATTCAGATTTTTTAAGGTATTAAAGCACTGTGTCAAATTTGATCGAAATCGGTTGACTATATCATATAGCTCCCATAGGAACGATCGTTCAAAAAAAAATGGTTGCTTATAATATCTTCTGTTTTTGGTTTTTTATGAAGGAACCGGATTTTATTGCAAGCTATTGGTACAGGGTATCCCAAAGTCGTCCGCGCCAGACTTTACGTACGCCATTTTTTCGCTCAACCTCGAGTATAAAGTAACACAGGAATCTATGACCCGTTTTGTTCGATAACTTTTGTCCATTTAGAAGGCAATTTCATAATTGCCCAATTGAAGAAATCTTCGTCCCTATCGGTAAAAAAAACTATCCAACAAATAAAAAACTTAATTCAACAATCAAAAAATAAATACATAATTCTATCAAAGTAAAAAAGTATTATAAATTTAATTTTGTCCTCCTTGTTACTCATGATGCTTCAAATGAGACAAAATTTACAATTGGTTGCTTATAATTCACAAGTGGTTCAAACAATATTTACACTTAGATCTTTTTCTTATTATTTATTTAGTGCTCATTTTGATTTTAATATAAAGACTTTTTAAATATTGTTTGACATAACTTGGTTTTTTTTTTGTGGTAAATTGATGATCTATCCAATGTCTGTTCTTAATAAGCTAAGAAGTAGTGAAACATTCAAGCTAGATGAATATCTTTGAAACTAAAAATTCAGCTGCAAATTTAATTTGTATGACAGTTCAAAATAAAGTTATTTAGACCTGTAAATGTAAATTTATACTATGACTTAAGAATTCAATAAAAAACGGAAATATGTTGGGGTAATGAGTAGAAAAAGAGAAACAAATAGAAGCGGAACACAACTCTACTCCTATTCGCCAATTGTGGCAGCTCCTGATCGATCACTTAAGAATGTGTCGAATTTTCTTTTTTGGTGCCTCCATCCACCAAGCAAAACTTTAGCCAGACGAATTACCAGACCCAACTAACGGCTGGATGCGAAATCCGTCGGTTACTTTTTGCTTTAGCTTTTAGAGGGGCACCAAAGTTTTTCGAATTTCAGAATTAAAAAACTTGCATCCTAAGCATCGCTTAAATTTTTCTCCCGAAATACAATAAAGATACAATTCTAAAAATAATATTTCTTTTGACGGACTTTCCTTAACCTTGTCGTCATGTAAAAGGCGCTTCTCTGACTCCAAAATTGGTTGTCCATTTAAAAACTGCGTTATCACAGCACTCACCATGATATGGAGTGCACTGATATGGCTCAATAGCCAGCTAGCTGATAATGGACAAACACAATTCATAAATTTAGATGCGCGAATAAAACAAAGGCTAACAATAAAAAGGTTTTCAAGTGCCTATGGGTCTTGCTCTATTAAAAGAAATGCACGGCTCATGGCTCAGTCTGTTAAGGCACGTTTGCCCCAATTATTCCATATTAAAAATTTACGTCCCAAACTTTGGAAAATGTTTAAACCACGTTTTTACGCACTCTGCCTGCTGTCCAACTTTTTATTTGGTAACCTCGACGCTAATTACCTCATAGTTTTCCGCTTTAACTTATTCTATTTATAGCTCCAAATTGTTGGGCCATTGTTTGCTACCATTGTGACTCTATAGCCGAGTCCATGTGTGCCATGACCTTGGGGGAGGTGGGACTATTGCCATACACTGACTGCGCCAACGAACTGACGTGTATCGTGTCCATTGGTAAGTGGCAGCAAAGTGCATGCATTTAACACGTTAATGTCTACGCCTCATTGCAGTCGACTCCATAACGTATCGTGGCTGCGGCAGTGACACGCCCACAACAGGTGCCAGCTATATGAAAAGCTGTAGCTCGAATCTATGCAATGCTGGCGTTTATCCACCAGGCCGTCTTAAGTGTCATCATTGCGCGGGCGAGAGCTGCGTGCAGTCACCAGCAGGCAAGCCAAGGCCCTGTCGCTATCATCATGAATTTGACGAGGATCAATGCTACACTGAGTTGTTAAATGCCACTTATGCTTATCGCGGCTGCGTCTCTGATAGCAACCACACCATCATGTCCAGCGCGGAATATTGCGACATCAATGGCTGCAACGATGCACAAGGTGCAAGCACACTGAGCTGCGCGCGCTGTGACTCCTTGGAGGGACGCGGCTGTAAAATTGACTTATTTCAAGTAAACAGCGTTCTTTGCAATGTCAGCCTATATGATGAATGCCAAATGGATTTATTGCTGACGCAACAACAATCCTGCTTCACCTATCACAAGCTAAATCGTGTAGTGCGCGGCTGCACGGCGCAGCTGCCGGCAGATATAGGCGACGATATAGAGCACATCGTGGAGTGCGCCACGGGCAACATGTGCAATTCCAGATGCACGACCCAGCAGCAATGCCTGAGCTGTGACACAGCGTCCAATGAACTGTGTCGCACTCAAGCGGAGCAGCTAAGCGCCGCAACTTGCGGCTCGGCCGAGGCTTCCTCATGTTATGCCTGCGAATACGAGGATTTGAACGTGCGTCGTGGTTGTGGCACAACACCAACTGCTGCGGATATCAAACGTTGTTATGAATGCGATGCCAATGATGGTTGCAACGCGCTGCCATTTACACGCTGCTATAAATGCAGCAGTGATGAGGCAGGCGCAGGATGTGCAACCTGGGAGCGACCGGGTGGCATATACATAGAAGAATGCCAAGAGCCGGGAGCAGATTGTGTAATGGCTATATTTGCAAATGGCACAACAGTGCGCGGTTGCCAGAGTGCAGATTTTCATTGCAATGCGTCGAATGTGCTGAATTGTCGCAGTTGTGAGGGCAGTTTTTGTAATAAGAATGCATTTCCAGAACAACGCATTTGGTGCCATCAATGCGCTGGTGGTCAGCAATGCGAAGAGCTCGCGAATGATCCCATGCCATGCGCGGTGCAGGCCAATGAACCCGACAATGCTGTCTTGGCTTGTTTGGAATACTACGATGATAACAGTGAGCAGGTGATGCGCGGCTGTCAAACCGATGCGCAGCTCTTTTATAAATGCATGTTGAGAAGCGACCAAGAGATGGGCTGTCAGCTGTGTCATAGCAATGGTTGCAACTCCACACCGGTTATGACTTTACGACAACGGCGCATTGAAGCAAAAGGCTTAACAAGTTTATGATGTGATTTTAAATGTAATTTACGCTATAATTTGTATAAACTACGAGCACGGTTTTAGTAAAAGTTGCTATTATTGCTGTTGTTACTCCGAAACATCCAAGGCCGCTTTGCCGCTGCCAGCGCTGCGTGGTTGCTCCGGCGGCGTATAGTTTGGACTTAAGGCACGCCCGCGATGATTGAAAGAGTAAAATGATGGCAAATTTCCCAAAGTATCCCAAGTTTTTTCCTGCATATCCACAGTGGCGCGTATTTCCTTAAAATTGCCCACAATCTGTATAATATTATAGATGACCAAGACCAGGCTGACGACGGTTTGCAGCACAATCTGCAAGCACAAAACGAGTATTATATTTGTTAACTATAAATGCATTTTGCTTACATCCAAAGGCAGACTGGTCCATTCCTGTTCCGTCAAGCGCAAATATGTGCGATCTGCAATCAAATAAATATGTATTTAAATTAATTTTCGCTGTTGGATTAGTTGAGCATGACTATGGTAAACTTACGGTGTGCGGCTGAGAAGGCAGCATGTGCCAAGCTGGCAAAACCTGCTATAAGCAGCAACTTGTTTAAGAATTTACTACCCATTTTATGTTTAGTAGTTTTATTTATAAATCAAGTGCACAAACACAATTTATTAGAGAAATTTAGGCAATAAGCAAAGTGCAAGCCGTCTAATGAAAATAAGTTTTAATTAAATTGACATTCACATGTCAACGTCAGTAACAGTGCTGCCAGATCGTTAGAAAAACGATGGAAATAAAAAATACTTTGTTGTATTTTAAATATTGCAATTTAATTGATTATTTATTTTTAACAATGCAACTTGGAATTAATTCTAGGTTGAAAGACAGCGCAACATAGGCCTTCAAGCTACAATTTAATTGATAAGTCGCCAATTTATTTGTTTATTTTTATGCTTTTTTAGTTGCTTTTTTAGAGTCGCCTTTAATTAGCAAAAATTTCAAATTTCTTTGCTTTTATTCAGAAATTTATTTTCGCTTAATGACGACTTTGTACATTTAAAGAATTGGCCACGAATACAAACCAAACAAACAAAAATAAAAATGAGATTATTTGAAATAAACAAGAATCTCTCTCTCGTAGGTTATAATTTGATTATAATTGTGTGCACATGCAATTGTTGCATTGCTTAAACTAATTTATTTTGCTTAGAAATTCGCTATTTTAAAACATTGTAAACATACTTGCACTTCTAATTAGAGTTAAATGCAGATTCAGCTTTAACTTTTAAAACATCAACTGCAGGTTTTTCACTTGATTTTATACACTTGGTATTTTATCGGTATTTTTGCATGTGCACGATACGGTCACACCGCTGTGCAAAAACAAAACTCTTCGTTTCGTGTCTGCTTTGTTTTTGTTTTGTACTTGACGTGAACGTGAACACTTCTTGTTTGCTACCTGCGCTGTGTGTATAAATAAATTCGTATTGCATTTTGGCGCGAGCAATTTAAAATTACTATTGGAACTGAACACATACAATTTTTACAAAATTAAACATCATCTGTTACTAAATCAAGTGTCTATCGGTTTTAAAAAAAATAACGCTACACTTGTTCGTCTGCTGCGTGCGTGTGTGTGTATCCTCACATTCTCTTTTCGTACACTATTCGCTGTTATCCTGTCCCTTTAAGGGTGTGTTTGCCGCAACGCGCAAAACAATTGTGTGAAAAATTCCAACACAATCAATTCTATACTATAAATTAGAAAAAATGTCGGTTTCTTCAAACGCATCTTCAGCTTCATCCTCCGTTACGGGCGAGCCCATAACTAGCAACGGACGTCGCCCCTCTTTGGGGCGCAATGGCAGCGTGGACTCAACCAGCACTACAGATAGCTCGGAATTAACGCACATTTTAAATCGTCGTCAGGAAATAATGGATTCGCAAGAGGCGGGCATTGTAGTGCCGCGCACCTTCAAGGTGGTCAATGTTTATACCGAGTTCCATGAGTTTTCGCGCAAACAAATCAAGGACTATCAAAAAACTTTTAATACGTGAGTACATGTTTACTGTGTATGCCCCTAGGTTAGTTTGTGACAGCGTTCAAGGCCAACGCCTACACACGCCCACGCCCAAGCACATCATCACATCCCATGCATTTTTAATGCGCTGTAACTAAAACCCTCCTCAAAGTCTAGTCTCGTTTTTCTGGCTTTAGCTTTTGGCCTGTCTTTCGCATGACAAATGCAAGCCTTTGACTGCCTGGCTGTTTTTTTCACATGCTGCAACATGCACACAGACGCACAAACTTGCAGTGGCATGCAGCATGAGAGAGTATTATATCATTGCACAAGTAACCATTTGTGGCATGTTCGTATATATAACATGACTTAACACCTCCAGCTCAAGTATGCTCTACACAACTCGACATAAAACTTAATCATTCTCATTATGCAGCAAATAGAAAACCATAAAAATCATAAGCTTATAAGTACATACATGCTATGTACGTACATATGTACATACATACATATATACAAGTATTTACGCTTATAAATGTGTGTCTAGGCTGCTTGCAGCAGCTCCAATGGGGCATGACTCAGCCGGCAGCTGGCAGTGTGCAAGCGTGTCAGGAAAGTGTTGAAGTCTTTGTCACAGTCACTTGCACATTTCATTTGGATCTCATGCCTCCATGCCAAGGCGAGGCTTGTGCCTGGAGCGCACATTCGCATGAGTCAAAGCCCGTGGATTTCACTGTTGGCATTAATATTTCAACGCCAACCGGCGTACTTGTAGGCACGCTTTAGATTAGCGCGGTTTAAAATTTCATTACACTTTAATACTCTTTAGTTAAGCCAATCTGCTGCGGAATAGTGAGATATATTTACCTTGGCTTAGTGCATTTAGTTCCTATAGTGGGTTTTGAATTAGTAGCTCTAGTTGATTGATGATTAGCTGATCCATAATGATTCATATTTATAGATTGTGGTGCGTTCTTTCCAGGGAATGGATTTTTATTTGTCCTTTTTATAATCTGTACCTTATGGTACTAAGGGTTACAGCTGGGCATCGATTTGATTTTAAATCGTTTCTTTTTTACTCACAGTAAAATCGATTTGTGTCTATTGAGAAAAGATCTATTTGAGACATATGTATTAGAGCCGGGCATTGATTCGATCCAAAATCGACTCTTTTTTTCTGACAAAATCGATTTTTATGTTTTAAGAATCGAGCTTTTTGAGTCATGCAACTTTGCGACATATGTACATTAGGAAGGATCAATTTGTATGGGGCTCTCAGCGATTTTGATTCTTTCGGCCATTTTAAGCATTTTTGCCAAAGAAATTGTGGGTTTAAAAATTAATACAATTTCGAGTCGCCCGCTTTTTCAAAATAGGGTTTTTTTTTCAAAATATTCAAAATCGACTCGGATTTTTCATTTACATGGCCAAAAATCGTAATTTTTTCTCTAGCTAAATTTGTATTTGGGGTTTAAGGTTTTTAATTTTGAATCAAATAAATTGTTACTTTTTTTAAAAAATGTAGATTTCCTTTTCTATGATTATCTTCGGTTTTAACTATCTAGCGCCTACCGTTTTAGTGTGATAAATCGATTAAATCGATTTTTTTTGAGAAATGGTCGAAAAGATCGATTCTCGAAAGCTCTACTAAGGATATATTACATTGTATAGGTCGGAGACGCCACAAAGTTACCTAATCAGCATGAGAAGAGAAATCGATATAGCCATGTTAATCTATCTGACGTAACGGCTAGATCTCAGAGATAGTAAGAGCTACAACAACGAAATTCCGATTGTATACCTTAGAATGTCACGGAAGAAAAGATTTGTTTAATTTATTAGATAAATAATTCGTTTGATTATAAAGATCATTGTCATTGTGTGGCCATAGCAACCCGTTCTCGGGTTACGGCCGACCTCAACAGCTCTAGCCAGGGGCCTCTGCTTTGCTCGCGCTTTCTCCAAGTAGAAATACCAAGAGTAGATAGGGTGTTCTCCACATGATCTTTCCATCGGAGTCGTGGTCGTCACCTTCGTCTTCCTTCGTTGGCTTTCGCTTCGAATACCTTTCTCGCTGGACCATCGTTATCCATACGTATTATAAAGATATCGTTACCTAATTGGGCATTCGGAAGTTTTTTACAGTTCCCAAGTACTTAAATTTTATCAAAATCATATCTTGGCATAACTTGGTTGTGTATAAAGATATCGTAACCAAATTTCACAATCAAATATCTTTTGGAGCTCTTAAGCTATATAATGGATTTGATTGCAATGTGTTGGAACAGGGTGTCCCAAAGTCGTGCGCGTCCGACTTTAACGTATGGCATCCTTTTTTTTTTTTTGTTCCTCGGTATTTATTTTTTTAAAAGACCAAATCCTTGTAGGAACAAAAAAACCAAATAGGAAAAAAAATTGGTTGACTCACATGGAATATTCATAAAGAGTGTTAAGTTCGGCATAATATGTCTCAATTTTTTGCTCCAAGGTAGCGATATGGCGAATTGTTTCCTATCAAATCGTAAATTTTTTCTTGGATCATTTTTGTGGTTGTCATTAACCGCAGCCTTAGATTAAATCAGTTACATATATGTAATATATTTTCAAGTATATAATTTTTTTACACCTTGTACATTTACATTTGTACATTTGTAATTAATTGTGTCAGATCTCTGGATCTATTGTCAGATCTCTCTGGATAAAAAGGTATTACAAGTTGCTTGTTAATGGGTCATAATTGGTTTGATTAGGAAGATATCGTTACCAAACTTGGCAACCGAAGAGGCGAAAACCCCCTTAGATCCGCCACTGGTGTAGTGTAACTCAAAAACTTTCGCATTCAACTTAAAGCCAAGTTTTCTTTGATATCGAATTTATTGTGCGAAGCCTTTTTACAAAAATATAATTTATAATATGAAATCGAGACGAAAAATCTTTTAAATTCAAATTTTACGGAGTTCTCTTTCTTTTTAAATGAAACAGAAAATTAAGATTTGTCATAACTTTTCCGCAAATTTGTAACAAAATATGGAGGGGAAAAAAGGAATAAGCTGATTTTTATTTTATTTTGTTCCCTCTGTTGTCCCAGTTTCCATTTTAAAACTCAAACAATTTGGACACTAAACTGGTGAAATGTGTCAGCCAAATTCCGAAAGCTCCGACACAACTCAAATTGGCCAAGATACTACCTACATTTGGGCTTGTCAGTTTTTAAACAGCTGTTTATGCATTGCATCGGTTTGGGGCACGTTCGCTGGGCATAATCCAGAGCGAGACGACTTTTTGTTGTTGTTGTCAAGTTTTGTTTTTGCAACATTTTGTTTTGTCAGTTTGCCAATTTGCCAATTCTTTGTATCTCTGCAGCAATGCGCACAATTTAATACTTTGGGACTTGGAGCTTGGGGCGTGCTGGTTGCTTAAATCGACTTTAAAATAAAGTTTTGACGCCTATTTTTTTTATTTCACTTACTATTTGCACAACTTTAGTTCATTATAACAATTGACATGCATATTATGTTTTTGTGGTTAACCTAATTTTTTTTTATTTATTATGCGCTTACTTATTGTAGTAAATGTCTTTCCCAATTTCTGGTCATTATTTTTGGAGTTTTTTATTTTAATTTAAATTTTTTGTTATTCATTTAACCGGCACGTACTTTGAAATACGTCAACACTCTAATTGAAAAAGCAAAGATAAAGCCAAGCAACTAATCTTCCGAAGAACCCAGAGATGATAGCAGACAACGCACAACTTTATTATGATTCAGTTTAGTCCAAATTGATAAGATATATCTAACAGGTATTAGCAAGCAGCTGATTCAGTTGTGGGTTCCACTGAATAGCGTATAAATGGTTGGATGAACTGTCTTGGCTTATCTGTCAAGCGGAAACCCGCTGCGGACGTGTCTATTATATAACTAAGAATTTTGTATTTATTCATACAAGCTGTCGACAAACAATTGTTTATCTAAGTATTTTATGAGTATGATATAAAACTTTAAAAAAGTTAAGAGGTGACTATTACCGAACAGATTATAAGAGAAGAGGAATGTTATCGTTATTTTTTGAGCCCTAAGATCTTTGAACCAACCTGTCAATTTAATAATAATAATAATTAATTCCTGCAAATTCTGTAAAATTCCCAATAGTTTCGGACTCCAGTGTATTCAGTTTGCTCCTGCATAGTGCCATACATCCACACAGGAGGAGGTGCTCCACTGTTTCCACCTCCTCTATCTCCTGACAGCCACTACAGTAGTCAAAATACGGCACTTCCCATCTATTGGCGTGTCTACCAATAAGACAATGCCCAGTACAAGTCCCTATCGTAGCTCCTATGTCTAGTCTGTTGAGTTTTAAAAGTTGCTTGGACCTATTCAAGCTGCATTGCGGTCAAGTTTTCCTACTAATAACAGGTTCCAGTTTACTCCCATCTATAGTTTGCATCATTAATGATATATCTATCTATTAATAAATTACACATTGCTAGTGATATAGTGAAGAAATAAATAGCATCTCGTAAAAGCTCGTAACAGTCCATCACTGTTTTGGATGGTAATCTTGCTATTGCAGTCTTATATACCATTGTCCCAATCTTCACGAGATGGAAACTTACACTGAACGGTTTGTCTAAAAATAACTTCATTGAGTTAGAAAAGTCTATGGTTCTGGGAATTTGTGGATATTGCGCAGAATAGTCGAGTGTCCTCTAGAACGTATGGCTAGATCCCAAGATTCTCTTAGCTTTAATGACGATTTCATATAGATCTATCGGCAAAGATGCAGCATGGTGTTTAATGCTGCTGTGTGGGTCGTTCTTTCTAAATCCGCCTCCCGACTCTTTCAATCCCAACTCCCGATAGTGTTTTCGTTCCTGTTTTAAAACAGATTAACATATGTTTCAAATCTAATTTTGTTGCCGTTTTAAAAACCGGCTTGAGCCGGTCTGTTCTTTTGGCATTTGAAAAGTTCTTAATATCATTCAAATTTTGCACATCTACACATAAATAAAACGTGTTTTAATTGTAAATTACTTTGTTGTTATTAAAAACAAATCGCTTAAAAATAAACTAATTAAAAAAAAGCCATCTTTTCTCTTTTTACGGCTTTAAATGATTCATAGCGCCTTAACTGGTTTTTTGATTTTAAATTAAAGCAGTTAATTTGTAATTTAAATGTTAAGGCAAAACGCGAAAAAAAACAACTTTCAGAGTTTATAGAGAATTTGCTTCTGAATCAGCGCCAATTTCTAGCAGCTAACAAAACAATTTGTGTAAATAAACACGAACCGCAATTCTTGTTTACAATAACTTAAATGTACATATATGTATGTACGATGTACATATATAGTATAAAGAAAATCCAGATGCGTCAGAACTGACACTGCCGGCCCTTTGGGGGCGCTCCAGATAATAGCAGACTATGAATCCCAAAAGGAATCTGCGCAAATTGCAGCTGAACTTCCTTAACCGATACGACGGACGACACCATATCAGTAGTTTAATTATATGCATTTTATAAAAATTATATTTACTTTATTTCCATATAATTCATAGGCTTTGGGCTGTTTTTACGATTATCGCACGCAATATGTGAAATTTTTAATAACGTCGTAATTTTTTGTTATTTTAATTTCCTGCTTCACATGTTGACGCGCAATTTTCCGCGTGCTCGTTTTCTTTTCTTTATTGCTTCGCTTCTTCGTTTTTCACGCTTTTCTTTTACAAGTTTTTCGTCTCGCCTGACTGACTCAAGTTTCCGGGCCAAGGCGATAAGCCACACAAATTAATTGGTGTTTCTATTTAGTTAGCGATATGATCGCCATTATGTTATGCCATTTAGTCATACACATATTGATTATGCATTTACTTAATATACTCCCGAAGCCACATAAAGCCCACGCCCCCGCCTCTGCCTTATGTGCCCCACTCGCCCCTGCCTCCTTGCCGCTTTATAAATCAACGCCGAATGTCAGTGGCAGACTCTTTTGAAGTTGGGCGCCGGCTTTCTTATCGCTTTCCCAAGTTCAGACACCCATTCCCGACTACACTGCTCGTCGTTTGTCTGCTCCTAATGATTGCTGTTGATAATCAGAAAACTACCACCACCAGCTTTTGAGCTACGATGGCCAGAGCCAACGCCTTTGGCTATTGTCCATACTCAGGGCCATAATGTTTATTGCATTTTCAAGTTTATTGTACTGCTAAAACAAGTGGAATGCTGAAGGGCTAAAATAAGGACTAGGAGATACCATGGGCAAAATAAGAAAAACGAACTTGATATAAGGTTGGATTTTCTTCTCAAGAAAAAGTAAGATAATTTCTTGAATTTCTCTATAATAATAATTTGGTCGCCCCTCTGAAACACTTATGTTAATGCTAACTTGTTGGAAGGGTATATCGATATTTTCCATTTTATTTAATTTAGGCTTGAACTTCTCCCTCTAGCGAACAATTCTTGGACATCTACACAAATATGGCGAGTCTCAGATTCTCCATTTTTAATACAAACAATGCTACACATCCAACTAGTACAGTAAAAATAGGATTTGACCAGGAAATAATTGCATGCTGATATTCAATAAGTCGTACATAAAAATTTCCAAGGCAAAAAGGGTTCAAAATTGTATTTAAAATGTTAATTGCAATGGAAGGTATACCCAGAATTTCGTATTTTAGGCGGTAGAAGCCGCCATAGATCATAAAATTCAGTTTTTTTTAACTACCCTCCGCCATTTTTGGATTTTGGTGTGTATCAAAAAATTTTAGATTTCCAACAAATACATAAAACTGTGTTTTTATTTCTGGTAGTTCCCAAGTGAGAACGCTTTAAAGACTTCCCGCGCCTTAAATCTAAGGGCTATAATCCAACATTTATAACAAAAAAAAAGAAAGTCACATACACTCAATATAACTTTTTGTGTGGTATGGCTTAGATTACTCTATAAACACAATATTTTAAAAAATCAAGTAGATTTTATGATATGATGCGCCTGAGGTCGTTTGGGTGAAGTCGTTTTAGGCATCTTCTTGTTCTATGACCGGCCAGGGCACATGCAAGCGAGTTCGGATGGTTCCTTAAGCGATCAGCGTAAAAGTCGCTAAGTTTATTCAACACATCACCCACATAGGAAATGCCTAGATCATTGTGAAGGTTTCGTTTTCGGATATACCACGGGGCATCGGCAATTTTGCGCAAGGTTTTGTTTTGTAAAATTTGAATTTTTATAATTAATAAATTATAGTAAAAATTAAATGCTTAGTATGAATCATGGGTATGGTAAAAAGTTCTACAAATGTTCGAATCTAGTTATACCTTGTACCTATAGGTGCAAAGAGTATACTATATTTGTGCAATGTATGTAAGGTACAGAAGGAGGCGTCCCAAGTCCTTTATACCGAAGTGCTTATCATAACCTCGGGTAGCGATTGAACCATGTCCGTCCGTCCTGTATGAACACCTTGACCTCGGTGAATATAAGAGTTAGAGATACGAAAATTTAACATCACAAGTTTTGGTAAGCTGATTCATGTGGCTCTAATGAACAAATCCACATCCAAACTTTATCGATGCGTACCCCTCACCCCCCTCAATAGATTTACCGTGTTTGGTACCACACCATATCAACTTGAAATTTACGCCAAATAGATTAGATTGATTTCTTAACGTAACTTCCGATTTTGATCAAAATCTGTACAATTTTACAGAACTTATAGGTATAAATAGAGTTTTGCCCCCAGAACAACAATGTTCCAATTGGAAAGTTCCTAGAAGCAGAAATAAAATTTTTTTCGAGAAAAAGGGTACAGGGTATTACACTGTCGGGCACCGCTTCGGCTGTATAACATTATTTTTCTAATCCATACATAAGTCGCATATACCCTAATTCATAGATTTAAAAAAAACAAAATAAAAACAACCCATAAATCCAGCAAAGCTTTTCGTCGCCATCTAGTTATATGGAAGGAGATCATACATATGACCATTTGTTATGTCGGTCTGTCTCTCAGTCTGTCGCTGTTATCGATGCCAATGCCATGTTATTGCTATGCTTAGTGCTCTATGTAGTCAACTGTTGGAGGAGCACCACAGTTGGTGGTTGGTGGCTGTTGTTGATAAAAGTTGACAGCTCGCCAACGACGTTTACAATTTGGGTTCAAGGCAAATTTGCAACACGCATTTTTTACATATTTAGGGGGTTGTTGGATCTACTACTATATACATACATAAATTTATGTACATAGTATATAGTTGTTGCTCTTAACAGTGAGTATCATGCGAGAACTTTTAATTAAGCAAAAGCACCACAAATGCGAACAACAACAACACCAACACGTTCATTATGATAGTAGAGTGAACATATGAAATCTCTCCCGCATGTAGATATATGTATGCAAATTATATATATGTATGTATGTATATGTTTACGACCATGTAAGGGTTGCTTTTGTTGTTGTTGCGGCATATTACAGGACAATTGCACAGCAAAATGCCCCCAAGTGCAGTTTCAAGTACTTCCCGTGGTACATACAAATATATACTAAGTACGTATGGTATATACGTTATATTCACAATTGCATTCGCAAAATGACGCACAAGTTCATTGACATTATTTGTCAAACATAACATTTGTAACTGCTTTGTACCGCATTGTAAACATAGCATATACTCGAACAGTGGCTCAGAGCTTATTTAATGCAGTTCAAATCATCTTATCATCATCATCATTAAGTTTATCTCCCACTGGAGCATAGGTCCTCAAAAAAATATATTGATAATTTGGAATATACATGCACTGCGTAGGTGAAAGGGAATGGATTGTACAGGTGCGGATGCAGGATTTGGTCATAGAGACAGTTTTTCGCAATAAAGTGAATATACATACATCAGAGCTCGCAAAAAACTGTCAACTAATTATTCCAAACAGACCAGTAACCGCACGTGGATCCGCCACTGGATTGTACCTAGATCATTTTATTCAATACTTGCGTCAATGCCAGATTGGGATATTCATCACTCACTAGAGGCACCCACTTATTCGGGTAGAACTTCTTTACCCGGAAATTCGCTGGCATGTGCCTGGCCGGTCATAGACCAAAAATACGCCTAAAAAGACTTCACCCAAATGACCTCAGAAGGCGTGTCTTATCACAACGACTACTTGATTTTTGAAAATATTGTATATAAAGTAATCTAAAACATACCACACAAAAAGTTATATATAGTGTATAGTGACTTTTTTTTTTATAAATGTTGGATTATAACCCATAGAATCATGGGTTGATTGCCAATAATAAATATTCGAAAAAAAAAAGATTAGTCTGAAACAGGTAGTTTCTTTATTACGACAGTTATTAAAAAAAAAATTTGCTGTTTCTACCTAGTGTTGCTTGAAGACTTTGGTCGGATAAACAGCAGGCTCCGGAAGTACATCTAATTCTGTTTTTACGCAATAGAAAAAAATATTTTTTCCAAAAAATATGCGTAAAAAACATACAGTATCTATCCATACAAAAGTAGAAATTCAACTAAAATATTATCAATATATGATATAAAAAAATCGTTTTTACATGGGAGTTTAGGTTTTTTATTATAATTTAAATTTCGCATTCAAATTTTTTATTTAAATAGCTTATAAGATAAGGAAAACCGAAAAAATGCAATAAAATATATTAATTTCACTAAAAAACAATTCTAATTAATCAGGCCTTTTCTCGTTTTGAAAAGTCATAACAAGTGCATTCCGACAATTGGTGTTCTAGATTTCGACTAGGTTCGAATCGACTTCGAATCGTTTTCATTTCGAGTTCTATCGATACCCTATTGTATAGAACAGCTGGCCAGCAATTGATAAGTTCACTTGTAGAGTTACCACAAATTTTCGAACATCCACTTTATTTTTTTTAATAAAAATATATGTATAATGTAAATTAACCTTGATTCCTTTAAGTGAGCACATCACAATTTTCTTAAAGCATGTAATACAAAATTAATTAATGCGAGCCAAACTTTTCAAAACGAATCGACTCTTGTCGGAATCGAAATCTAGAACATGCCTGATTAATTTCACAAAAAGACGATTCAAATTCATATTATAAATTACTGTTTATTGAAGCCAGGAAAATGTATAATTTTTTATTATTTCAGATCTTAAATTTAATGAAATTGAACGTCTCTATATAACATGATATTATACAATTAGCAGCGCAATTATTGTTGTGGCATTAAAAGCTAAAGGAGTAATAATTCAAGAAAAAACATATTTATAGTATTCCCCCAACTAATAAAATGGTCTGCTATCAGCTGTTTTTAAACTGAACAAATATATTTATAGCAGTTGTCGTTTCTTCAAAATCTTTTAAGTTGAAGCTGTTATTTTTTACAAAAAATAAAAAAAATTGAAAAATGCAATAGATAAAAATAAATGCATTTTTCAGTTATTGGAAAAAATAAAATATAAAAAAAAATAAAAAAATAATTCAGAATTTTCTAAAATCGCGTTTAATCAAATTAAACCGCGTACAAAATTAACTTTTTTGAATAACGATAAATCTGTAAAATCAGAATTAGGTGTACTAGAATTTTCGCTGTTCTATCTATTTCCTAAAATGTTTTTAAATAATTAGAGCAGCTTTATTAAACTGCATTTCTAAACACTAAATGATAATTGATGCGATGCTTGCCCTGCATAAAATAATTTTGAACCACTGTAAGCTCCAACCATGTTATTTACTTATCTAACACTTGATAGCTTTACATAGAATGCACTGCAATCGCAATTGTCAAAAAAACGATCGATAACAATGCATCACTGCGTATTTATCGATGGCTTATCTATTGTGAATGGTCATGGTTTCCGGCCAAGCATAATAGACATGTTGTTGTGCTTGTTGTAATTATTTCCGCCTGCAATGCGCATAGTGTACGACCTTTGGTTTTGGCCAAAGGCGGCATATAATACAGAGACAACAGCCTGCAGCTGCACCAAACGGCGACGACGACAACAAGTCTGGCACGGCTCGGCCATAACGAGTTACCAGCAGCAACAAAAATACTCACACACGCACACAACTAAATACATGCAACAAAAGAAAGCAGCAGGCGGCAAGCGCCGACGCTGACGCTGACAGAGCTCATTGATTACACACACGCCTTTGCGGTGGACTTTAACGACAGTTGGGCAGGCTTGGCATGCCTGCTGGTGTCACTCAATTGAGGAAATATCAAATTATACAACACTGTGCATATTTGTCAGAGTGTGTGTGTGTATGTGTGTGTGAGTAGTTGCTGCAAATTGTATTGTGCGTAATATACTGCGTTCAACTTGTTGCAATTAGTCATTTTTTTTTTATACATTTAAGTTGCTTAATTTTGATTTAAGTTCTGCGCGTTCTTATCGCGACTTTATATTTATTGTACTCCAATTACAACGACAATGTAAATGGCTGATATGGCTATGTGTATGTATATACATACATATGTACATAAGCGCATTGTGTTTTCCAGCTTCCTGTGGCACTAAAAATAAGCAACGTCTGCCGCGACCCACGCAACGCATTTGTTGCTGCAGCTAAGACCATTGCTGCTCCAATTTCGTAATGTCAAAATATGAGGCTTTTATTTTTGGAATCTCATAAAATGGACAGCACACAGCTGGTGGGGGGTCGGTCAGGAGTTGCAGTATTTATTACATGATTAAGATATTGCGCAATATTAGCCATATTTCTTGCGTTAGAGATTTGTTTGAAATTATAGTTCAAAAGATGAAGAATTCTTAAATAGAATGGTAATTCTTGTCAGGTCTGTTTGCTTGAAACTTCTAAACCGCTTGCCATAATTTGAGAAATAAGGCACCGTTTTAAACGTTTGGATTGCGCCCTGGTTATAAGCTATGAGACGCTTTTTTTTTGTAAAGTAAAAACTGAATTATAGAAATCTTCCCTTTCCGCGCCTGGTCAATTTTATAGTTATAACATGTAGTCTGTTCGCTTGAAACTTCTAAACCGTTGGCATAATTTGATACCATACCATACCCATAAATTAAAGCAAAAGAGATTGCGCATGAATAGCAGAAGGTCTTTTGTTGGTATTGACCTAAGATGGAAGGGACTAATCCGTTCCTTTCCCATGTGACAGGCTCTGTCCCATACCAGCTCTGGGCAGTCACAGACAATATGTCTGGTGGTTTCATCGTCTTCTAGACAGAGTCTGCAATTTAGGCCAATTTTCTGTAGATGGTATCTATCAGTGTGGTGTCCAGATAGGTAGGCTACCAGAAATTTTAAGTCTGCTCTGCCAAGACCGTTTGTCTTGATCATATCTAGAGGTTCGACAAGCACTGTTGCTCTATCTCCTATATTCTCCTGCAGCCCCTTTGTTTATCATCAACCAATACCCCCCTGTCGTGCTAAATCATCAGCGATCGTGTTATCATCCACTCTTGAGTGTTCAGTTACCCAACATAGCACGACTTTGTTCCGGGAAAACAGGGCTTGGAGGTAACTATGGCATTCCTTAACCATCCTGGAGGAGATGCTTCAAAATGATAATGCCCTTATAGCAGCGTGGCTATCTGAGTATATACATATGCTTGCTCCCCTTGTACCCTTGTGAAGAATACTAAGGGCGCAGATCTCTATGGCATGAATCTCCGCTTGAAAGACGCCGGGTGAGATGATCATTGCGATAGAGATTCTGGTGTTGGGTCCAATGACTCCAACACCTGCACCCTGCTCAGTTTTGGAGCCATCCGCGAAGCATTGTTGCCACCGGAGGTTTCTACAGGGGCTGCCATCAGACCAAGTCTCTCGACTTGGAAGAAGAAGCTATGTGACGTCTTATTATATTAAATATTGCGCGCTCAGGAGGGCATTAAGTCCTGAATAAAAATCTTAGAAATCTTTCTAATCTTTTTCACATGTACATCTGTTCTCCTGAAACTTCTTAACCGCTTGCCGGAATTTTACAAATAAGGTATCGTTGTAAGGGTTTGAATTGCGCCCTGGCTATAAGATATGTATGTTAATCTATTAAATATTGCGTCATCAGGGGTACATTAAGTCCTAAATAATAATGATAAAAAATGAATCATAGAAATTTTCCCTATCGTCTTACCGCGCCTGGTCAATTTCATAGTTAACTAGCTATTATAGTCAAGTCGGTACTTGCATCTTTTGAATACCAGACAGTCTTAATCAAAATCACTTAAGATTTATCTTTTCTTAAAAAAAGATTAGATTAAGAGCAGCCGCAGCAGCAGCCACCTTGACATTTTCTGCTGTACTATCTTAAATAAACATTCTAGAAAAACCCACAGAAATATTAAATATAAAGAGCATTATACAACAGCAGCCCCGGTTAAGTGTAAAGCTACTACTTAAAGTTTTATTGATTTAAAATATACGCACTATGTACTTGCTTTAATGATCATCGTAAAATATTTAATTAGACTTATGTACATATGTATATACATTTGACAAAGTGCTATAATATGGTCACTATGTACACAGGTGTACTTGAATGGAGGCAAAAACATTTTGTATGCCAGACTGGAGCCATGTAAATTATTCATCGTCTTTTTGCTGTAGTTGACTTATAAACTAGATAAAGACCCAAAGTCCAATGATGAAATCCACTGAACATTGTATAAATGTTCGCATAAACCACAGCCATATATTTTTGTACCTGCAATGCATTTAAAAACGTTTATGGCAATAACCGTTACTTCTAGAGGGGATTACAAAAAAAAACTCTGTTCAAGAACATGACGGTTGTAAATATCAGACATAAGCAATTGATCGACCGATCAGGCAACAAAAAGTAATTTAAAGCTACTATAAGCGACAAAAAGCGATTATCTCAAGGCACTTCTTTTGGGGTTATGTTTACCTTAATTAGCCATGGCAATAGCAATCGCTCGCTATATTGCAACTACTGCATAATGTTGCAAATGCTTTGACTATGTTCAATACGTAATTGCAACAAAAGCTACAATAATGGCAACAAAGGTTTGAACTAAAGTTGCAAATTATGTGCCATAGACACACACTCAAATACATGGGAACTACAAATGGCAACATTAAGTGTGTGGTGGGCTGGCGGGAGAGGGAAGTGGGGGAGTCTAGGCCAGGCAACCAGCTGACCCCGTTATTTGTTGAACTGTACAAAGGCAAAATAACAACGTTCTTCGACAGGGGCGTAGCTAAGCGGGGCAAATAACGTATTCAGTACCCCCTAAGAAGCAATGAAAATTTTGATAAAAAGCTTGAAAAGAATTTTTGCAAAAGATGACGTGACGAAACTAGATAAACTATTGCATCACTTTTCCAATTATGCCAAAAAAAGACATATCGACTCGGCTGGCTGCTCAAGAATATAAGTATATTATTGTATTTTAGAAATTAATTTTGAAAATCAGCGCTTTGTTGCACAAACTTACTGCGTTATTAATAAATAGTCACACCAACAAACAAAATTCCCGAAAAATTTGCGTGGTAAAATTGGTTTAAATTGAGTCTGAAAAAAAATAATCCAAAATAATTGTCAATAAATATATCGGAGGTGCCACAGCAATCTTTAACGATTTTGACAACAATTTGAAACCAAATTTTTAAAAATATTTAGGTATGTATGTAGAAATCTCAAAGATTTCAGTTTTCCAACAATTAATTTCGAATGTTTACGCTTTTGTAAGAATGGCAGCAAAGGGTTGCAACTTTGCAAAAATTATTTAAAAACATTTAGACACTTATTTAAATACATTAACAATGATACAATAAAGTCTATGCTTTATTTATTACATTAAACGATAATTATCAGCATATTTTGCATAATTTTGCTCTCCATTTGTACAAAATAAATTAAAATTAAGTTTGAATATTTTTCCCGCCCAATACAAGAGGTTGTATGGCAACCTTATTCAATCAGGCTCAACAGCTGTGCTCAGCTATGTTCAGTGTTGAGAATGGCAAAATTCACTTACTTACATTTACCAATTTACACATAAATAGAAAATTCCAAAGATTTTAATAAAGATTTTGTAAATATGAAAATCATGAATTAAAACATTCGATTTTGCAAAACATAAAGACACAGATATTTTAGAAATTGAATAAATTTTTCAAATATGTAAGGTGCTATTCGTATAAATTACTTTTTATTAATGAATTTATTCAAATCTCAAAAAATGTTGTCAACGATTTTGAATCTGTTGCGATTTATGTCAGTGGCACCAAAAATTAAAATTGCAAAGAAATTGACAAGAAATGGTTTTCTGTGGCACCCCTGTATAACTTTAAGTTGGGATAAAAATAATGCATAAATATCAAAGAATATTTAATAAATTATTTCAGTATAAAATGCCTACTTTTGTAAACCCATTTTGGTGAAGCGTTTTAATTCTGCTTGCAAATTACATTCGGTTTTAAACCTTATAAAAAATTCGGTTTAGTGAAATTGGGAGCACCAAACATTAGGTTTTAAAACCTAATTGGGTTCTACAATTTCCGGAGCACGGCCGAATGAACTGAAAACCATCCAAGACAGTTTTATGAGATATCATCGTTGCAGTGAATATTTTCTATATTTGATGCATTCGAAAAAGATCAGGCCATACTTCTCGCGAATCCGGCGAATTATTGAATAATTTTGATGATCATGTTTTTTCCCCAAATGGATTTGTTTGTTGCCCAACAAGATCCGGTTTGACGCTGCTTATTTTTTTTTTAAGAGTACCTCCGCTTAGTAAAGCAGCAGTTCTTGAGCAACAGAAAGTATAAATAAGTAGTGCCATTTATCAACAGGATGTTCTTGAAAAAATGCTTAAAAATTGGACTAATATGATGTGCTATATAACAGCTGGTCATGGTCATACATATATTAGACATCTTTTCCAAAGCAGCGTCAAAGTTTCCTTAAATTCATTAACTTTTGCTGTTTCAAACTAGCTTAAAAACATGCTTTACAACACCAAAGATGAAATCTATGATGCGAAATAACCCTTTTCAAGAAGCTCCCAGCGTAACACGCTATCTACGTCACTGATTCTGCCAAGCACATACAACTACATACAAACATAAGTAGACATATGCAAATTCATACGCCTAAAAATGCAATGAGCCGTTCAAACACTCAAAAACAAAATGGTATAAATAACAACAACAAAAAACCACAGCTCCCGCCCGCTCTAGGGGGTTCACGTTTAAATATAAATTAAGCACAAAACATGAAAATGAAAACATAAAATCGATAAAATTTAGGCTAACGTCAAAAATAATTTTGTAAACAAAACATGGAAGGTGTTTCACGATTGCACGATTGCAACATTGCACGTGTTTAGTGCAGGAAAGCTCCACTAAGGCCGGGTGCAATAATTTTGGAGAAAGTAAATAAAGCAGAAACCATAAACTTAACCAAACGCCTTCGCAATCGTCAAAGAAATTTGGTAAATTTTTTTAATTCCTAGGAACGAGTAGCTTTAAAAATAAAATGGTTATGCCGAACTGGCAGCATCTACTATATTTTATTTATAGAACTTAAGTTTGCAGTCTGCACTAAAGTATTCTAATTTCAAATGACCACACAAGTTGACCTCTTGCTGCGTGGAGCAGCCAGTATTGAATTTAATTTTTAATAAACTTGGACGTAAATGGAATTTAGTTGAACAGCTGGATAGCTGCAATTGCCTTAAATTGTTCTAGACTAAAAGTATAGTATGTGCTTAGTTACGAATTTGTTTAAAAAAGCACTCTCGATAAATCTAGCAATTTTTAAGTGGTTAAAAAGCATTAAGAAACTTTTCAATGTACAAAAAAGTAAACAGCTGTTTTTGAACATTTAGTAGGACTGGGAGAGAGCCGAAATCGCTTTCCTGGGAGGGAAGAGTAATGTATTGGGTCGTTCACTAAGTAATTTCGTTTTTTTAGTGCAATTTGAACGCGATTTGTTTATTGTGTAAAACATTTTATTAAATTATATATTCTCTATTTTGATCCAATACCTTTTGCCATCTTTCGGGCAAGAGATGGATTCCACGCTCATAAAATTTTTGGTCCTTGCGGGCAAAAAACTGGGCCAAGTGGTTTTTGACGTCCTGATTTGAGGTGAAGATTTTCCCATCCAAAAAATTTTGCAAAGACCGGAACAAGTAATAGTCCGAAGGTGCTAAGTCTGGAGAATATGGTGGGTGGGGTAGCACATCCCATTCAAGCTGCAAAAGCTTATGGCGAGTCGTCAAACTTGAATGAGGCATCGCATTATCCTGTTGTAACACTACACCTTTTCTATTGATCAATTCTGGGCTCTTCTGTTTGAGTGCATCAATCAATTTGTTGAGCTGATTACAATTCACTTCAGAATTAATCGTGTCATTGTCAAGCTCAAAATAAACCATTTCTTTGAAATCCCACCAAACAGACGACATGACCTTTTTTGGTGACTATCGGCCTTCGAAGTGGTTTGAGCTGGTTTATCCTTTTCTTATCCTTTTATCTCTAGCGCTTTACATTCTTGTAAACAACCCAATTTTCGTCGCCAGTAACAATGCGCTTCAAAAATGGATCATATCTTTGACGTTTGATAAGCAAATCACAGTCGTTAATAAGACGAAGCAAATTTTGTTCTGTAAGAACATGAGGAACCCGTATGTCAAGCTTCGAAATTAATCCTAGACGTTTCATGTGCTTATGAACGGTTGCGTTAGACAAATTTAATCTTACAGCAATCTCTCGAGCTGTTATTCGACGATTAGCATCGACCAACGATTTTATTTTATCCACATCGGCTTCAAGAGGTTTTCCAGGACGTGGTGCATCCTCAAGATCGAAATTGCCGGAACGAAATTTTGAAAAACAATTTGGGCATTGGCGTTCAGTCAACCCATCTTCTCCTTACACATCATATAATTTTCGCCTTGCTTGAACTGCATTTTTACCTTTTTGATAATAAAATAGTAAAGTATCCCGAAAATGTCGTTTTCGATCTTCCATCTTCGATACCAAACAAAAACTATTCCAAATAATTTTACAAAATTTTTTGCAAAATCGATACTATATCAGCTGTTCAAACATATAAAGGTAAAGCGGTTAAGTGTGAAGTTAGCTGCGAAAAAATTCAATAAGATCAGCTGTTGTCATCAAACAAAAACTCCAGACAGAATCAAACATTCGGTTCCGTTCCAATCTCTAAGTTTCAATCAAAAGCTTGTTACAATAGTGTCCACCCCTGGCTCTTTACAACAGTTCGTAGAACTAATAACATGCTCATTACCAGATTTGGGCTATGTTATCACAGTTAACATAACATGTAAAGCATGTTATGCAGTTGATATAATAGGCGAAAGCAATCAGCAAAAAACGACAAATATTGAATTAAAAGAAAGAAGACGAAGCAATAACAAAGCACAAATAAAAATTAACAATAACAAAATAAAAAGGTGACAATTGTCACTTGACGCAAAGCAGCAATTGAAGTTAATTAAAAGCAACATAACGTAACACAGCGCAATAAATATACAATGTATAGCAATAGTAATTAGTTGTTGTCTTTAGATATGTAACGCGTGGTGACACTAAACATTATTATCATTATTGTTGTCATTGTTGTTGTTGCCACCAACACACGCAGCTAATTACTTTCACTCTCATTTAACGCAAAGGCGCGAGCATGCAACATTTTCGTAGTATTTACAGAAAAAACACGCAACAATTTGTTGCCATCGTCTTGAACGTCGGCAACATCTGAACCATCCCAAGCAGAGGAGACATTCAATGAAATGAAATAAATGCAACCAAGCATTTTATGTGTAACTAAAAATTAAATGAAATTGACAAAGAAGTTAAATGAAAGTGAAACCCATTATTGGCTGCTATTACGAATAGCAATTTGTCTTTTATTTAGCTTATTACGTCTACTGCACAGCTTTTGATAGTTATTAATAGTATTTGTTAATTTGTATTTATCATTAATTTGTTATTTACTAAATAAATTGTAGTTTTCTTTAGTGCTGCAAAATCTCACTTAAAGCTTACGCATTTAATTGTCCTGCCAGCTTATTTAAGGCCGCGAGCTGCCAACTTTCTTTAGCTTTTCTCGTTACATTCGCTGCTCTTTTAAATAATTTGCAATTTATCAACACAGAATTTCACAACAGCGAGCTGTTAATGTTAAGGCCAAGAACTAGCAACTGGTATTTAAAGCTGCTGTTAACAGTGCTAGGGCCCCACATTTTGTGTTAGAAAATTATGTTAGAAACTGAGATTAACAATTTGCAATTTATCAACACAGAATTTCACAACAGCGAGCTGTTAATGTGTTAAGTGCTTGGGCACCACATAGAAAATCATTTAAAAAACGCAGCTATGCCGGCCCACCATGCAGCCTGTTCGACTCATGCCTCAATCCGCTCCTGGCTGCATATTAAACTTTACAGATTGCTTGCACTTTTGTTGGTTTTACGCTTATTTTTAGCTATTTTTGCCAACTTGTTTTACTCGTTTAACATAGTTTATGTACGCGTTTGTGTTAATATCCTTTGGCAAGGTCGTGTCTGCGCGCAACTTGTTTCCGCAACTCTTTTGCCAGCTCCAATGTTGCGCATCTTCCATAGCACGCGATTGCTAGTTGGCTTTTTATTTGAATTTATTATACAACTGGATAATATTGTACATGCATTTTATTGCCAATTTTAATACAATTTCCTCTGCAAGCTCTATGCACGGAGTCGCCGAAATTGACACCCGCGACAAAAAGGTCAATAAACTCTAACCGCAAAGTTTGCTCCAGTCGGTGGTTACCTAAGAAGCAATGC
>JBAMAX010002089.1:0-15669 GCA_037043745.1 Chymomyza amoena
TCATCTCATCTCATCTCATCTCATCTCATCTCATCTCATCTCATCTCATCTGATCTTATCTCATCTCATCTCATCTCATCTCATCTCATCTCATCTCATCTCATCTCATCTCATCTCATCTCATCTCATCTCATCTCATGAGATATATGAGATGGGATGAGTCCCATCTCAACTCATCTTATGCCATATGATATGATATATGAGATGGGATGAGTCCCATCTCAACTCATCTCATGCCATATCATTTCATCCCATCTCAACTCATCCCATCTCATCTCATCGCAAGTCAGCTTAATTCATCTCATATCCACAAGCACTATTCTGTAACCCCTACGCAACTTTCATCCAACTCCGCTCCTGACCGATACACACGGACAATTACAGAGCGAGAGATATATATAGAAAGAGCGGCTGTGAGATAGCGAGCTGGAAAAAGATAGTGTTGTATAGCATAGCGGTAAGCTTTAGGCGCTCATATTAAATATCCTGCTTAAATATCCTTATGCTGCATCCTATTGATTTTTTTTTTTGCACCTTATATTCAGCAACTCCCCTGACCGACCGCCCACCTTATCACAGCCTTTGCTTTCACTCGCTCCTTGATGCGACTCACTTGGCTCCAATGGCAGCTCCTTTGGCAACGTTGACTGCACTGCCGCCCGCAACGGTTTTCATTTCCTATTGCAATGATTTTCCTTTTCCCGGCTATTTATTCTGCCTCCGAACGGAGACAGCAATGCTGACAAGGACTGCGGATGCTGCAGCTGGCACTGAAGTTTAACAAAAAAAAAAATAGGCTAAAATAATTTGATGTTCTCGCAAGTAGACGCCCAAAGACACTTTAATAGCTCATAAAAAAAGTAATTTTATTTTTACGAATTTTAATATGGATAAAATTTAATTTTTTCATTTTTTTAATAGGAAATTGTTTTTATGAGGAATATAACGATTAAGATTACAATACAATGATTTGAAATTTATTATTTGACAATTTTTTAGCATCATTTTTGAAATTTTTGTTATCGAAAAAGCTTAAATGCTAAATATAGTTGAAAACGGCGATAGAACTCTCTCTCTCTGAAAGATGATCACAAATGAAGTTCTTTCCCTTTAAATTTTCTTATTTTCTTGAATTGTCGTACGTTTATTTTTTCAAATAATTTTTTTAATACTCTACAATTTCAATACCATTCAAGCCAATTTAAAGTAAGGTATTTATGGACAATTATTTTTAATTATATTCGTTTTTTGTGATGCAACCCCAAGTTTTTTTTCCAACATTCCATACGCATTTTTGGCATACAATCACATACAGACACGCATGAAAAAAACAACATGGTTGAAAAAATTATATTAAATAAATATTTTTGCTATTCAATTTATTTAAAAGACAAAATAATAAAGTACTTGCAATGTTTAAAGAAAAACAAAATAAAAAATAATCGAAAATGGCGGAGCTGTGGTAACAGGAAACTTTTTCACAAAGAGCAAGCGAAATTGAGAAGCTATCGACACTAAAAAATGTGAAATTGGCAGCACGCAAAAACGAAGGCCATTAAAATTTATTGGCACGTTTGTTAAAAATTAAGTTGGCTAAAAGATAGGTTTTTATTAAAATCATCATCACAATTAAATACGATTTTTTTTTCATTTAATTTTTTTAATAAAATAAGAGGGTGAAAAAAGTACAGCAAAAAAATTTAAAATTTCAATTATGAAATTAAAGCCAAGATGCAATTTTAAAAAAATCTCGTTTACTTTCTGCTTAGTTTATATGTTATCTTTAAGCAATTGGTTCCA
Organism: Chymomyza amoena; assembly: GCA_037043745.1. NCBI lineage: Eukaryota > Metazoa > Arthropoda > Insecta > Diptera > Drosophilidae > Chymomyza > Chymomyza amoena. The sequence goes on from JBAMAX010002089.1 coordinate 1,801, forward strand.
ATAAGATATAAAGTTGGTGAACTCAACAGCATGCGTGAATACCCTTTATATAATTTTAGATTTAGTTTTTTTAAAAAGACAGCTGAACTCGTATTGCATACAAATTGATTTGAACTATTTGTAAGAACTTAGAACTTAGTTGAAACTGAGCTGAAGCCCATTCCGAAAATCGATTTTCCGAAGATTGGATAATTCGTTGGCCTTAGTGCTTTGTATCAGGGAAGAAATGCTTTAAAGGCCACGAAATTGATTTGGGCGAATAAAGATTTTTCAAAATAAATGCAATATCACCTTTATTTTTGGACACAGTACACCAGAATATATATTTTTTTAAATGTAATACAAATTATGTTTTCAGATTTTTGAAACGCATGAAATTTTTTTTTTCGAATTGCACGTGGGTCTTCTACGGTTAACAATTTTTTTATCTTGAACTCCGCATTTTTTTTATTATAATATATTTTTTAAAAACTTGCAAATGTGCTGAAAGGAAAAGTTAATAAGATTCAATCTCCTGAGCAATTTTACTGTCCATTATATTTTTTTTCCAATTTTTGTTTTATATTTACCACACTTTTTTTTTATTTTAATTATATATTTTTTTAAAGTTGTTTAGATTGTTCACTTTGTCTGACATAATGGTAAAAGTGTAAAGCGCCCAATAACAATTTCTGAAAAAAATGGCATTTTTGTACAAAGAGTGTTGTAAAAAGAGGCGATATCTACAAGTAAGTTATTACTAGTGTGCCATAATACTTAGCAACTAGACGAAGCTTATTTTTTGTATATATTAAAAGTTGCAATTTCTTAGCTTTTTTTAGGCATATTTGCTTTTATGCTAACGTTCTTAAATGAGCCTTCTTCCCATTTTGTCATTACGTCAGACAAAATAAACACCCTGACTAAAATGGAAAACATAAGATACTAAGCTTATTTTTCTTTAATTTTTTGAAGACTTAAAGCTTTCGAAATTTATAATTTTAAAGATAAACGTTGCTCATGGTCTTTTTGAATTTTTTTTGCCATTTTTTTTTTAACGCGAAACTAAGTAAACAACATAATTAACTAAAATTAAAAAAAGAAAGATTTTTTATATTAAGATTTTCTAAAAAAGTTGACTTAAATTTTACGAGTATCACAAATATAGTTGCGAAACTTCGTACCCAAAAACTGCACAAGTGGACAAGTGCACTAGATGGCGCTAGTAATAACAACAGCTGTTTTGATTTGACGTCTTGTTTGACTTGACATGAGTTTGCTTGGATTTCTTTGTCGCCGTATATGATGACGTATCGTCAGATCGGCTTCTCTTGTTAAGTCGGTGCCGATTTGACGGAAGCTAGAGCGTCTGCTCTGAAGAGTCCTTTGCCAAGAGCGGCCCTGAGGAGTCTCTTTTCCCGTCAGCTTAGTTTTTTGAAGGGGGGCTCTGACTTCAGATTGAGGGTCTGGAGGGTGGCTTCGATAGTGGAGCCAGACGACTTCTGCGAGACTACACTCACATTGTCATCCCCGTCGGACACCAGAAGGTTTTTCTCGGAGCTAGAAGCCAACACCTCGAGCTGCCGATGAAAAAGCAGTCGTTCTTTCGGTTTAAGGACAGCACTACTAGGGAGGGTCGCTGGTTGTGGCACATCAGCCGTACACTGAGAGATCGACGGGAAGACTTCTTCTTGGGGTGATGGTTTTAGAGTGCCATCCAACTCATCAGAATTATAAGAAGTATGCATGGACAAGATTTTTTACATTTTTTACAATGCCGCTTACTATTTATAATTTGTTATGAGCTGTCTAGGAACCTAGTGACGGTCCAATAATCCAAACATAACATTATCAAATTTTATAAATATTAGAATGAGGAATCAGTATTGTGAAAAGAAAAATTATTCTAGATGGAAATTCAACTGGGTTTTGCGCTTTGGACAAAATATAGCCATTAAAGAGTATAGAAGTATATAAGTTATTGATTTAAATATATCGGTTCGGACATCAACTCCACGAACGGCTGCTTGAGTAATATCAAAAAAAGCATTAAATATGCGAACTAAACATATTTTCTCGCTTTTAACGTTACTCAAGTCACGCCTTCTCAACAGAATAGGGTTGGCCGGATATAAAAATCCGAACAATACTAACGTACGGATGTGAGATGTTGATTTTGAGAAAATCAAAAATAGGCCTGCTAGAGAACAGAGAACGAGAATCTCGCTCGACAGGCACTTCGTTGGCACCCTCAGGGGAGAAGTCGTCGAGTTGCCGACAGCAAAAACATGGAGAAGATCTATCGATCATGAACTACAAGCCGCCAGCTACTCATGAGATAATATCTGCCGTGAATCCCGTAATAGAGTTCGCTACAAGAGGATGGTCGAGGCCCTATACTCCACTGGGAGACGAGGATGACAGAGGAAGATAGAACAGAGTGAAAATTTTTCTTGTTCCAATAAGGATAGATAGCAATAATTTTGAAAAAGCCTGCAAAAAAAAAATCCAATTAACCACATCGAATAAAAGTAGTTGGGCGATATTTGGAGTTAAAGATGATTTGTAAAATTTAAACGTGCTAAACTGGGAGAAAGCTGCAATGGATAGAGATAATTGGAAACATGTTGTTTGAAAGGCCAAAGCTGAACTATAGCTGTAGCGCCAAGGTTGATGGTGGTAAGTATTGTTTTGTATAGAACTCTCTCAGGAGCGGATCTAGGACTTGAGTCTTGGGGGGTATGTATATCCGAACTTGCAAAAGACTTTCAACCCATTTTTTATACTTTTGAAGGGGGCAGTCCATGCCGTTTATATGATACAAAGCGAGCAGGAAGATCAAAAAAATTAATGCTTTCCAGTCTTCTAATGTCAATACTATTATCTAGTAGTTTTACTTGTAGCTTTAATCTTAATAGTTACTTTACCGATTTTGCTGCATTTTACAACACAAATTGCTTCGTTTACTTTAAAATATTTTTGTTAGTGGTACCTTAGTTGGCACCTTAAACACAAACTTTACTTATTTTTTCTTGTTAAAAATTATTGATTTTTTTCACCTACTTTGACGTTGTTAGCCAACACTTAAAATAATTATTAAATAAAAAAAGAACAGTTGCAACAACGAGTTCAAGTTTTATAGTAAAGTACGGCATAAACTTAAGCAACCAATAATTTCTGGTATCCGGCAAATTTAACGTACTCTAAGCTGCAAGTATAAAGTAGAGTTCGCTTGCCATCATCATCCCGAAGAAATTTGTAATAAAAATTCAGCAGTAAATGAGAAAAGTACACACACACACACATAGACACAGATAAAGGGTGGGGGTTTTGTGGAATTGTCGGGAGTTTTCTGACGTGCTAGTTACCGTTAGACGGCAGTGTGCCGTTAGAAGCGTTCTACGTGCAAAACTATTCCAGTGCTTTGTCTGTGACGAAGATTCCTGCGCCTGTAAAGAGCAGCTCGCTTCTATACTAACTATAATATAATACAGGGTGTGCCTGGGTGCGCTGGTATTTGTGTTGGTGTTTGTTACAAGATGTTTTTAATAGTGCTGAGTCTGTCCGGTCTGTCTGTCTGTCTAACGGTCTGTTTGGCTCACAAAATGGCGACGTTGGTCGTCATGATGATGACCGACAATATAAAAAGAGCAAATATTTGAGCATTTCCAAAGAAATTACTGCTTGAAATTCAACTTGCTTTCATTTCAAATATCAACAAAATATCCTTTGAGCTGAGCACAACAAAAAAAAAGGTTCAATTTATAGAAGACAAGAAAATAAAAATAATAATATTGTCATAGAAATTTAGTGCTTATTTAATTTCAAATGCGGCTATTAAATTAGTGTAAACGGCAAATGGAAACATAGCCTAAACGGAAACGGAAACGGATGTGAAAACTAAAGTTCAGTTGGTCGGATGGTTGCATTTTTACGCCATTTTTGTTTCACACTTTGGCTCAAAGGCAGAGGCGACAAAAGTAAAACTTTTTTGAAGTCTTACAGAGCATACAATTTATAGAGTGCATTGTAACTGGAACTTGTTTTGTTTTTATGTGCCAAACAAAGCCAGTTGTGTGTGTGTGTGTGTGTGTGTGTCACACACCCATACGAGGGTTGCTATAAAAAAAATGCTTTTATTTGCAAATATTCTCCCTGGCGCCTGAATACACTTTTTCTATATGGGGGCAAACCTAATATTCGAACCCTTTACAGAATAGTTTTTTCCAGCTTGTTATGGTTCCGGAAAACGTGGATGTGGCCAAAAGTGGCGCCAGGGCTGGTCTGTAAGCCGGAAGACTTAGGCGCTCAAAAAATTTATATCAAGTTTGTACCTCTACGAAAAGGTATTGTACATATTTATTATCTAATTCCATTTTTGTGCTAGAAAGAATTATACAAATCAGCCGAAAAAAATAACAGTGTGACCATACAACATAACGTTTATATTAGAATATATTTATGGTCCCAATCCCATTTATCTGCGCAGCTGGATTTAATAAGTCAAAATACCAAACAGTGTGACCGTAAAAAAAGATATATTAGTTAAAAGTTGGAAAAGCTCGAAAAAGAGTTTGTGGTCCCATTCCCAATTGTTGTTGTGAAAAAAATTTTATTTAACCATTTTTATGCTGGAAAAAGTTTTACAATTCAGTAAAAATAATAAACAGTGTGACCGTACAACAAAAAGTTTTATATTAGTTTATGGTAGTAAATATTGTGTTTATGGTGCAATTCCCAATTCCATTTTGCTGCTGGACAGAATTTTACAATTTAGAAAAAATAATAAACAGTGTGGCCGTATAACAAAAAGTTGTATTTTAGCTTAGAAAAATTTTATAAAAATGGTGTGAGGCCGACTAGTTTCTATTCAAACTTATTTTTTGCATAGAAGAGTTTTAAAAATCCGTGCAAAAAGTAAACAGTGTGACCGTAAGACAACAATTTTCTATGCATATCTATAAAATAAAAATTCCAAAGTGTTTATGATCTAATCTTCTTTGTCTGCCGAAAGAAATTGTATAATTCTATAAAAAAAAATGGCGGACGTAAAGTCGGGCGCGGACGACTTTAGGATACCCTGTACCACTAGCTTGTAATAAAGTCCGATTTCTTCACAAAAAACCAAAAACAGAAGAATTTTAAAGCAAAAATTTTTTTTTGACAGATCGTTCCTATGGGAGCTATATGATATAATCCACCGATTTCAATAAGATTTGACACAGTGCTTAAATAGAAAGATATGAATGCCAAATTTATTTCAAATATCTTTACAAACAAACAAAACACATCGAATTTTGTATAAAAAACGTGTTTTTGGACCGATTGGTCCTATGGAAGCTATATGATCTAGTCAAACGATTTGGATTAAATTTGGTACAGTGCTTAGGAACTATAAAATACTCACGAATGTCAAATTTGGTCCCAATATCTTAACAAACAAACGAAACACAACAAATTTTGTTAAAAAATCGATTTTTTGGAAGATCGGACCTATGGGAGCTATATGATATAGTCAACCGATTTTGTTCAAATTTGGCACATTGCTTAAGTGATCTAAAAAATTTCCAAACGCCAAATCTGGTTAGGATATCTTTATTAAAAAACGAAATATAGCGAATTTTTCTTTAAAAAAGTTATTTTGGCCGATCGGTCCTATGGGAGCTATATGATATAGTCAACCGATTTCGATCAAATTTGGTACAGTGTTTGGGAACTATAAAAAACTTTCGAATACCAAATTTCGTTACGATATCTTCATAAACAAACGAATTATTCATCTAAAACGCTTTTTTTTTGTCGAGGTCGTCTCAAACACCCCCATGGGAGCTATATAATTTATCCCCCATATCAAAAAAATAAAATAAACTTGCCTCCTATGGAATAATATGGGATCTAATGTGAAAGTTTGGTAACTCTAGCTCTTACCATCTCTGAGATCTAGGCGTTCACACGGACGGACGGACGGACAGACGGACAGACGGACGGACGGACAGACGGACATGGGTATATCGACTTCTCTATTCACCCTGATCATATTTTAGGTAACTTTGGGGTGTTTCCGACGTCTCCTTCTATATGTTACATACATTTTCGGCTTGCACAAACTTAATATACCCTTGGTACCATACGGTACAGGGTATAAAAGAAACAGTGTGACCGTACAACGAAAACTTCTATATAAGTTTAGCAGAATTTAACAAGTGAAAATAATAAACAATGTGGCCTTATGTTTTTGGCCATTTTTCTGCTAAGAAGAGTTGAACAATCAGTGAAAATAATAAACAGTGTGAACGTATGGCAAAAGGCTTATATTAGTTTATGACAGAAAAGCATTTATTTATTAATGGTTCTATGCCCAATTTAATTTCGCTGCTGGGCAGAATTTTACAAGCAAGTGAACATAATAAACAGTGTGACCGTACAACAAAAATATGATTACCGAAATTCCCCAAAAAGAGTTAGATCGAATACCTACTTTCTGCCGGCAGGAAATTTACAATTCAGTCAACAAGAAGCAGTGTGACCGTACAACACAAAGTTTTATATTTATGACAAAAAGCCCCAAAAAGTGCTTATGATCCTAACTCCATTTTACTGCAAAGATGTTATTAGCAGCAGTGAAAAAACAATGTGACCGTATAACAAACAGTTGATGCCAAAAAATCTCAAAAAAAACAAAGAAAAAATTGGAAATGGAAACGGTTCAACTAATAGGGCTTAAAGTGAGCTAAGCTTGCTATATAAATGGCAGCCCTCGTAGCACAATTACAAGTTAATCCTTGACCATAAAAAAGCAAGAAAAGCGGAAAAACCCAAAACCAAATACAACGGCAATAAATATCTAACAAAATATTACCTCTTTTTGGCCAAGTCAAACAACAACAGGAGCAGCAGCAGCTATAAAAGCCATAACTGGGCACACTATTGGTTGGAGCTGTGGGCACGGTTACACTGCCAACCATGGCTGCCACTGGTTAACCCGTGGGCACAATTTTAAATATGCGACAAAAATGTTAGACGCGTTTTTAGCCAAGTGCCGGGCAAATAAATAAATAAAAAAAAAAAAACATGCAACGAGCTATCGGCTCACACTCAGGCGCTGGGCTTGGATTGGAGTTCGGGTTAGGGCGGGGAGGGCAGTGTCAGCTAGACTGGTGGCAAACACGGAAATGTTGCCGACGCTTGGCTGGTCAAAGCGAAGACATACCGTAGCATAACCGGCGGCTGATAACAAACTTCAGCGCCAGGTGAAACCATGAAAACTGACATGGGCCAAAGCGCTGACAAGCTGGACAAGCCGGACAAACCCGACATCTCCGACATCCTCGACATAGCGCAAACATGGTCAGAATTGTGGGCAAAAGGGCAAAAATATATGAAGCAACAAATGGGCGTGCTGGCATGTTGACAATTATGACGAGTAAGCAAGCTTGGAGTGGAGACAGTGGAGGCCAGGCCAACAACAAGACAGCAACAGCCACAGCAACAGGAGCAGCCAAGGGAAGAAAATGGCCAAGAGTCAGCAACGTGGAAATGTGGCAATGTGGCGATGTGGCAAGGGCTGTGCCAGCTGACAGTAACAGCGCACTCATAAAAATGACATGACATAAACACGCAGCATGGGGTGAGCCAAATGCGTGGGGGAGGGTAAGAAGAGCATGCATATAAGGTGTGTAGGTGGGTAGTTTGTCGCAGGAGCTGGCTAAGATTGAGCTAGACGCGGACACACACACACACACACAGTCGTCATCTAATGTGAAAACAAAGCGTCAGCTAAGAGCTGGCAGTGGGCGTGGTCCAAACACACACATGCACACCATAAGAAATGGGAATTGCTAGAAAATTGTCAGAACTGTGAAATACCCTAGACCTTAGTTTTGTTTTCTTTTTTAATTATCCAAAAAAGTCTCTTGGGAGGGTGAAATTAATTAAACCTAAATTGGGATGGCCTGAAAACTTTTGTCCAGCAGCTTGCACTAGTGAGGGGTGAGGAATCCTTTCCAATTCAATCAATAGTCCACTTAAGACACTTTGCCTGATTATAAAAATCTTCCGCCAAAACAAAGTGTCTCCAGCTTTAAGGATCCCCAAGATCTAGGTGTTCAGACGTACTAATATGGCGTTAAAGACCTTAAGCTGTCTGACATATTTTAGGAGCAAGTCTATAATACCCTAGTTGCTATGACTACAGTGTATAAAGATTGCTGAGTGAGCTACGAGCCAGACATTGGGACGGACGGACAGACATCCACAACAACAACAACACCAACAACACTCTGTTGACAGCCTCGAGTGTATTTGTTTAAGCTAACAACAAAAGGGGTGTGTGTGTCCGTGTGTGTCTTTACGTCTGGGTATGTGTGTCTGTGTGTGTGTAGTGTCCAGCTATATAAGAAAAAAAATAAATAAAAACGGAAGTGACATAAAAAACATGTGGCAGCATTTTCTGAACAACTCTGAAATAGTTACAGAACGCGCCACGTCAGCGTGGAAAGGAAATCATCGTGGAAAAGCGTCGTGGAAAAGCGCCAAACGTGGCACACGCAAAATAAACTGGCAATAATTTTGTATAGTCTGCTTTTTGGGGCGCGGACAAGTCCTCCAAGTCAGTCCAGCAGCTAACTCAGTGGCTTTTTGCTGCTACAACTGCTGCCTTTTTCTTCTTCATCGTCTTTATCATTTCTCTAAGCCAAATATATTCCTTTAACCTGTTTTTGCTGAACGGGTAGGTGCCGTCTCGAAGCAGGAGCATATTATGTTCAAACAGAAGTATGTCACCGGAAAGGAAAATGAGCATTTGATAACAAAATTGCCTCAGAAGAGAGAGCTGCATCTAAAGCAATTCAAAATTTTTCTAAAGGATGGAAGTATATAAGGATGTTGTTTTTAATAGAGTCGGTACTCCTGAAAGAGATAACTCTGAAAACCCATTTGTTCCTTTTGACAAATTTCAATATCATTTTTGTCATCAAGGGCTAAGGATTTACACCACAAGAACCACTTCAAATCTTCGAGATTTATAGCCAAAATCAATGTTTTATTGTAAAAACTTTTATTTTGGGCGATTTCCATTTCAAATCGACCGGTCAGCACTGGACATGATTTTAGATTTCAATGAAACTGAAATACAGTCTGTTAAGTAAGAGCGTGCACTTCATTATCAGCAGCCGGTAAAGAGTAGATCTCTAAAAATTGGTTTACGAGTAGACATAACCTTTGTCTTTGACGCACTAGTATAAAGTTCGATTGGAAGTCAAAATTTGTCAGAAAAGTACGTTGAGCAGAATGAGAACTGCATATTCAGAACGCTTCGATGCAGTTTGTCTCTGCACCCATCCAAAAGGACCCAAAATGTCCTATGCAGCGGCGGCAAAATATTTGAAAAAGTCGAAGACTTTTGTTCAGAAGTGGGTGCAACGCTACAAGGAGTCGTAAAAACGTCGATGACCTTCCCGATCGTAGCTCAACAGGAAGCGTGACAAGGAAGGATGAAAAAAATGATCATGCGTTTGTTTTCACGGATTCCTGGCTAAAATTTGTAGGACAAAATTGAAAAAAAGGGTATAGATATATTGCACATAACGATTCAAAACTATTTGCAAGGAAATAATTTGAAATGGCGAAGCAAATTGAAGAAACCGCTGAGTCCGAAAAACACGCTGCAAAACGAGTGGATTGATCAGGATTGGAGTAGCGTACTTTTCTCCGACGATTCTTCTGTTTGGGGTTATTCTATCATACCACGGACCTAGTCTGTGTCTTCAAGTAATTTTGTCAAGCGCATCCTTAAACACTCTATAAAAATTAATCTTTGGGGATGCTTCTCAAAAAGGGTTTCGCCACTTTGCTCTTCACAGAGAACCTGAATGCTCCCAGGATGGTCGAAATTTATAGAAAAGCTTTATTACCGACTGCCAAAAGTCAAGTTATCAACAAAAAAGAAGATTGGGTTCTGCAGGAAGTTAATGACCCCAAACACCGCAGTCGTCGAGAGAATCCAATCTCCTTTTTGTTCATAAATTGACTTTTGGCAGTCGGTAATAGAGCTTTTCGATAAATTTCGACCATCCTGGGAGCATTCAGGTTCTCTGTGAAGAGATGCAAAGTGCCGAAACCTTTGTACCGACTGGAAGCGCGAAAAAGGCATCATCACCTTGGATTAGCATGCACAGTCCCCTGATGCAAGTCCCATCGAAAACGTCTGGGCCGTCATCAAGCAAAAGCTTTGAGGAAGACACACATTTACTTTGAAACAGCTTTCCTGAGAAATTCGACGCATTTGGAGAGCGCTTCCCGTCGAATATGCCGAAAATTTTGTGAAAAGTTGTTCCTTGGTCCTTTCTTCCTTTTTTTAGCCTAAAAAATTTGTTTTCTTGGACTACCGCCATTTTTGATTTAGAGGTAAATGTTGATATTTTTATTTTTAATGTGCATAACTTGCTCAAAAGTGGATGGATTTAGACGGTTAAACATTTGAAATGACCGGCATGAGGGACGCTTTGCAACTATTAGCATTAGCAATATTGAAAAAAAAAATATTTAAAAAAAAATCATAACTTTTAAACGAAGCGTTTTGGTCGAGTTAAATTTTAATAATTGTTAGTCCAAATGGTCTTACTTAATATAAAAAAATTGTACAAGTAAAAAAATACACTTTTTGAGATATTTGTATTAAAAAAAAATAAATAAAAAACGCTTTTTTCTAAGAAAAATCAAAGCTTTTAAACGAAGCGTTTTGGCCGAAGCAAATTTTAATAATTGTTAGTCCAAACGGTCGACTTTACTATAAAAAATAAAACTTTTTACTTTAAAAAATTTTAAAAATAAAAAAAATACGTTTTTTGAGATATTTTCATTGGTATCTAAAATCAAGTCCTGTGCGGACCGGTCGATTTAAAAGTGTAAAGTAGCCTTCGAAGACCCATTAAAGAGAAGCATATTGAGTAGTAAACAACAACAAAAATCAAAGATACAAAGTAAACAAAACATAAAATCGCAACTTAAGGACCTACACCTAAAGACTCGCTTAAACAAGTTATGAATTGTAAGCAAAAATTTGAAATTTGAAATTTTCTTTGGTGTTCACTTTTTAATTTTATTTTAGTCTGTTGCTTAAATTTTAATTTTTATGATTGAAAACTGCTTGCCGCAGTTTTAATAAGAATCTTAGGCATGTCTAGCCAACCGCAGGAATTAATTTTTTCCGAGAAAGCTGTAATAAGTGTATTGCTCTGTCGGCTAAGCAGTTTTTTTTTGGAAGCAGGTTGGCTTGACAAGGACTCTGCAAAGTATGCAAAGCTCTTCTAATATTGTGCCCATATCTTACCACCAAAGCTGCCCCGGCACCCTACACCCCCTTCGTCGTTCCAAGCAACTTCGTAATAATGTGCTGAAAGTCAGCTTGTTGGCAATATTGAGCCAGAGCGGCAAAGAGTCTACAGACAAATATTAATAAAATATACAACTATTAGTCATTTTTTGTAGCCAAGTTTATGTGTATATATATACACACACACATACATATATATGCGTTTGTGTGTGTGTTGGGGCTTGTATTTTTAATATGCGAGACAAAATAAATATTCATAAAATGGCGGCATGAGGCAAGAGTTGACATGGCGGCAGCCCCACTAACAGTAAAAGTAACTGTAAGGCGCGGCACACACACACACACACATACACAAATACATATATAATAAAAATAGATAGAGTGTTGAAGTGCGGTAGGGGCTAGTGGGTTTGGGGGTGGGGCTTGGTGACGACCTCACTCAACCAAACAATAAGACTGACGAATGTTGCGCCATAAAAATAAATACCTGCTGACATTTTTCATTGTAAATATTTTGTAGCTGACGACGCGTGGCTTCCAATTCTTTATGCTTCCTAGGCCAGGACTAGCCTGTTTTGGTGGGCGTGGCAGCTGCTGTTGTGGGCGTTAGGCGGAGCTGTGCGTGAAAAAAGGCTTTTCCTCCTGCCAGTGTGTGTCGGCGGGGCACACATATTATGACCAACAACAAGTTTGGCCAAAACGACCATGATGTTGGAACACGCACACAACAACTTGCCCCAGACTAGCAACTAGACAAGGCAAAAGCTGGCCCAAAAATACCAAAAAAAAACAGCCACAAAAAAAATTTGAATCAGTCGCAATAATACAGCACAGTGGAATACCCTTAATTTTTATTGTTACCTGGTGGTTGGTTATGTTGGTTTTTGTTTATCAGACTCACATAAAAGTTACTGCTTTAAATGATCTTAAATCTTGTATAGATCTAATGCTAAAAGATCAGCACAAAATCTTGAAATCTGAATTCAAGATTACATTTTTAAATTTTAGGATAAACTTGATTCAAGTACAGAGAATGTGCTCCAATCAAGATTTTTTCATTTGATTCAAGTACATTACGTATTAGCTTTAAGAGAAAATATGGACTCAAAATCTTGAGTACTTGTTTCACGATTATTTTATACGAATATAAAATATTTTGCTATCTCAATTCAGCTTCAAAATATGCTTGAAATACGATTTTTTAACAGATTTCAAGAACATTTCATGTTTCTAATTGAAGAATTTCGGAACCGAATAACAGATTCGACAATATGTAAATATTAATGAATAAAATATAAAAAATATATAAATATAATAGCAAGTTTGCGTTGAAATCTACTATTATGTTATTTTCCGACTTAAAATCGAAACACTTGACCTGAGATCGAAATTCTATACTACATCATTTTTGATCTTCCACCCAAACCAACTGTGGATTTCCTAGTTATAAATACGAAATGCTTGATTATTTTTCTCAATGTTAAGTTTTTTAGTTTTTGGGAAACATATTGAGTTACTTACTAATATAGTAAAGAAAAAATTGCTAAATCAACTGAAGCTCCTCCATGAGCAATTCCAGAAGATAAAGGAGGGTAAACAGTTCACCCTGTACCTGCTCCATTTTCACATTTACTACTCACTAATAATAAAGTAAGAGCTGAAGGTAGTAGTCAAAATCAGATGGTATATTTCATTCCATCCATACAAAGTGCTATTAAAATTATTACTAAAACAAGCCAGTTGGATACAGCTGTGAAGACTTACAGAAAAGTTGAAACGCCTTATAATGCATTTTTATATCAGATTCCCAGAATCCTCTTTATAGTGTGGCCATAAATTGGCAAAATTATACCAATTTAAGAAAACTCCTCATATGGAAATGAGTCATCAAATTTGCTTTCTAGTTGTTCCTAAGTACTCCACATAAAGCAGGGTATAGCTGACAAAAACAGCTGGAAAACACACACACAAAAAGTATATTAGAGCCATAGAAAAAAACAGATGGCACACTAAACGCACATGTTTAAGGGTGTGTATTGATCAATGGACAAAGCTTTGGCTATTCATGTCATAGTCATCATCATCATCATCATTATCATCATCATTAACATCATCATTGTCATTACAAGTTACAATAATATCAAATACAAAAATAATGTACTAACAACTGTATGCTATAAAAGGTTATGCAGAAAAAAATCACTTGACTACAATATTATCTTGAAGTATGTAATAATGGGACTTTACAAGGGAAATTTAGTTGTAAGTTTTGGGATTCGGCTTTTAGATTTCTCCAAATTTTACAACAGCTCCGATATTTTTTTGATTTGTCATTCTTCGCAAAAATGGGAGAAAATCAATTGTAGTCACAACTAATTTTTTGGAAATTAAAATTTCCTTTATTTTATTTCCCAAAATATTTGTAGTTTCTGATATTTATGATGAGGGTAAGGATTTGTCTGAGTTGCTTAACAAGGAATTCCTAATTTTTTTGTGGCTGGAGAGAACACGATTACTCATACAAGGAAAATTATATTGTAAATGATTCTTATATCCTA
>JBAMAX010002090.1:0-65939 GCA_037043745.1 Chymomyza amoena
CACTCCATTAATCCCTTTTCGTCCATGCGGTTATTGTCGGCGACGATTGGTTCATGAGTACTCTCCATTATTTATTAAATAAAAGTTCTTAAAATTTAAAAAATAGCTTTAGGCTTTAGTTTTGAAAACAAAATTCTTAAATTTTGCTACAAGCTCTGAGAATATTTAATAATTTTTTTTTAATTTGAAATTTGAAATCTGTAAGCACAAGTTTTTTTTTTCCATTTCGCAGCCGGTCCCTGCATATTTCTATTCGATTTATTTTTTATAAAAAACATTATAATAAAATTATTGGTCCCACAAATAATCTTTTATGTTTGTCTTGAGTACAATAATTTTCAATATTATTACTAAGCTTGGGTCTTAGGGATCAGAAACTATGAGGAGACAGAGACGTCGTACCCACCAACAATCTTAGGCTACCCACCCACACTCCCGACAGAGGGAAATTGGTAACACAAACAGAAAACTAAGACGCAACAAACTAGCTGGAATCGACACCCACATTTCACTCTTATATGGTAGACTGAGTGTGTGCCCTTATCTTGGAAAGCAGGAATAATCATCCAGCTACCAAAGAAAGAGAACCATACTGACTGCAACAATGGCGAGGAATAACGATGCTCAAAACTAGTTACAAGATACTAGCAACCTTACTGAACGATCGTCTTCCAGAAAAAATAGAGCCAACAGGCAGGATTCCGACCACACTGGAGCTGCGTAGTCCAGGCTAACACACTCATCGCTGTAACTCCTGTTTACCGACTTCAAGAAGGCCTTCGATTCAGTTGCAGAGCATCGATATGGCGGTGATTGGCGAGGAAAGGAGCATCAGTCAACATCGTATCGATAATAAAAGCGAAGTATGATGATTAGACAATGGCCAAATTAGTGCACCTTTCCAAAAAAACACCGGTGTCAGGCAAGGATGCCCCCTATCACCGAGGTTATGAGAGATGTATGCAGGTCTAGGCGTGGAATTACGTGAAGTCTCACCTGTCCTTTTGAAGACCTGGACTACGCGGACGAACATGTCTCATCTCCCATAAACTTAGTGATAGCCAAGCCAAAAAATGATCTCGAGATCCTTGCCAGCAAAGTTGAACTCTCAATAAACGCATTCAAAACCAAAGCGATGCGCCTCAACCACAACAGCCAAGTTAGCATAACCATCTGTGGGAACACTATCCACTTTGTCAATAGCTTCTTGTCCTTGGTATCACAACTTTCACCAGTGGTGGGACGTATGAGGATATAGAGAATCGCCCCAACAAAGCGCGATCAGCAGTTGGACGCTTCTTGTGCATATGAAGAAACCAGCAGCAGTAGAACAAAGCTGAGAATCTTCAATCTTCTTTTCTATGGCGCGACGAACCCGATGTGGGTTTAGGCCTGTATCGCTCGCCTCCATATCCGATACTTTTTGATTCTTTCGTAGTCATTAGTTTTGAAAAGGAAATGACGGCTGACTGGGCCTTCGACTCCCTTGCATGGTAGTAGATGTCCACTTACGCTTCCCTGCAAAACGTCCTCAAACGTAGATCGCCTGGGCCGCCTTCTCATATTAGCTCACCCCTGAAAGGCGTATGCAGAGGGTACCTAGCGTAAAGCTGGAGGTTGTGGCCTACTTGGATCGGCCAGTTGAGGAATCGTCGCTGGTGACTCCCGTGTGACAATCAGACAACTTTCCGCGCAAGCGCACCCCATAGACCCACCCCACTCTTCGAGAATCTTTAATGGGAGCGTCAAATCTACAAAATCTACGTCCCCACAGAATGATGTCGAAACTGCAGTCATTCGTCCACAAGTGCCTAAGAATTATATGCGGAATATTCGTGCCCAACTGGACTGTACAAGTGAAGTTCCACAAGTGGCGTTGGATCGCCCATGCTCTTAGACAGCATTGTCAGGATGTCTTTGGAATGGAAAGGATGCAGACGAGTGGAAAGGCCAAAGGCAATCTGGCGACGTACAATATTAAACGAGCTGTCGCTACACAACATCAGCTGAGACACAGCTAAGCAAACTGCGCCAAATAGAGTCCGGTGGAAAGTTCTTGTGGCAGCCCTAAGCTCCATGAAGGAGTACCAAAAAGAAAAAAAAAATAAAGAAAAAATGTTTTCCTCGACTGGGATTCGAACCTTGGTCTTTAGACCAAGCTTAAGTTCTGAGGCCAACACTCTACCAACTCAGTCAGCCTTTAATATAATTTCGAAACATCAGCCTTTTGAGCCGGGAAAGCCACTAAAATATTATTTTGCGATTATCTCAGAGATTTATTATCCGATTATAATGACGTTTGGTAACAATCAAAAGATTTTTTTATTTTTCGCATTTTGCTAGTACAAACTAAAGTTGCTGAAAATTGGGGTAGGAAGTGGGTGTGATTGAAAAAAAAATTAGTCGAACTGATTGGAGATGAAAGCTGTTACAATGTCCAGTTAGGATATACAAATTCTTACAGCCAGGCGGTTGGAAAAGTCTAGATTTCTTCTAACTTTGGGGAATCCTCGAGCTGAGCATTAATGTCTATATGCATAGATATAAAAGCATTGCTGATTAGATCTCGGCTAACACAGGCACCATTTTAACCTAATCTAATCTTGGCGGGTCCTCGGTTTTTCCTTACAAACTTAACGCCTCATCTTAAGGCATTGGAAATTCGTCATTTATATCAGGCACTGTATATAAGCAAAATTTATACCATTAAGAACATTTAAAGAATTCGATAAACATATTTCAAAAAACTAAGACCCCTCTAATGCCTTATAGTATATTCTAATAGCTTGCTAGTGCTGTCTAATGGCATCAAAGTTCTAAGAGGCTACTTCATAAACAAAAATTTTTGACCCATTTAATAACACTCAACAATTAATATAAACAATAAAAAATGAGTCCCATTGCTATTTGATGGGATTAACACATCAAACCGAAATCCCACAGCAAACAACACTATCGAACAAAATATTTTTACGCTTTTTCGCTCATAAAAAGATTCAAGAAAAATTTAAGATTGACCTTCGAAAATAATGCGATTTTTAAATAAAATATTTTCTATATGTATATTATAAATAAAATATAGTGCAAATCGGTATTCAGATAATAATTTTGTTGTGCAGCGCAATTTAAAAAATATTTATGTGACGCTTCAGAAATTTTTAAACCAGCTGAAAATTTATTTTTGTCGCCTCATAAAAAACCAATGAAGCCATCTCGAAACTTTCGGCAAGAATTTGACAAATCGTATCTAAAGCCCCAAGTGGTATATACATTTAATTTATTATAAGTAAATACAAATACATAAAATTAAGTTTAGTACACAGAGCAAAAAAAAAAAAGAAAGTATATAGGTATAGGTATATATATAGGTATATATATGTAGTATATAGCATATATGTCTGAGCAACGGGAAGCGGGAAGCTGGCGGCTAATCACAACTTGATATAAGGTATTGTAATCAATTTCTTTGCGCAGAGTTTTCTTAGGTTTCTTTGGGCGGTTCCGGTTCAGGCACTGTAGCAGGCGCCTCCGCCGCCGTCTCTTGAGCCTCCTTGGCTGCTGCTGCTGCTGCCTTCTCCGCTGCCAGCTGCTGCTTCTTGGCGCGCTTCTGCTCCTCCTGCTGCAGCAGCGTCTCCATCTGCGTGCGCAAGATGCAGTCACCCAAGCCCAATTTATCCATAATCAACATAATCTCGCGGCTGTAGCGGAAGCGTGTATTGCTGGCCAGCTCCTCGTTGCAGTCCTCCTTGCCCTGGCCAGCCGATTGAGCACGGCCAGCTTGGCATCAATCACCAAATAGTTGCTATTGGGTATAAAGCTATCGCTCTTCTCGTTCAGATATTGGATGAGCGTGCGCAGCGAATTGGAGTTGACCTTGGCGCTAATGGCGCCACTGGCAAAGTCCTGTGACTTCATCATCTGTGCATGGCTAGACTTTTGCTTGCATTCCAGACAGTTCCAGTTGGGATGCGGCAAGCCCGTGATCTCCGGCACTACCAAACCCGTGCACTTGGTATCGCGGCAGTACAGTCCCGATATATAGGCATTCTTCTCCTGCAAAGATAAAGATAAAGATAGAGATCATATAAATATTTAGATTCTTGACAGCAGCAAATATTTGGAATTTTTCGCGGCCTGATATTTTTAGCCAAATAGCTTTTGGCCAACATATTCAAAATCATAAATTAATTGACACAACAAAATGGTTTTTTGGTACTTAATTTTTCCCAAGTTCAATAAGTTTATAAAAATTCTGGAATCTAAAAAAATTTCTTTACGTTTGAAGTAGCGTCATGATGCTCGATTTTTTTTCAAGATATTGTTTGGGCTATTAATGCTTAATTTTCTACGAAATGGCAATAAAAACTAGCTGTGAGGAGTAGCAGGTCTTATAGTACCTTCAAATCGGCATTATAAACAATTTTGAAAAAAACTTTGTTAAGTTTTCTATTTTCTTAGTTTATTTATTTTATGGTTTCTTTAAAAAATCAAACGAAATTGCTAAAAAAATATTTCCTAAAATACTTTGTAGTTTTAAACAATTTTTCGAATAGTTATATAGGAAAAAAAAAGGCGTACGACTTTAGGATACTCTGTACCACTAGCTTGCTATAAAATCCGGTTCCTTCATAAAAAGCCAAAAACAGAAGAATTTTTAAGCAACAATTTTTTTTTTGACCTATTGTTCCTATGGGACCTGTATAATATAGTCAACCGATTTCGATCAAATTTGGCAAAGTGCTTTAATACCTTAAAAAAGATCTGAATGCCGAATTTAGTTCAAATATCTTTACAAACAAACGAAACACAACGAATTTTGTATAAAAAATGTTTTTTTGAACCGATCTATCGGAGCTATATGATATAGTCTACCGATTTTAATAAAATTTGGTGCAATGCTTAAGACCTATAAAAAACTTACAAGTGCAAAATTTAATTCCAATATCTTCACAAACAAACGAAACACAACAAATTTTATTCAAAAATCGATTTTTTGGAAGATCGGGAGGTATATTATATAGTTAACCGCTTTTGTTCAAATTTGGTACAATGCTTGGGTACTCTAAAAAACTTCTGAATGCCAAATCTGGTTACAATATCTTTATTAAAAAATGAAATATAGCGAATTTTGTATAAAAAAGTTATTTTGGCCAATCGGTCCAATGGGAGCTATATGATATAGTCAACCGATTTTAATGAAACTTGGTACAGTGCTTGGAAACTATAAGAAACAGTCGAATGTCAAATTTGCTTACGATATCTTTTTTAAAAAATTAAATATATATTTGTGTTCTTTAGAGGTCGTCTTAAACAACCCTATGGGAGCTATATAATTTGATTCCGGCATCAAAAAAAATAAAATAAACTTGTCTCCTATGGAACAATATGGGATATAATGTGACAGTTTGGTTACTCTAGCTCTTATCATCTCTGAGATCTAGGCGTTCAAACGGACAGTCGGACATGGCTTTATCGACTTCTCTAGTCACCCTGATCATATTTTTAGGTAACTTTGGGGTGTCTGCAGACGACTCCTTCTAAATGTTACATACATTTTCGGCTTGCACAAATTTAATATACCCTTTGTAAAAATAAAATCTAATAAAATAATAATCTTCGTATCGATCTAAAATTTTGAGACATTGCCCGGAATTTTCTTGGCAATCCAAAACAACATTGCAATAAGTCGTCCAAATTCATCTCAGTTGCCCCTGTAGAATATGTATAAAAACTCTATAGTGACTTTGCACCTTCCCGTGTGTATGCGGGATGTCCAACTAAACGGGGACCCAAAATGGCCAGCTTAAAATTTTGGTAAAATATATCCCAACTTAGCTTTATTTTATATAGGCATAACATTATTGGGGTCAAAAATTCTGTTAGGAGTTTAAATTGAATACGAAACCTTACCAAAAGTACACACAGAACTTACTTAAGCCCCCAAGGGATTATTATGGTGGTCAGTGGCTTAGAGATCGGCAGAGTTTTTAGATAGACCTTAACTCTTATCAAGAGTGAAATAAAACAATTTTTATCCAAAGTTCGCTTATTTGACAAATTCAAATTCGTTGTGGCTTTCTTCCCACCTAAGGAACTGGGGACATTACTCTACATTTTTATCATCTACAGTGTAGATTATAAACCCAATTTTAACACTCGATACATAGATTTTTTTTTTTCATTACCCCTTCTTTGAAATGTGCACTTCCGAGGTTATAGCAAAAAAACACAAATTTTAACCGCATTGGTATTACTAATTCTTACTTTTAGGAACAATGTGAAGACTAAGACCAAGTAACGGGTATATAATAGCCGATATATTATAATACAAAATAAATATAAAAGGCCTGTCAGGTTGCGGCTTAATACCTTTTATACAAAGCAACCAAGGGATCGGACCTATTTTTAAGGCGGAAGATTCTCTACCGTATGTGATCGATCTTCAGTCTGTCGCTTCGAAAGTGCAGTTTCCGAAAGCTGTAGCCGTAGGAGCATAATATAATTTTGCAGTTTTGGAGTTAGACTCAATAAGCCAGTGCGGTGGTGGATGCTTTAGGAGATTGCCCAGTCGTTCACCTTAGGAACCATTTTAAAGACTCCATAAAAAGAGCCAGCTCCGCCAAACAGCCCTAGTTTTCAGAGAGAAGCTTTCCCAGCTACTGCACACAGGCTCACAGGTTAAATAATTATATGTTGGCAAAGTCGTCGAGTGAAAATCTGGGCTCAGGGGAAATGGACCTGACTCGCTATTACTCCCTCAGCTAAAATCATGACAGTACGATATTTATTACACCGGACCGATGAGAAACTCTTTGCCCGGGGTAATGCATCATTCCCCACTCCCCACACAAAGGCCTGATTACAGCATAAACTATTTTATTAAAACTCGCTTACAATTCACAACTGGTTCACACAACAGGCGCATAAATGGACATTTTACCTATCTACGTTTGTCGTATTTTTTGTATTGTTGAATGTTTTTAATTGATATTTTTATATAGTTTTTGGTGCATGCAATGAAATTGAGGATTTGGGTAAAAGATATTATATTATAGTATAGTAGTGTTTAAATTTAAAAAATAGCTTTAGGCTCTAGTTTTGAAAACAAATTTTTCGTCTTCATATTTCTCAGCATATCTCTTGGCGCATCTGGCGACATGTACTGGCATACGATGTGCCTGCAACTTATGATATGATATAAAGGGACACTCCATTAATCCCTTTTCGTCCATACGGTTATCGTCGGCGATGATTGGTTCATGAGTACTCTCCGTTATTTGTTAAATAAAAGTTCTTAAAATTTAAAAAATAGCTTTAGGCTTTAGTTTTGAAAACAAAATTCTTTTTTTGTGTAGCTAATTCAGTGGTGTAAAGTCATCATAAAGATAAAGCGGACATGCGTTGAAAAAATGGAAACTGCTTTCAATTGCTTCATAGTAAAAAAGTAGGATCTTTTTATTCCATGATTGTGTACTTATCATCATGGGAAATCCTCCTCCTGAATTTAATTGCGCGATTAAAATTCTATAAAAAAAAATGAATCCTCTTGTCTAGTTTAAGTTTATAGTTTCATATGTTGGGTTAGTGTCCACGAGCAATGAAATTAAGGATTTGGATAAAAGATATTATATTATAGTATAGTGTGTTTATGTAATCCTGTATGTATCCCTATTCATCTTCCTCGTAACGAAAGATGCATGTTTGTTATTCTCAAAATTGTGTGCTTGGTCATCATAAGAAATCCTCCTCCTCCTAAAATTGTTTTCAATGGATTTGTGTTGGGTTAGTGTCCATGCGCAATGAAATTAGGGACTCGGAAAAAAGATGTTATATTATAGAGTGCAGAGTGTTTATGTAGTCCTATTTGTGTTCCTATTCATCGTCCTCGATTCGAAAAGCACACTTTTCTATGTGCTCTCGAATCTCATCCGGTGGATAATAATGTACACCACTATAGGGGCACTTGATGTACCCCAGATCTGCATAGCGGAGCAAGCATCGTGGTACATGAGTTACCACTCTATGTGGGAGTAAACGATGTTCAGAATTAAAGGGACACATGGCCATCCAATTTTCATCTATGATTATATCAGCGGCGACTTCCCTTGTAGCAGGATTCATTTTCTGACGACACAAAACTTGCAAAAATAAAGGATTTTTTTTAAGTTGAAATTGCTCACGGAGCAGCGATTAAATTTGTCAAACACAATTCAAGATTCAACTAAACGAACCAAGGAAATCTTGACTCGAGTCAATGCTGTAAGATGGAACCAGTGAAAAAAAAGTTTGCCCTTTTAACTGGAATCATCATATGCGGATGTAACAAATAATCTCACTTAGGATACGTTAAGTGCCCTTATAGTGAAATAAGTGAAAATTTACTTGTATTACAACTCTGCTTCAGGAGCACATTCAAAAATGTGTTTTTCATATTGAGGAAGATTATTTCTAAAGGAAGTTTAATTTTGAAATTAAAATAAAAAAAGAAAAGAATATGAGGACGGGGTGCTTTTGAAACTTGAATAAAGGACTGGTATAAGGAATACAAGAAAAAACATGATAGACAAATGTTTACTCGGAATTAACACAAATAATTGGCTGGAACTCTTTCGTGTTTGTACCCTGGAATATACAAGAACCAAACTATGATATCTCTTTATTTGAAATAAGTATGACCTTGACATAATAGTTTCCTACAAATTTGACATTTTTGTTTCATATACATCGTACACACAAAATAAACTTTTCAATAAACTCTGTATCAAACTAAAAGTAAAGCGATTCACAACGTAAAAAATAAAAAAATTCAATAATAAATATTAAAATAAATTTTTGGAGCATTCTTTTTAAGTTTTATTTTTGTTTTAAATTGTGCTGTTTATTTTTATTTTGTTATAAAAATTTTTATAAAAATGGGAGATTATATTTTGACACAAGCACAATTTCTGAATGGAAATCGAAAACCTGTGCGTCTATGGCGGCTCGTAAGGAAGCAGGACCAGCCAGGGTTGCTTAAGAAATCGATTAAGCCGATTATTTATATAAGTATATGGCTCCCAATCACTTGTGGATTGTATTGTTTATGCAAAGCTTACTTGGCACCCAAAGAAATGAAGCCCAAGCCTAAGCCAAGCTTTTACGAGAGTGTCTGGGACTATCTTACTTCGATCTTTAAAACTTACTGGCCACCCGAAGAAGAAAAGCACAAACGATGCAGAAACTATTTGGAGTGTTTCTGGATACACTTTTAGTTTCTTGTCAAATATTGGAGAATTGTATATGGGTTGACTTCCTGAGCACACGACTGTTGCCTTACAGACTTTTGGATGTAATTCGTTTGAAGACCATGTACAATATTCGTAAAAAAAAATAAACTCTGTACCAGTAACGAATACAAAACGAATTCAACAAAAATTTGACATATTCCAAAAGTTCTTCAAATATGACCAAAAATGATCCTACAATTGGATTATCTTTCGTAAAGCTGCTAAAAAAAAGTTCCTTATTTGTTGAGTTCTCTTCAGCAGCATTAAATTTGCTTTAAAACAAAATAATGGCAAGAACTTTGCGAATCCCAAGTTATATTTAATTGTCAAATTTGGTGAAGCTATTTATTTATAAAAAAAGACTGTAACTAATGGGTAATATTATCCTTATCCATCAAAAGCTTTCGTTCAGCCATTTTTAACCTCACTTAAAATCCACTAAAACTGAACATGCAGAAAATATTTAAATGTACTAAATAAAATTGAAATTGTATTAAAAATACTACCGGATTCGTTTCCGGTATTCGGCCGGATAGTATTTAGGCCGCTGGATAGACATTGCCAACTCCACATCGAAATACTTTTCGATTGTGCACGAGATGTCCAAAGGGAGAAGTTTGGCTAACAAATTGGCAAATAATCACTTAAAACTATATTTTTTTTATCGAAATTTTTTAATTCGGCCGGATTTCTATTCGACATTGCCAACTCCACATCAAAATACTTTTCGATTGTGCACGAGATGTCCAAAGGGAGAAGTTTGGCTAACAAATAATCACTTAAAACTATATTTTTTTTTATCGAGATTTTTTTAATTTTAATAATTTATATGTATAGCTTCCATACTGTGTTTTAGAGAACTTGGAAAAAATTAATAAAGATATTCTAATCAAATTTGGCAATCGGTAGTTTTTACAGTTTCCAAGTGCTATACCAAATTTATATCTAAGTCTGTTAACTATATTATATAGTATAGCCCCCATAGCACCGAGTCCGTAAACAAAATTGTTGCAAAGTTCGACGACGTTTTTCATTTGTTTTTGAAGATATCGTTTCTCATTTTTTGTGTTAAATTGTAGTTTAGAGTTCCCCAGCTTGGTAGCGATTTTAAACCAAATCGTTTGATTTTAGCATACGATTAGTCAAAAAATGTTTTTTGGGCATATCTCAGTGGATTTAAAGTGGATGAAGTGTTTTTCAGTTTCCCACCAAATTAGATCGAAATGGGTTGATCATAAGGCTCTTATAGGAAATATCGGGAATAGGAACACAAATAGGACTACATAAACACTCTGCACTCTATAATATAACATCTTTTTTCCGAGTCCCTAATTTCATTGCGCATGGACACTAACCCAACACAAATCCATTGAAATCAATTTTATTTGCGCCAAGAGATATGCTGAGAAATATGAAGACGAAAAATTTGTTTTCAAAACTAGAGCCTAAAGCTATTTTTAAAATTTTAAGAACTTTTATTTAATAAATAATGGAGAGTACTCATGAACCAATCGTCGCCGACGATAACCGAATGGACGAACAGGGATTAATGGAGTGTCCCTTTATATCATATCATAAGTTGCAGGCACATCGTATGCCAGTACATGTCGCCAGATGCGCCAAGAGATATGCTGAGAAATATGAAGACGAAAAATTTGTTTTCAAAACTAGAGCCTAAAGCTATTTTTTAAATTTAAACACTACTATACTATAATATAATATCTTTTACCCAAATCCTCAATTTCATTGCATGCACCAAAAACTATATAAAAATATCAATTAAAAACATTCAACAATACAAAAAATACGACAAACGTAGATAGGTAAAGTGCCCATTTATTCGCTTGTTGTGTGAACCAGTTGTGAATTGTAAGCGAGTTTTGATATAATAGTTTATGCTGTAATCAGACCTTTGTGTGGGGAAAGGGGAATGATGCATTACCCCGGGCAAGGAGTTTCTCATCGGTCCGGTGTAATAAATATCGTACTGTTATGATTTTAGCTGAAGGAGTAATAGCGAGTCAAGTCCATTTCCTGCGAGCCCAGATTTTCCCTCGACGACTTTGCCAACAAATGATTATTTAACCTGTGAGCCTGTGTGCAGTAGCTGGGAAAACTTCTCTCTGAAAACTAGGGCTGTTTGGCGGAGCTGGCTCTTTTTATGGAGTCTTTAAAATGGTTCCTAAGGTGAACGACTGGGCAATCTCCTAAAACATCCACCACCGCACTGGCTTATTGAACCTAACTCCAGAAACTGCAAAATTATATCATGTTCCTACGGCCACAGCTTTCGTAAACTGCACGTTCGAAGCGAAATACTGAAGATCGATCACATACGGTAGAGCATCTTCCGCCTTAAAAATAGGTCGATCCCATGGGTGCTTTGTATAAAAGGTATTAAGCCGCAACCTGACCAGGCCCTTCTATATTTATTTTGTAATATATCGGATATATTATACCCGTTACTTGGTCTTAGTCGTCAGATTGTTCCTAAAAGTAAGAATTAGTAATACCAATGCGGTTAAAATTTGTCTTTTTTACTATAACCTCTGAAGTGCACATTTCAAAGAAGGGGTAATGAAAAAGGAAATCTATGTATCGAGTGTTAAAATTGGGTTCATAATCTACACTGTAGATGATAAAAATGTAGAGTAATGTCCCCAGTTCCTTAGGTGGGAAGAAAACCACAACGAATTTGAATTTGTCAAATAAGCGAACTTTGGATAAAAATTGTTTTATTTCACTCTTGATAAGAGTTAAGGTCTATCTATGAGGGGTATTCAAAAAGGAAGTTTCCCTAATTTTAAAAAAAGTACAAAACAATTTTTAGGTTACAAAAATGAATATTTATTAATTATTTGACTCACAAACTATTTTCCTACATAGTCACCTTCGACTTGAATACATTTTTCGTATCTGTTATAGAGTTTATAAAAACCTTCTTTAAAAAAAAACGTGTATTTTAAAATTAGGGAAACTTCCTTTTTGAATACCCCTCGTATAATGTTAAAATACCTAAAAACATTTTTAAAGCATTGACTCGTGATTTATGATTTAAAACAAACTCAGAAGGATGGAACTATATTATCTGATTATCTAATTTGAATAAAATCGGTTCCCGTGGGACCGATGGGTTAAAAAAGCGTGTTCAATACAAAATTCGATATTTTTTTGGTTTGCTTATAAAAATATCGTAACCAAAAAAAAAAAAAAAAAATCGGAATTGATTGCGGGGTATCTCAATCGGGGGCATTCTTTTCAATTTTTGAAAGTTGAATACAGGTTTATCTCCCAGTAAGCAAAGGACTGTTCTAAATTTTTCTTATATTAAATACTATATCTTATTTTTGAAATAGCTTAAATCCGTAGCTAGAAAAATGTTTACCAAAGCATATGCCATATTCTCAAAACAGAGCACCAAATTTTGCAAGATATATTTTATTTCAATACATGACACATTTTCGTTTGTTTGTAAATGGGCTGGATTTTATTATAGTATTATTTATAAAATCTCAAGAAGTTGTCCGTTTGTAGCAACATTGAACACGTCATCGTTGGCACTACTGAATGCTTGGAATTTGCCTAATGATATGTCTAAGTGTGTTTTGGATCTAAGATTTTTTGTTTTTGTTTTAGGAAACTCAATAATCTGCCAAACAGCTGCGTAAATCTTGGCCCAAATCTAGCTACTTAATGGCTCTAATGCCAAGGCATTCCAACACTTAATTTGGTTCCTGAACGCGGGGCTTCTTCCTGTTGTTCTCAAGTAGTACCCAAAACAAGCCGCTCCCCAGAAAATAAACTATTGCATTAAATTGTTTTTTAAAGAATATGTATTTATATAAGAGAAATATTTGAATATTTTCGAGCGAGAAATAATTTAGGCTAATGTCAAACAGAAAATTACGAGTAATAAATACCAGAATGAAATGTGCGGAACGTAGATATAGATAGATAGATAGATAGATATTGTGACCATGGCCAAGAAAATATTTCTATACACACATCCAATATGTACAATAACATAATAAAAAATCATAATAATAAAGCGCGTTGAAAAACTCGACAAATGTGACATCCCGAGACGGTCGGGCTGGGGTATCAAAATTAACAATTTCAACGAAGAATCAAATCAAATCGTGCTAAATAATGACAATAAAAAAAAACTAATGAAAACAAAATGTATGAAGCGAATGAAAAATCTGTTTATAGCGAAATATTTTAGATGATGCCCAGTTGGAATTGCAGCACTAGAAATGTTTATTTGAAAAACATCGAATACGAATACGCATAATTTGACAAAATAAAACCCTAAATATAACTCAGTGTTTTAAGACTAAAAATAAACAAACTTTCTATTTAAAACTATTTAAACGCGTGGCGCCATCTATTGTATTTTTAGTAGCATTGAGCATCAATGATTAACTAGCTGCAAGGTTACTCACGTTTTAAAAAGTGACAATGACACTAAGAGCAAATAAAAAAAGAATTTTTAAGCTAGGTAAAGAATTTTAAGAGTCTTACAAATTGCTCAAAAATTTTGTGATGGGGTTCAGCATTGAATCGTGACGAATTAGTGAAAAAAGGCGTGAAATAATCGCTAACAAAGTTGACAGAAGAATTCGTGATTTCATCGTACATCGTATAAGATTGACAACATCTCAACTAAAGATTAACGTAAAAGAGAGCTCTCCAGCATCAAATCGTGACGAATTAGAGGAAAAAAGCCTTGAAATAATCGCTATCAAAGCAGACAGAAGAGCTCGTGACTTCATCGTATCATTTACAACAGCTCAACTGTAGATTGGCGTAAAAGAAAGCTCTCTTCAGCGTCAAATCGTGACGAATTAGAGGAAAAAAGCCTTGAAATAATCGCTATCAAAGCAGACAGAAGAGCTCGTGACTTCATCGTATCATTTACAACAGCTCAACTGTAGATTGGCGTAAAAGAAAGCTCTCTTCAGCGTCAAATCGTGCCGAATTAGTGGAAAAAAGCCGTGAAATAATCGCTATCAAAACAGACAGAAGCGCTCGTGAAGAATTCATTTCATCGTTTACAAAATCTTAACTAAAGATTGACGTAAAAGAGAGCTCTTTTCAGGGACATCATCTCAAAAGTCGAGAAGTACTTAAATTTTATTGATTTCAAGATCGGGAAACTAAGCGATAGTCCGCACAATGGTAATAATCTCTATGAATGCGGGCAAAAGAATTCAATTCATCGTTTACAAAATCTTAACTAAAAATTGGCGTAAAAGAGAGAGCTCTCTTCAGTAACATCATCTCAACAGCTGAGAAGTACTTAAATTTTATTGATTTCAAGATCGGGAAACTAAGCGATAATCCGCACAATGGCAATAATATCTATGAATGAGGGCAGTAGAATTCAATTCAATTCATCGTTTACAAACATCGTTTCTTAACTGAAAAGTGATCTTTGCAGGTTTTCTAGGTTCCTAGTCGAAAAATTTCAAAAATTTTGTTTTCCTATGTAGAAAATCAAGACCATTTTATGAACTTTTTATGATGCCAAGAAATTTGTTTCAGCAGAGGGAACGTTTAATGGAGAATATCGTCTAAAAGTTTCACATAGTTTTTAGACCTAAATTATTTGTTTTAGTCACGAACACTGTTGACCCACCCCCGTATTCGTCGGGACTAGCAATATGGAACTATTCTGTATTCCCAAGAATACAAACTTTTATTAAAGCAGCTTTTTACAATGATGTAATGGATGTTAAAGAACGTCCCAAAAACTGATTTTAAAAAGTAGATGGAATGAATGAAGTTAAATAGATACTATAATGTCTATAATATAAAAATGAATCGATGAATGTGTTGCTAACTCAAATCTCGATAGCAGCTGAACTGATTACGCTAATTCTTTTTTTTATAATATTCCTTGAAGTACGAGGATGGTTCTTACGGAAAGAAAAATTTAAAAAATTGCCTGAAAAAGTCGAATAAAAAAATTTTCTATATTTACAATACAAAGTTATTGGTAAGGAATTTGTACGAAGTTCCTTTAAGGAAACAAGTCAGACTCCACAAGGAATCGGAGTGCAGCTTGACAAAAGGAATCGTCTGTTGGGTCTTCGTTCCTTCAGTTATGCCTTTGTTCCATCTATTGAGCCTTGTAAATTATATCTATAAATTTCGGTTAGAAATCTTTCTTTTGTGTTTTTGAAAAGCGAAATTCTTTTCACATCGCTCACAAACGTTATCATTTTAATTTTTTATTTCTTTTTAATTCCATAATGTAAATTACATGAAAAAAAAAATTCTTAAAATTCTTAATTTTGCAATATTTAAGTTTTACTTGATGGTGCCATCCAGCAGCCACTCTAAAAAGAAAAAATAGATGATGACGGGAAAAACGACGTATTTTATTAGAGAGAACAAAAAGTTTCTTCCTATTTCAAAAATTTAGAAATTTATTATTCAAAGTGTTTCTATTACTAGTCGGATAGTAATTAATAATTACAAAAAAAAACTAAAAAATATGAAAAATAATTATAAAATAAAATTTTAATTGAGGTTTGAAAGTAATTTTTTCTATTAAATTATTGCAAATAAAACAATGAGGTACAGTCGAGGTGGTGCCCGACATTGGAATACCCTGTCCAATTTTTCTCGAAAAAATGTTTCTGCATATTCCTACTAAGAACTTTCCAATTGAAACTTATACCTTTAAGCTAAACTAAGATCATTTAATTATAGTGATTTATTGGCATTCTCTTGAACTTATCTTTTTTAGTTACAATTTTGAAAATATTGCATATGTTTATAAATTACTTCTATAGAAAAACCTCTGAAAAAGAATTGACAAAATTTTGTTTATAATATAATAATTTTTAGCAGATGAAGCGTAAGACCGCACAAAAATAAAAAAATAAAAAATAAAAAGTTCCCCGACTGGGGTTCGAACCTTGGTCCTTAAGCCAAGCTTAAGTTCTGAGGCCAATACTCTACCCACCCAGCCAGCCTTTGATATAATTTTGAAAGTGCAGCCTTTTGAGGCAGGAAGCCCACTAAAATATTATTTTGCGATTAACTCTGATATTTATTAGCCGATTATAATGATGTTTGGTATCAAACAAAAGAATTTTTAATTTTGCACATTTTGCTCGTACAAACTACTAGTTTTTTTTACCAATTATATAAAACAAATATAATCGAAGCAAACCAAATCTAAAAAAAAAACGCTTCCCCAATATCTAACAGACTAACCAAATAGATTTTCCGTCACACCTCTCAAGTTTAAGTTTTTTGGGGTAAACTCTTATCATCTCCGAGATCTAAGCGGTCTCAGGAATGGACAGCCAGACTACTAGTGATTAACTCTGCTTATATTTTAGATAACTTCAAGACAGACTCAAACGTCTTCCGTTGGCACCTATGAGAGTAAAGTGACATTTTCTAGACTCCTTTACAATAGATTGCCCTAAAATCAACCACCAAAACAGATAAGAGTACATCACCCCTCATTCCCTTTAGTTTTTTACGAATTATGGTACTTAAAACCTTTCCCAAAAAACAAGTTAAAACTCGCTGTTTAGCTACTTCTGTTCATTAAATTCCTATAGGAACTTCGGGAGTTCTAGCCAAAAAAGGTAAAATTTAAGCTATTTGCGAAGACCTATATAAAAATTTGCGTAGAGTTTTCTGGAGCCTTAAAAACACTGTTCCAAATTCTTGATCAAGAAACATTCGGATGCATGAGACCATGACGCATCTCTCTGTCAAATTTCAAAACAAAATATTAAACGCGAAAACTGGGATAGAGATTTACATGATTCAACAAACTTAATCTTCTCAGGAAATATGCTCATCAGGTAGTAAAGTTTCGTATCTCTAGTTCTTACAATCTCCGAAATCTAGGTGTTCATACAGACGGACGTTCGGACGGACATGGCTCAATCGCTAACCAAACTTATGATAAGCATTTTGGTAGAAAGGACTTGGGGTCTGCCACGCCTTCTTCTGTCCGATACATACCTTGCACAAATCTAGTATACACTTTATACCTATGGGAACAGGGTATAATTTAGGATTTGGGGTCTACCACGCCTCCTATCGTCCGTTACATACATTATTTACAAATGATTTCCAAATATGAATAAACATTTTCTGGACTGATCGGTTATATGGGGGCTGATATAATAAAGTTGATCAAATTTGGTACTTCAAAACACTTTCGAAAGCTATGAGAACTAAATAATACAATACCGATATCGGGAAAAAAAATATTTTTAGGTACATACCTAAAAATAAAAAGGAATCTAATCAAATTTTGAAAATCTAGGCGTTCATATGGATGGCCAATTTTGCAACATCTCACGATTTTAATAACCCACAGTTTATTTTCTACGACAATATAGCGCCTGAAAAAACGAAAAAAGCTATCCGAAAGTATTTGAAGGACACGAAAATAGGTCAAAAATTTACTTAATATATGAATTATATTTTTGACTTGACCCCCCTAATGGAAGCTTTGCACCTCAAAGGAATAAATGAACTTTCGTGTTCGTAGTGTTTTTGCTTCCGAATCCAAGCTGCAAAACCCCCACTACGTCAGGGTTCTGACATAAACTCAAATTTAACGAGTTATTTCGAAGATTTTTTGTGAAGAACTGGAGGTTTTTTGGGCAGCTCGAGGAAACAAATAATAAACACCGTCGGAAACTTGTTATAGGGTGGCTTGAGATTCTCAACAGTACCCAAAAGCTTCGGATACATAAAAAGATGATCCTACCAACACTAACGTACGAATGTAATACGTAGACCCTTAGGGAATCAGGTAAAGGACTCCTTGAGAATAGAGAAAACATTTTTACGACGAGTTCTTGGTCCGCTTAGGATAGATACTCATAACTGCAAAGGATAGCGATTATTGAATATTATGATGATGAAATAATATCATAAGATAGCGGAATATGGGAAAATAAATAAATGCTGAGAATTTTATCTGTTTGTGCCAGGACTGTATATAAAGGCTGACACAAAGTTTTCTAAGATTTGTGGGACCTAGGATGTGGATTGAACGCCGCCAAAAAAAATGAACTGTGGTCCAAATCAATAATTTGATTTTTTTCACTTCGTACCCGGGGTTTTCGGAGCTAGGATTTGATTTAAGCTTTACCATGACTGAGGCATCGATTTAAAATATCAGTTTTTTTACTGCGTGCCAGAGAGACTTCCGCCCTTCCCGACCAAACTGTCGATTACTTGGGTATATAGTACAAATGCTTAGAAAATTTGAGGATTTGCTTTAATCGAAGTTTTCTAAGATTTCGAACTATTAATTGGAACGCAGATTTTAGAGCTAGGAATCAGATTGTGCGCCGCCAAAAAAATGAACTAAGCTCCAAATTAAAAAAAAATTTTGTTTAAGCGTTGCCATGACTTAGGCTTCGATTAAAAAAAAACGATTTTTTTGCTTCGTATCCGAGGGATTTTTGCAATTCCCGCCCAAACTGTTGATTACACGAGCATATAGTTCAAATGCTTAGAAAATTTGAAGATTTCCTTTTCTCAAAGTTTTCAAAGGTTTCTAAATTTTTATCAGAGCGCTGATGTGCCGCTGTTTTTTGGAGCTAGGATTCGCTCCTTACTTCGTACCCGAGAGATTTCCGTAGTTCCCGTCCAAACCGTCGATTTCAAATGCTCGGACAAACTGGGCAATTACCTTTTTTCGAAGTTTTTTAAGATTTCGAAATTTCAATTAGAACGCTGATGTGCTGGGGTTTTTTTGGAGCTAGGATTTGGTTTAAGCGACGCCAAATTAAGAAATCGCATTTTTACTGCGTACCCGAGAGATTTCCGCCGTTCCCGTCCAAACCGTCGATTTCAAATGCTCGGACAAACTGAGCAACGTTTACTCTTACCTTTTTTCGAAGTTTTCTAAGATTTCGAAATTTCAATTAGAACGTTGATGTGCTGGGGTTTTTTTGGAGCTAGGATTTGGTTTAAGCGACGCCAAATTAAGAAATCGCATTTTTACTGCGTACCCGAGAGATTTCCGCCGTTCCCGTCCAAACCGTCGATTTCAAATGCTCGGACAAACTGAGCAACGTTTACTCTTACCTTTTTTCGAAGTTTTCTAAGATTTCGAAATTTCAATTAGAACGTTGATGTGCTGGGGTTTTTTTGGAGCTAGGATTTGGTTTAAGCGACGCCAAATTAAGAAATCGCATTTTTACTGCGTACCCGAGAGATTTCCGCCGTTCCCGTCCAAACCGTCGATTTCAAATGCTCGGACAAACTGAGCAACGTTTACTCTTACCTTTTTTCGAAGTTTTCTAAGATTTCGAAATTTCAATTAGAACGTTGATGTGCTGGGGTTTTTTGGAGCTAGAATTTGGTTTAAGCGTTGCCAAATTAAGAAATCCCTTTTTTACTGCGTACCCGAGAGATTTCCTCCGTTCCCATCCAAACCGTCGATTTCAAATGCTCGGACAAACTAAGCAATTACCTCTTTTCGAAGTTTTCTAAGATTTCGAAATTTCAATTAGAACGCTAACGTGTTGGGATTTTTTGTAGCTAGGATTTGGTTTAAGCGTTGCCAAACTAAGTAATCGCTTTTTTACCGTACGTATCCCGAGGGATTTCCATCGATCCAACTGAGTATAAATTTATTGCCGCACATTCCGTAAATTGCTATTGGGTGGCTCTTGGGGACTAATTAATAGCGCCATCTAAACAAATGCTGTTATGTGAAATTTATTAATACTTGAAGATACACACACACACGCACATACACACGCACATACACACACACATGCACTTGAATGTGTGTAGTAAATATTCAACGCGCTAGTCAACTAATTAAAAGCTTTTCAAATCTATCCATCTATTTATTAAAGATTTAATCAAAAAACAAAAAAAACATTCGTATTTCTCGTATTTCTCACACGCCTCTTAAGAGTTGATAAAAATAAACCGCGTCAACCCGATCCCGATGCCGATGTCCGACCCCTTGGACGCTGCTTTGGATCAAAAGTTATGATTATGTTTATGTGCATGTTTACGCTAGTGCAGATCCCAACCAAGCAAGCAAGCCAGCAGCTCCTCCACCTCCATAAAGCGAACAATTTTTATTAGCAGATGCGGCCTATTAGCCATCATCGTATCTCCGTCAGCAGTCCGCCGATTAGACGGAGCCCCAAATACTAGAGCATTTGTTTTTTGGTCTTAAATTTATGGCCAACAAGAAAAAAAAAAACTTGCAATCATAACAGCTTGTTGTGTGTTTTTTTTCCGGACTGCAAATGCTTTTTACTGCTTACGGATGAATGCGAAGATCTTGAATTTTTATTTCAATAAATACAAAGGCGTACAAAATTTTGAAATAGCTGCGCAGCACAGGAAATCCTATGGCTAATTTTTTTTACGCTTTACAGCGGATATGTCGAATTTTTTTTGGAACACTTACCGTCGGATCCGAACAACGCGCACATTTGCATGTAAATCCCTTCTTCATTTTAAGAAACAAATGTCGAGCTATATTGCCCGTAAATAACTTCGTATACGTGGTGGTTATCTCCTCGCCCTCGGCTATATCCACAGAGGCACGCACAATCATATTATTCGTAGCCTTATCCTCAAAGGTATAATACGAATTGGGTATGCAGTCATGATTCATGACCGCAAACAGCGGAAACAGCGCCCTATAGAAGAACTCCTGATTATCATTGGTACGATCTGTGGTCTTGTCAAAGCCATTGGTACGCAGCACGGCCACGGTGCGATTCATTATCTCTATGATCTTCTTATCGTTGGGAAAACTCTTAAACAACTTGGCTGCATTACGCACCTCCACACGATGATTATTATCTAGATTCGCCTGCAGACAATAGATCAGATCGCGCTGATCTTTTGTCAAATTAATGGCGCGTGCCACACACAGCAGCCGTATAATCACCGAGTTGGCCACATCGGATTCGTTGGGTCCCCAAGATTTAAATAGATCACAATCGGTCTTGTGTGCCTTCTTCTTGGCGCAGAGCGAGCACACGGGCAGACCACAGCCCTGGCGGCACATGAAGCGCGTATCGGGCAGCTCTTTGTAGCACACAGAGCAAGTGTTTAGTGTATCCTCCTCCAGCGCGGATAGACCAATTAATAAAGGACTATCGCGAAATATAATCTCACCGCGTTTAATCTTACGCGTGGCCATAACGCCGCGACCAGCTATTTTTGAGACACCAATTTCCCAGGCTGGATCCTTATCCTTGAACGGTGCCAGATGCAAATCCAGCAGCTCGGAGGTGCGCTTTGGACAAATCATTTTCACTCACTAACACACACTCACAGACACAAATTCACGGCACGAGTTCTTAACAAAAATATAAAAAAAAATTTATTTGTGCTGCAGGAGTCCGTGGAACTAACTAACGTTTTCTCTTCTTCTCTCTTGGCCAAGTTAATCTGCGTGTGCGTTTATCGCGACTGCCGTTTGCAAACTGTCGCCAGTTTCCAGCCTTACAAGATTTTTATTTGAAAATATTCGCCCAGCCCACAACAACAACAACCAATTCGGGTATTATTTTGAAATGTTCGTTTTTTCGTTTTTGGTTTCGGGCAGCCGCCGCGCCGATGATGCCCAACGGCCGTTTTTCGTTCGGTTCAACCGATCACCTCGGGGCACTTGTCCTAAACAATAAGTTTTCAAGCCCAAAACCAACACACGTCCATATTTTGTGCAGCGAGTTGGAGGCATTGAACGAATGGAAGGGGCTTTTGAGGCAACGCACTTTGAATACTCTCACGGTAGAAACAAAATGCAATGAAATTAAAGAGACTGCATCGAGCATGGAATGAATTTGTGTAACCGCACGAGCAACTACCAAAACGTCCACACCTAGTGGCGGGAAGAGTATTCTCTGCCGCAGATTCCCCCACCCCTGCTTGTCGTAAAAGGCGACTAAGGGGGGTTAGTTACATTCATCACGTGAAATTAGCACCTCCAAATCCCCTGTGCTGGCTGCCGTAGCAAGGGGATTGACAAATTGGGTTGGGTACCCCTTGGAGACATGTTTCCAATTATTGTTTTGTTCCATGTTATTCTGACACCTTTGATGAGAATCAAAGAGTGAAGGGTTCTTCTTCTTCTGCCATAGGAGCATAGGGCCTCGACCATCCTCTTGCAGAGAACTCTTTTACGGCATTCCATTGAGAAGCTGGCTGTAGTTCCTGAAGGGTTCAAAGATTCTTTGATTAAAAGCCGATATGGGGAAACAGACGCTTACCTGATGGCAATTTGGCTGTCAAAAAGGCATCAGGGTTTGTTGTGGACTGCTCTTAGCTTTAGGACTCTTCCTCGACCTTACCGGCATGGGTGACCCTGTCGATGGCTATGCTACAGCCGACATCGCTTATGGATTCATCGCCACCAATGAGCTCCCTCACCACGACAAGGTGGCAATCCCCGAGAGGCTCTATGCTCCACTTAGGAGTTCAGAATTCATAGTAGTAGTAGAAATAGGGGCACCAAACGATTTGCCTGACTTGGAACACGATGGCCAACAAAAACTTCTCAAAGTATATCAGTAGGAAGGGTTCGATACGTTGCTGGTCCTCAGGATATACTAGAGCAACATAAAGGAACTCCAATCCTTAACTGCTTGGTGCTTAAATTGGGAGTGTCTTTTGGCATGGAACATCTACCAGTGGTTTATCTGGTACCAAGGGTGGTCAGAAGCTCCACAGAACTTGTTCTATGCTGACGGGGAGTATCGTGGCGGTACCCAAATGCGGGTAAAGCTTTTTACTTCGCGTAGCGTTGCATCAATATCAACCGGCTGCCGAGACCCAGAGATTGGCAGAGGTTTTGGGTGGAACTCGATTCACATTAAGAGTGGAGACACGACCAAGCAGAATTGTCCTATCTACAAATCGGAGTGCGCGGGCTCCGTGATTTTAAGACCATTGTAGTCGCATGTCGTGGTCGTCGGTGGCGTAAGTGGTAGCGTACCCGCCTCTAAAACCGAATGTCGGTGATTCGATTCCCCGCCATAGAAAGTCTCTATTAATTAATGACACCACCGTTCGGATTCGGCTATAAACTGAAGGTCCAGGTTCTGTTCGAACAGTTATTAATAGAGATCCCCACGCCCCTCCAAGGGATCAGTCAGGGAATTATTTAGTCACATTCAAATTGTGGAAAGAACTCCCACAACGTCTAAGCGTCTGGTGCAGATTTTATTTAGGTATCGGACTTGCGCCTACATTTTTGAAAGTAATGGCGGAAATACACAAACAGGGCAAAAGAGTTCTTGGGACCTTAACTGGAAAGCATGGGATCGGAGTGACATATGGACAGGATGGAGACAACTTTACAAGGGAATTATTTAGTCATATTCAAATTCTAGAAAGAACTCCCACAACGTCTAATCGTCTGGTGAAGATTTTATTTAGGTATCGGAATTGCGCCTACATTTTTGATAGTAAGGGCGGAAATACACAAACAGAACAGAAGAGTTCTTGGGACCTTAACTGGAAGGCATGGATCGGAGTGACACATGGACAGGATGGAGACAACTTTACAACGTATTTACTGTAGCAATAAGTTCCAGACCAGTTAGATGCAGTACCCAAACTATGTGACCCAATTTTGAAAATAAGAAACTGTCTACACAATAAAGATTCGAGCTAAACGCAAGATCTATACAGAATCTTTGTATGTAACTCAAGTACCCGAAAATATTCGGACAGAAGTATCGGATAAAATGCGGGTTGGGTAATTTTTTTTATTTTTTTTTGGATAAAGTCAAATTTTTTTCTTGTTTACAATTTTGAATTTGATGATTTCTTTACAGATAAAATAAAAAGTATTTTGATGGATAGTTTAGTCAATATTTTGTACATTTTATGTGTTTATGCGTAATTTTGTCGTGATTTTTTCATGTGTATTTTTAGTCTTATTTTGAAAAATATAGTTTTTTTTTAGTGAATTAGTTCTTTTGTGGGGCGCAGCGCTCCTTAAAGTTTTAAATGCGAATTTATTAACCAAAATATGCTGAATCTTATGAAATTAATAGTTTTTGCTACTTTTTGCTATTTCTTGAAAAAAATTGAATTTTTCCAGAACAGAGCAGAGCTGATTCGCTCCGAGAAAATTTTCGAAAAAAATTAAATGGGTAACGTATTGCTCTAATAGATCAAAAAGTATGGAGGTTTTTTTTTAGATATATAAATAAACAATTGCCGAAATGCTGTCGAGTTCTCGAAAAAAATGCACACAAAGGCAATATTATAATATGTATGAAAAACTATTTTTTTTGTCAAAAGATGGCATCAATTATAATAAATTTTTATAATATTTTTTGGAATGCATATTTTTCGATTTTATTATTAAAAAAAATTAATTTACTTTGTAGTTAAATATAAAAATTTGAGTAAGTATTGCTCAACAAACTACTTTTTAATAGTTTTCAATAAATGCTGCATTTTCAAAAAAAAATTTAACCGCTTTCAATATAAAAATATTATAGCTTATAAGTAAAAAAAAATTAAGGTTCATTATTTCTGAAACGAATAAATACAAAAAACATAATTTCTCTTAAGAATATTGACTACGTGACATGAACGTAGAACCCCTCCCCCACATTCGGTCAAGTAATCAAGCGTAGTCATTTCAAGATGCTCCCTGAGCGAAGCTCATAATTTGGGTATGATCCGTTGCCTTACCAAGATAGTGAAATTTCTTGTGTTGGACTTTTTTGATATCCCAGGTCTACGTGAATGAACCACAAAAAATTTAAGATCTCCAGGCCTATAAAAGAGCCATAACTTGTACAAAATATTATCGATAATTGTATACATTGTATGTCTTGGAACCTTTTGCCAACAATATATATATTGTATACCCAATCCGTTTGTTAGATTTCTTTTCTTTCATTTTGGTTTCAGTTATCAGGTATTTTCGAAAAGATGGGTAATTAGCCCAGGGTTTCTAGTCCAATGGTAGGGCTGCTACCTTTGTGTTCCATTTAACAAACAGGCGGATGGACGCGCCCTTTGGTACACGTTTATATCGCGAGCCGCTTGCTGCAAATCAGACGCCCGCTGTAGCCGCTGCTAACCTGCATACAGACGCTACCGGTTGGATTGTTCTTAGGTTCGGTGCTCACCTTTAACCTTATCGGCTAGGTTACCGCCGACATCGCTCGCAGGATCATTGCACTTACTGAGCCTCCTCATCGCGACAAGATGACAACCCTCGAGGAGGGCGTTTGACAGCATAAGCAGAGTTTGTATCTGGAACTCGCTTTACGCCAGAGGTGTCCCGAGTAAACTTGTTAACATCATCAAAGCTCATTATGATGGGTTTGAATGCAGAGTTTTACACAACAAACAACTATCCGACCCGATTTGCCCCAAAACCGGCGTATAGCAGGGTTGCCTCATGTCTCCGCTCTTGTTCCTTATTGTTCTAGACGACGTGTTGAACAAAGCGTTAACAGGAAAACATGGTGTACCATGGAATTTTAACGAACATCTTGAAGAATTAGCATACGCCGACGACCCTCCTTGCCGTCAAAAGGTCGGACCTGCAGTTGAACCTGGATCAGCTCAGCGCTCGCGCTGGCAAAGTCGGCTTGAAAATAAACGTTAACAAGACCGATAATATGTTATATGCTTGAGAGTCCTGGTCGCTTACATCGGTTCTGATCCGAAAACTGCAAACCTTTGTCAACTCATGCTTGCGTAAAATCTTAAGGATTTGGTGGCCACGCACCATTTCTAATGCGGAATTACTGAAAGCCACTAATGAG
Source organism: Chymomyza amoena (assembly GCA_037043745.1). Classification (NCBI taxonomy): domain Eukaryota; kingdom Metazoa; phylum Arthropoda; class Insecta; order Diptera; family Drosophilidae; genus Chymomyza; species Chymomyza amoena. Next base: position 26,045 of record JBAMAX010002090.1, read on the forward strand.
CTTCCTATTGAGCTAATAATCAAACGCCGCCGTTTCGGGTGGATCGGGCACACCCTTCGCAAAGACACCTGCGAAATCTGTAGAGCTGCGCTTTCATGGAACCCGCAAGGCGCTCCAAGCCGTAGAAGACCAACAACCTCTTGGCGTCGCATGGTGGATGCTGACCTTCGGGACTCCCATACAGACTGGAATAGCCTCAAATAACTTGCAAAAAATCGGTCGGACTTCAAGTCTTTTGTTTTGGACCTACGCTACACCCGGAGTTAGAGGAATATATATATATATATACCCAATCCGAATATTTCAACTTTAGAAAAATATAACCACTTGGCAAAAAAAAAAGAGTTTTATTTTAAATGAAATTATACACTCATAATGGGACACCCTTTATTTCGTATGAGAATTATCGGATTTGATGTCTTGAAAGCATACGCAGCCAAAAGGAATTTTTTAATTTACGAATTTATCGAAAATAAAAAGGAAAGTTATCGAACAAAAAATTCGTTTTCTGGAGTACAAAAGAAATTTTTCGTTTTCTTTTTTCGTTTTCCGGAGCAAGGCTGATTAGACATGTTGAGGATGCCACAAATTTGTATACCCTGTACCATGTGGTACCTGATACAGGGTATCCCAAAGTCGTCCGCAACAGACTCTAACGTACGCCATCTTTTAAATTTGTAAGCAAGTATTTCATTAATACTAAAACTTGTTTTACTCTAAGTTTGAAAAAGGTTCAGGGTCTTAAACGATTCTTCTTAGCTTTTGCGCAAACTTAATATAACCCTTAATGGAGTGTCCCTTTATATCATATCTTAAGTTGCAGGCACATCGTATGCCAGTACATGTCGCCAGATGCGCCAAGAGATATGCTGAGAAATATGAAGACGAAAAATTTGTTTTCAAAACTAGAGCTTAAAGCTATTTTTTAAATTTAAACACTACTATACTATAATATAATATCTTTTACCCAAATCCTCAATTTCATTGCATGCACCAAAAAATGTATAAAAATATAAAATAAAAATATTCAACAATACATAAAATACGACAAACGTTACCTATCTACGTTGCCCAATGCCCATTTATGCGACTGTTGTGTGAACCAGTTGTGAATTGTAAGCGAGTTTTAAAATAATAGTTTATGCTGTAATCAGGCCTTTGTGTGGGAAGTGGGGAATGATGCATTACCCCGGGCGAAGAGTTTCTCGTCGGTCCGGTGTAATAAATATCGTACTGTCATGATTTTAGCTGAAGGAGTAATAGCGAGTCAGGTCCATTTCCCCTGAGCCCAGATTTTCCCTCGACGACTTTGCCAACAAATGATTATTTAACCTGTGAGCCTGTGTGCAGTAGCTGGGAAAGCTTCTCTCTAAAAACTAGGGCTGTTTGGCGGAGCTGGCTCTTTTTATGGAGTCTTTAAAATGGTTCCTAAGGTGAACGACTGGGCAATCTTCTAAAACATCCACCACCGCACTGGCTTATTGAATCTAACTTCAAAACTGCAAAATTATATTATGCTCCTACGGCTACAGCTTTCGGAAACTGCACTTTCGAAGCGACAGACTGAAGATCGATCACATACGGTAGAGAATCTTCCGCCTTAAAAATAGGTCGATCCCTTGGGTGCTTTGTATAAAAGGTATTAAGCCGCAACCTGACAGGCCTTCTATATTTATTTTGTATTATAATATATCGGCTAATATATACCAGTTACTTGGTCTTAGTCTTCAGATTGTTCCTAAAAGTAAGAATTAGTAATACCAATGCGGTTAAAATTTGTCTTTTTTTGCTATAACCCCGGAAGTGCACATTTCAAAGAAGGGGTAATGAAAAAAGAAATCTATGTATCGAGTGTTAAAATTGGGTTCATAATCTACACTGTAGATGATAAAAATGTAGAGTAATGTCCCCAGTTCCTTAGGTGGGAAGAAAGCCACAACGAATTTGAATTTGTCAAATAAGCGAACTTTGGAAACGAATTATCCATCTAAAACTTTTGTTTTTTTCGAGGTCGTCTCAAACACCCCTATAGAAGCTAAGCAATTTAACCCCGATATCAAAAAAATAAAATTAACTTGTATCCTATGAAATAATATGGGATCTGATGTGAAAGTTTGGTTACTCTAGCTCTTACCATCTCTGAGATCTAGGCGTTTAAACGGTATATCGACTTCTCTAGTCACCCTGATCCTATTTTAGGTAACTTTGGGGTGTCTTCGACGACTCTTTCTACATGTTATATACATTTGCGGCTTGCACTAACTTAATATACCCTTTGTAGCATACGGTACAGGGTATAAAAACTTCCCTTATAATAAGAATAGTAACGTGCATAATTTCCCTCGAAAGTTGTAGAGCTGTGCTAAGGGAAATAAGAGTTCTTAAAAAATGTATTCCCTTATAGTTTACCGGAATATTCTGATAATTTATTTTATTCCTAGTTTGACTTGGCCGTGCCAAAAATGCTGATCTATGTAATGTACTCTCTGTGGTGGCAGGTGCTCTGTGATCTGGTCACGTACAGTTTTTAGTCCACTGGCTATGGACACCTCCGCAGCGGAACACGCTCAACGGCCAAAACAGATTACAAGTGTTAAACTTAAAGATTTGTGCGTGATTAAGAGGAACGACGACAACAACAACAAGAACAACAACAAACAGCAACAACCATATAAGCATGACGAGACACTGCACGGTTGACAGCCACCCCGAGCCAGTGACAAGACGCTACGGCTGTCTATTCCGAAGGGGGGCAGGGGGATACCTCTTTGGCTGAATGCCTCGCTACATGGATGGATGTTGGATCTTGTGTGTGTTTTGATGAGCATGGTAGGCAGGGCAGGCAACGGCCGAGCCAACGCAAGGCGTAAAGACAAGACGATACCCTCCCCCAGAGGAAAGCGCAAATCCACGGAAAATGAATGCGCCGAGTTGAAAATGATCGTCTTGGTTGGCCGGCCAGAGGGACGAGGTTGGTTTTATATAAACGGATTGCCGTTTTTGACAGGGCGCTGGAGTTGCGCCAAAAATGCAGCATTTGCGTTAAGATTGACGATGTATGGTTTTTTTGGGGGTTTTTTTTTTGGCTTAGGTGAAGGAGGTAGTGGAATGCAGTCAGTCACTGGACTGATATGTGCAGGGATTAAATGGACTTATCGAGCCAATCGTTGAGGATTATACACTGTACCAAAAGGCGGGTTGAGGTTATTACGAACTTGTGCAATGTATGTAACAGAGAGAGGCAGGCGTGGTAAGTAGATCTGGGAAGGCATAAGAGGGTATTTTACGGAACTATTTGATCTTTGTCGATTAATTTGGCTATGTGGACTCGTTTTTCCGTAGAAGAGTTCATAACCACATCGAATCAGTCTAGGTGGTGGCCAAGGCAACTCTATAGCCATTATCCCGAAAGAAAAGTATTTTTTGTTTAAGCTTTTGCATTGATGGGCTCAAGGGATTTGGAGGAGGTAGCAGCAGGAATTGGGGAATTGTCAACGTCCCCACTCTTGTATTGTTCTTGTTGAGTTTTGCATACATCCTTTAGGACGTTGACAGTCCTAGCATTTCAAACTGGGAAAGTTGATACATTTTTGGTTTACATCTTTCGTAGTTTTTAGGCGATCTAAATTTGGCTAATCCAACATCTACAACTGCCCGACGCTTCAATATAGGTGTACCAGGCCCAGCTGACTCAATAAAGACATACACGGATGGTTCCAAGCTAGACGAACGTATAGGTGGAGGCGCCTATGTTGAGGAACTCAACGTAAAAACGGCTTTCCGACTTCCGAATCCCGGATCACTACAGTGTATTTCAGGCAGAGATCACTGCAATCCAGGAGATAAGAGATAAGTACTTGTAGGTTGTACAAAATAAGAACATATGTTTCTACTCGGAAAGCCAGGCGCTATTAAGTCCCTAGCTTCGATGACTTCGTGCATGAAGTCAGTGAATAACTGCCGCTTGTCTCTGGAGAAAATGGCTGAGCAGTTTTCAATTCACCTCATATGGGTCCCAGGTCATAGGGACATCGAGAACAACTGTATTGCGGATAAACAGGCTAGACAAGGAACTACCAGCATCCTTCTTCAAGACAAGGAGCATCTGGGAATACCTTGCCGACATACTGCAGGAAAAGAACTAAGGAACTTTAGAGCCCAGTGCACCACCGTTATCCGTGCTATCACAGGACACAGGCTGGTGGAAAATCGCGCATCCAGCCTGAATGCTCCCCACCATGACTGAAGAAGCTGTGGCGATGAGGATGAGCTGGAGGAGACAGTGGAACACTTTTTCTGTCATTGCCCAGAGCTGGAAAAGATTTCAGCTTCGGTTCCTAAAGTCACACTCTCTTGATGAATTAGCTCAGCTCTCCGAACAGAGTCCAAAATGCCTCTGGAAATCCGGAGTTAGTCATATTTTGGAACTTGATGTGGAACAATTCTTGATTGCAAATTTAAGTAGCTAACAAAAAATCAAACGAATAAATAATAAAAGTTGTTAGCCGTCGTCGTCATCGTCAACATTTATTTCGTAAAATTCAGAAGAAAAAAACATATCAGAAAAGTAGAGAAAAACGAAAAGGAACAAACGAAAAGTAGAGAAAATCAGAACTACGGCAAATTAAAATGCAGAATTCTTCGACACAGACAATTTCGTAGGGGTTGGCGTACTCTCTAGTTTTTAATATAATATAATAAATACCTTTGGTTATATTAGTTATGTTTTGGGTAGCTCTTTGTTGGATTTTCGAATCAAATGCCAAGAGAACACAAACAATTAAAACAACAACGACATAGACATTAATTAATCGAAATTGGAAAAAGGCTAAACAAATCCACTAAAGTGACTAAGAGACTTTTTTCCGCCCATTATTAATTGTAATTGTGCAAAAATACTAAAACAAAATAAAATTCAAATTTACAATCGCTTGCAAAATGTTGTCAAAAATAAAATCGAAAAACCAAAAACCGAAAATCAAAAAAAAAAAAGCCAGAAACCGAACCAAACCAAACCACATTGTTGGCGCTCTGTCATTTTGTGCTACGCGCCGTTGCAAATACAAAATTTTTCATGTTCCGCTGCCTGCCTGGGGACTCGCGGGAAGAACCGCGGAGCCAAGTCCATTTTGACGTCCATGTCAAAGTTGTGGTTGTTGTTGTTGCGCCTTATGTGTCTTGGACGTGGACGCTATTTCCGTTGATTTCACGCGCGGATTTGCCCAAGAACATGTCACGCTCGATGCGATTTTGGAGTTCATTGAGCAACAGCCTACCAAGCAAATATTTCGGTACTATTCCCAGCTAGTGGTCCTATCCCAAGTGCTGGTCTCAGTTGCAGTTAGTTGGCCAATTTTGCGCTTTCAATTTATCGGCTAATAATGCACACTTTGTCACCAGGCCGGCAAATATGACGCATTCGCCCCATTGACGATGCATGTGGGTCAATATATGTAAAGCTGACCGTTCTTTGAAGTTGAAATTTTTTATGCATTTACGAGCTTTTTCTGTAATTCGTGACATATTTTTTCAATAATTCTCTCCCCGGGATTGTCACCTTGCCGTCGTGGGAGGGCCTAGTAAGTGTAAGAAACCTAAGAGCAATGCCGTCGGTAGGGTCACCCATGCCGGTAAGGTCTAGGGGGGAGCATCGAAGCTAAGGGCAGTCCAACCTGCCGGACAGGTATAAAACGGACTTGCCGTTTTGGTCTAAAGACGGACTTTCATTTTCTTTTCTGAATGGAGGTCGAGAAAGATAACGCACTTAACATACGGTGCAGGAAGAAGGAGGACCAGTACCAGCGGCGGATAGGGATGAGAATGCAGGCCCCATGGCGCCGATATCCAGCGACTGCAGTAATACCAATGTGGGGGTGGACCGCTTGGCCCTCACTTTGCGTACAACGCCAAGTGAAAGTTTACTCCAACGACAGGGTAGAGTGGACATGGAGCCAGGGATCGTAAATGGCGAGTTTCGTTTCAACGGCCTGTCGGTAAATGAGCTAGGCTCTCCGGTTCCGGGTTCCCCAGATAGGATGAAGAAGGAGGAGGACGTTCTCCGGCGCAAATAGCGCTTTGGTTACAAGGCCTCGCTTAAGTATCTCAGGATACTTAGCAGCCGTAATCCGGAATCGTTGACAGCGATGGAGAAGGCGTTAAAGAAAAAGCACGAGCATAATATGCGGCGCTTCGATCGGCTCACCAAGGGTTTCACTAAATGCGCCTGCGAAGAAGGAGGAGGACCAAGAAGGAGCAGTGGCGGCATCGAAGCAAGCCAAAGAACCTAGTAAGGTCCCTAGAAGAAGAAGCGTAATTTACCTCCCTTGAAGTCGATCACACTCTCCCGTAAATAGAGATATCGGTTGACAAAATATGGATGGTATCTCCAAGCGCCAAAGATCTGATGACTCGACGAAGGCCGTGGGGAACAAGCAAGCTAGACCAGATAATGGTTTGTCGAGCCTAAGCTCCAAGTCGGAACTTCAAAGAGGAAAAAAAAACCCCCACAGGTGACTTAAAAAGCCTAAAACAGGAGTGTCCACTCGATGGAATAGTGCCAATGATATAATAGACCGTATTTTGATAGGGCACTGCTAAGATTTTGCCGGCTCTAAGGGCTCTAAGGGTTCTTAGATAACATCCAATTTATCTCGGCTTATGGGATTTTTGGTGGTCATCTCATAACCCTTGTGTGAAGGGGTTCTTTAGACTTTGTATTCAAGGACCCCAAATCCATACTGTTCAGTCATATGATAAGTTCATAACCCTATTTATTCCAAGCGTCCCAATCGGAGGCGGGTGAGTGAGCTGAGCCGGGTGAAGAATCCCAGGTTCCAGGTAGATGAAGTAGACTAGGTCATTGTCTTCGATATTCGAGTGACCAGGTATCCAGGCTAGCATTATTCTGGGAGAGTGTTGCCTGCATCCCAATCAAAGCCGGAGGAGTTTTGTTAGGTCTGTTCGGGTGAGTGAGCCGAGCCGGGTGATGAATCCCAAGAATTCCTGGTAGATATAAGTAGGCTAGGTCATTGTCTTCGATAATCGAGTGACCAGGTATCCAGGCTAGTTTCTGGTGGATGATTGTGAGGTACTGTGATGCGCTAGAGGGGCTCTTGATGGTATCAAGAGCTGAGAGAGAGTCGGAGCAAATGCTGTAATTTGTATGTGAGTTTTCAAGAAGGGAAACTGCTTGAGGGATGGGTATGATTTCGGCTGAAAATATTGAAGTGTAGCGGGAAAGAATGGCCTGATATATGACCGAGCTAGCTGTTGTAATGCCGAATGAACAACCACATTGAGATTTGGAGCCGTCCGTGAATATCAAGAGGGAAGACGGAATAGAGTTTTGAAAAGCTAAGAATTCTGTTTTATAAGTTGAGTTGGAGGCATGTTCTTTGGGCCAATTGCTTAAAGACGTGTTTATTAGGAGGGGGTTGACAATCCAAGTAGAGTGGTTATCTTTGTGAAATTTGATGGGCGTGGTGCCAGGTATAAGGAGAATGATCACTATGGAGTTCTTTTCGAATTGACGATTTTTTATATAGTTTAAAGAGTGGAAAATCGGATGAGTTGCTAATTAATTTATTTAGTTTGGGTTAAGGAAATTTGAAATTTGGTTTCCATTGTGGTAAATTTTGCTTCAAATAACATTTTGTGGATTAGGGTAATTCTGAAGACTCCAAGAGTGTGGCGAAGGGTGACGTGGTAAATGGATTTAATTTGACTGAGGGTTGACTTGCTTGCTCTTCCCTAAAGAAACAGTCCATAGACGATTTTGGTCATGATGGTTGCGTTTATTATGTTGATAAGGGTAAGGGAATGACATTTAATGATATTGAGTTTTTGCGTGAGGGTTTTGCAAAGGTGATCTACATGGTTATTTCAATTGTATCTATTATTAAAATCAATGCTGAGAATCTTTATTGAGTTAGCTCTTTCGAGTGGGGAGAACTAGTAGAAGTAAGATGGAATTGGCAACGGTTTTTTTTTTTTTGCATTTATGGATGTCCCGACTAGGGCTGCTGGGTAAAAAGTCGTTAAAAATTTTCCCTAAAATTTGATAATCATCTACTTAGTCGCAAAAGGTGATTTGTTTGTTTGAGGCAATGATAATATTTAATTTGTTATAGGCTATATACTATATGTGCTACATCAGACATAAAAATAGGCGGTCGGACTTACCCCACTATTTCTTAAAATGGCAAAAATTAAGCTTTTTTTACAAAACAGTGATCATAACTCAAAAACTAATATGGCTCTGAAGAAATCGGCAGTTCTAGCTAACTTTAACTTGCTATATCGGATGAGGTAATCCCTAGTTATATAAGTATTTTATAATCGATTGATCAAGGTCGCAAATGCCTTAAATTACCCTAAGAACAATCATTCATTACTTCTGCTGCAATAAATAACAAAATGATATGCAGTTTACTAGGTAACGCAAAAATGTGGCACAAAATTTTCAACATGACGTCATCTATAAAATTTGAGTATATTGTAGCTATATTGCTTTTCCGATAGTTAAATGGGAATAACTACAACAATCAACTGTCATCACTAGTAAGAAAAATATTATTGCAACGCTTTCAAATTCCGGAAATGTAAATTTGCCAGCATTTCTGAATAAATTTCACAAGTTCCTAGATAAACTGTTCAAAAAATTGCACACTGACAGCAGGCATCAGCGCTATATAAAAATCTTGAAAAATAAATGAATAAATTTTTGAATTTGCTCCGCTTCACATATTTTGACCCACATGTAAGAGGAGGACTGGGCCAAGCTGACTGGCAAAAACTAATAAGCTTGAATATATGAACTTATGCTATATCGTATAATACTTATATGCATATATAATTAAATTAAAAAAATAATTTTCAATTTGTTTAACGAAAAATTTGCATAAAATTTCGAAAATTTAATGCAAGCAACAAAAATTTGCCAACGCGAAATCTTACAAATTTGTTTGTTGTTTTTATATATAATATAATAATTATTATATATTTATGACATACACTAAAATGATCCAACTATGTACATAAGGCATATTAAATTTGTAATGTGCCATAGATGGGGACCTTGAGCTTTTATTTACTGGACATTATATGATGATATCCGTCATCATTATTAATAAAAAAATCTAATATCGTCTCTTTCCCGAAAAACATTATTTACGACCCAGCGAAAAATTCTACTACGTCGTAAGATATCGAAAAATACTAACCATATTCATATTTCCCTAATTTAAAATGCAGCTTTTAATAGCTCCAATATTTGCTTTTGATTTGCAAGAGTTTAAAGTTTTACTAAGGGGCTCCGTCCCCTGCGTGTCTTCGCGTTATAATTCCAGCGCCTTCCAAGTGCTTTAAATAGACTCCGGGAGTATTGGCGAAGATAAACCAAATTACGTGACCCAATTGTTGAACCCCTCCCCTCCTCGGTGACCAATCTTAGTATACGGAAAGACACCCCAGCCCCTTTAATAGTTTTTTTTCCCCCCGAAAATATCTCCTCACAAAGAGGTGGGACACTGCTACCAAAAGGTCTTTTGTACCATGCCCATAAATCAAAGCAAAAAACTCCGCTTTCCGCATGAATAACAGTAGGCCTTTTGTTGGTATTGACCTAAGATGGAAGGGACCAATCCGTTCCTTTTCCATGTGACAGGCTCTGTCTCATACCAGCGCTGGGAAGTCACAGAGAATATGTCTGGTGGTTGCATCGTCTTCTAGACAGAGTCTGCACTCTGAAGAGTCTTCTTCTTATGTGGCCATAACAACCCGATTACCGGGCTACGGCCTGCCTTTAAACATCTCTTCAGGCGCCTCTGCGATGCGCGCGCCTTCTCCAGTTGGTCACACCGAGCGAAGACAGGACCCCTTCCACTTGCTCTTCCAACGCAAACACGGTCGTCCTCTCCGACGACGGCCGCTGACTACCGTATCGAACACACGTCTAGCTGGAGCATGCTCGTCCATCCTAACGACATGCCCGAGCCAGCAAAGCCGCTGGATGTTGATACGCTGAGCAACGTCCATGTCGTTGAAGAGCTCATATAGCTCCTGGTTGGTGCGGATGCGGTAGTCATCGCCCACTCGAATAGGACCAAAGATCTTGCGCAGTACTTTCCTCTCGAAAACTCCCAAGGCAGCTGCATCAGTTAGCGACACGGTCAAGGCTTCCGCGCCGTAAAGAAGCACTGGCAGGATGAGTGCCTTGTAGAGTGATAGTTTTGTCGCGCGAGAGAGGTCTCTACTACTCAATTGCCAATTGAGACCGAAATAGCGCCTGTTGGCAAGAGTGATTCTGCGCTTGATCTCCAGGCTGACATCGTTGTCTGTGGTAACGGCGGTGCCAAGGTAGATGAATTCATTGGCAACATATACTTCGTTTCGCCCCCATTTACCGCCAGACCCATTTTCGCAGACTCCCGTTCGATAGCACTGAAGGCCACGGTGACATCTCGCATGCTACGCCCAATGATGTCGATGTCGTCGGCGTACGCAAGGATCTGGACACTCTTGTAGAAGATAGTAGATGTACGCCGGCCTTCCGCAGAACGCTCTCCATGACGAAGTTGAATAGGTCGCATGATAAGGGGTCGCCTTGTCTGAAACCTCGCACGGTATCAAAAGGCTCGGAGAGGTCCCTTCCTACCTTGACGGAGCTGCAGGAATTACTCAACGTCATTCTGCTCTTTGTAGTCGACGAACAGGTGGTGAGTGTAGACTTGATAAGATCTGAAGAGTCCCATAGGCCAATTTTCTGTAGATGGTATCTGACAGTGTGGTGGCCATATAGATATGCCAATAGGTGCTTTAAGTCCGCTCTTGTTTGACAAACACTTTGGCTTGAAGGAGCCCCGGTAAGGAGAGCCAGTATCTCCTATGTTCTCCTGCAGAGCATTTGTTTATCATTGTTTTGATTGTGGACCATCTAATACCACAAAATGGCGCAGGAGATGTAGTCAGGGTGGAGGCGCCCTGTCGCGCCAGATCGCCAGCGATCGTGTTACCATCCACTCCCGAGTGTCCAGGTACCCAACATAGCACGACTTTGTTCCGGGTGGACAGGGTTTGGAGTTAGTTATGGCATTCTTTAACTATCCTGGACGAGATGCTCCAGTATGATAGTGCCCTAATAGCTGCTTGACTATCTGAATGATCCCAAGATCCATCTATAGTGTAATCTTCTTTCGTGTTGACCTATTTTTTAATAATTATTATAATGCTAAAGTTCACATTCGAAGTTGTATTCTGTGGTCAACTCATCTCTGGGTAATAGAATTATTTTTATGACCTTTCTAGTCCTTTGAGGCTTTATTGATACTTTCGTAGTCATGGGATTTAAAAAGGAAATGACGGCTGACTGGGCCTTCGACTCAATTGCATGGTAGTAGATGTCCACTTATGCTTCCATGCAAAACGTCCTCGAACGCGGATCGCCTGAGGGGTCGCCTTCGCACATTAGCACACCCCTGGAAAAGGGTATCCAGGGGCTAACCAGTGGGTACCTAGCGTAAAGCTGGAGGCCGTGAGCTACTTGGATCGGCCAGTTAGGGAATCGTCGCTAGTCACTCGCATGTGACTATTAGACAACTTTAGCGCAAGCGCACCTTAGAGACCAACCCCATTCTCCTTCCTTTATATGCCACATAATAATGTATTTATATATATCTCATCTGAATAGTACTATAATTGCTTTTGAAAGGGGAGAGGGGACCTCTTTGCCAGTTCATGGACAACTTATGGATCGTACCCAAATTACGTGATCTGTTCAGGGGCAGGAAAAGGTTTTTGAAAATACCACGTTCCACCAGGGGTCTACGTTTATGTCACGTATTCAATAATATTCGGTAAAGAAATGCATTTTTTTAAACCTCTTAATTCCACAAATATTGGAATTTTTTTTAACATATTGGTTCTAAAATAGTCCAAGCTTTTCGACAACGTGACAACTATGGAGTCAGATAACATCTTTGCAAGTGACAGTGGTCATGCCGCACTTATATATTCCCTTCCTGACGTATCGATCTGCTTTAGATCAGATCTTATGATCACGGAATTATTTAATATTATTTCAATTTCTTCTCCGAATCGGGAGACTTGGGCTGATGGCAGACCCTGTGGGAATCTCCGGTGGCAGCAATGGTTCACGGAGGGTTCCAAAACTGAGCAGGATGTAGAATCTCTACTTCAATGGGCATCTGGCCCAGTGTCTTTCAAGAAGAGATTCATGCTATAGAGATCTGCGCCCTTTACAAGGGAACTAGGGGAGCAAACATCTGTATTTACATTATCTTCTTGGAGCATCTGCTGCAGGAGGCTTAAAGAATGATACTGGATACTGGTTCTCCTTACCGGGGCTTCGTCAAGAAAAAATGCTTGTCAAACCTTTGGATACGATCAAGATAAAAGGTCTTGGCAGAGCGGACTTAAAACATCTGGTAGCTTACTTATCTGGTTAGATACCATCAACGGAAAATTGGCCTATCGGACTCTTCAGAGTGGAGACACTGTCAAGAAGACAATCCAACCAACAGACTATCCAGCATAGGAAAGGAGATCTTTTGGTCGCAATGCCCCACCGCTTTGTGAGGAACCCTTACGGGAAAAAAAGATTAAACGCAGCCTCCAAAGTTGTTAATTACAATTCCTTACTCTACACCCAAAACTATGACAACGTTTTTTCTTTAAGCCCCAAAAGTTTTTCTTTTATTTCTATATAAGAGACAAAAGATTTTATTATAGTTTCAGACTACTAAAGGCTTGCCCTAACCAATTTTAGTGTATCTCATAGCCAAACGATCTCCAACACTATCTTTTGGTTTGTTTTTAATTTTCAGAGTCAATTAAATATTTTAAATTTAACCAAAATTTTTAAGGTATCAAAATGCAATGTGACGACGGCAACGTCGACAGCGCCAAAAAAAAAAAAAACCAAAAAATATCGAAAAAAAAATGCAATTAAAATATTTGCACGACGTTGTCACGACGAGAGCGACGGCAATGGCGCCGCAGGCAGTCCGATATGTTGGCAACTGATGGCATCTGATGGGATGGCCACAAATTTGGCGTTGACTGGCTCAGCAGCGCCTGACCGAGCACGCGCTCCGCGTGGGCGTCGCTACGACGAACAAACGTACACAGGTGTGTCCGGGTTTGGGTCCGGAATGGAGACCGTCTAGAATTTTGAACAAATTTACTTGGCTTTATAAATTTTCAAATCGTTTTTAAATGCATTTATGCGAGATAAACACACCGCTCTCTTTGCGATAAGAAACCTGTGACGTCACCATATACCCAAAAAACATCGCAATTAAAAATTATATAGTAATAAGTAGTAATTTTTAATTCTTAATATATTGAAAAAAGTTGCATTTGCCCATAACTTTTTTTATTAATTAAAAATTTTATTATTTACAACTTAAAACCTTATCTCAACCAAATCTCAGCCAAAGAATTCAAGGTAAGATCTAAATTTTTTGAGTAGTATTTCGTAGCAGCATGTTTAAAACTGTCCTTGTCCTGCTGATACATACGAGGGTGGATTGATAAGTTTCCGGCCTGACCAAGAGATGGTGCCACTAGGCCTACCTTGAGGTGGCGTTCTATAGTACCATCCTTAGATAGCTTGTAGCTATAGTTTCAGCCCGATCGCCATGTTTCTTGAAAATGGAAAAGCTGGAAAATCAAATACTTCTATTTGAAGGGGTTAAAGCCGAAGGAAATTAAAAAAGAGATGGACTCAACACTGGGGACATCCTCCCCATCATATTCAACCATTAAGCAGTAGATTTCCGAATTTAAAAAAGGTCGTGTGAGCATCTCTGATGAGCCTCGCTCAGGACGCCCTGTTGAGGTCACAACCCCAGATATGATCGAAAAAATCCATCAAATAGTGCTGGAAGACCGCAGATTAAAAGTGCGTGAGATAGCTGAGACCTGTAAGATGTCATATGAACGTGTGCAAAATAATTTGCACCAACATTTGCATATGGAAGAGCTCTGCGCAAGATGGGTGCCGCGTTTGCTAACAGTCGACCAAAAATTGATTCGAAAAAACATTTCTACCGCCAATTTGACGTTGTATAAGCGTAATCCAAGCGAATTTTTGCGTCGATTCATAACCGTTGACGAAACTTGGGTCCACCACTACACTCCTAAAACCAAAGAACAGTCTAAACAGTGGATTGGACCAGGGGAACCAACTCCAAAGAAGGCAAAAACTATTTGTTCAGCGAACAAGGTTATGGCTACTGTTTTTTTGGAATGCAAGAGGTATTATATACATTGATTACCTTGAAAAGGGTAAAACTATCACTGGTCAATACTACGCAGACTTATTGCAACGTTTGAGCCACGAGGTGAAAATTAAACGACCTCATCTGGCGAAGAAAATAATCTTGTTTCATCACGATAACGCACCAGCGCACAAGTCAATCGTTGCGATGGCTAAAATCAACGATCTGAATGTTGAATTGATGCCGCACCCTCCCTACTCGCCAGACCTAGCCCCGAGTGACTATTAACTGTTTCCTAACCTCAAAAAATGGCTTGGTGGTAAGAGATTTGCGGACAATGAAGAAGTAATCGAAGCTGTAAATGGGTATTTTGAGGAGCTTGACGAATCAGTCTATAGAGATGGCATTACTAGACTATAACACCGCTATAAGAAATGTATCAGCCTTGGAGGAGATTATGTTGAGAAATAAAAAAAAATTCTTAAAAACGTTGTTTTTCTTGGTCAGGCTGGAAACTTATCAATCCACCCTCGTATACTTTTAACTTAACTAGAACGGGATAGCCCGATACCTTAACTCCCCCCTTCGTAAGAACAATCGTCCCGATTATCAATAAACTGGCAGGTCATTGGCGCTGCAAAATTTACAACCTTAAGTAGGTTTCTCGAGATCTAACGCTTGTGGTTCTGATCCTAGGATATCAATTAAACGCTTTTTCCTTATTTTTTTAAGTTTTCTTCCGAAAGCTTCCTAAGATATGTTGACAAATATTTTAAATTTAAATTGTTATTTTAATTATATTAATACTTATC
Source organism: Chymomyza amoena (assembly GCA_037043745.1). Lineage (NCBI taxonomy): Eukaryota > Metazoa > Arthropoda > Insecta > Diptera > Drosophilidae > Chymomyza > Chymomyza amoena. The sequence continues at coordinate 41,097 of JBAMAX010002090.1, forward strand.
GATTTGTATAATTTCTAGTTTTGATCAAAATTATTAATATTTAATAGAGATTAAATCAACACATTTCGTTTTTCCAATGTACATATTTTTGGATTTAAACCATTTTTAAAAAAATTTAGTTTTTAGTTGTTTTAAAGATTATTTTAATATTTGTTTTAATTATATAAGTAATTTTAATTGTGCGTTGCAGTAGCCGTAACTAATCGAAATTTGAGGAATTCAGAGTCATAGTTGTGACCTGGGGCGGTTCCAGGATTTTGGTAAGGGGCGGTCCAGAGAAAACTGTCCAGAGAAATCCATCTTTTTTAATTTTTATTAGCAATATGAGTGCCTTGAAACTCGATTCGCGCGGAAACGAGCGACAAGTTTCAATCTATTATTTTCCTAGTATAAAAAAAGCATTCCGCGCACTGCTGAGCGCTTTGTTATTGGTCAAAGAGACGGTGGTGGGGAAAAATACCGCGCGGTCAATATAAGGAAACGAGCTCATTTCTGCGTGCTTCGTCATTGGTCGAAGCCATGGTAGAATTAATAAGGTAGAGTAAATTTTGCTTATGGCTCTCTTGCTGGTGCCATATTTTTTATTGTTGATGCGAATGTCTATGAGGTAGGCGAGATGGACTGGAGATGACGGATCTTTATACCAGAATGAGACTATCGCTGAGCATGAAGCTGACGAAAAATCTTCGAACGATGGTAACTTTCGGGCAATTCTACGGTATCGTGATGAAGGTGACGGGATTCTGAAAGAAAATCTTTTGTCTGCTTCTAAAAATGCAACATATTAGGTTGTCAAAAAAGTCTTGCGGTATTTCCGCAAGCTTGTCTTTGCAAGCGCGTAGTTCTAGTTATATTCGTCGCATCGGTTCACGCTAGAGCTTTTTGGAAAGCTCTTTTCACGTGCTAACACGTGTTTGATTAATTGTTGTTTGCTTTTAGTCGTTCGTGAGTTATAGCGTCGCAAACATGGAGCAAAATAAAGAGAAAATACGGCATATTTTACAGTACTACTACGATAAAGGCAAAATTGCATCTCATGCTGCCAATAAAATTTGTGCAGTTTATGGACCCGATACAGTTTCCATTTCCACCGCACAATGATGGTTTCAACGTTTTCGTTCTGGTGCAGAGGTGATCGAAGATGCGCCACGGTCCGGAAGGCCTGTTGTCGAAAATTGCGATAAAATCGCTGAATTGATCGAAAGAGACCGGCATAGTAGCAGCCGTAGCATCGGCCAAGAGCTGGGCATGAGTCATCAAACCGTTATAAACCATTTGAAGAAGCTTGGATTGAAAAAGAAGCTCGATGTATGGGTGCCACACGACTTGACGCAAAAAAACATTTTTGACCGTATGGATGCATGCGAATCGTTTCTGAATCGCAACAAAATCGACCCGTTTTTGAAGCGGATGGTGACTGGCGATGAAAAGTGGGTCACTTACGACAACGTGAAGCGTAAACGGTCGTGGTCGAAAAGCGGGAAGCTGCCCAGACGGTGGCCAAGCCTGGATTGACGGCCAGGAAGGTTCTTCTGTGTGTTTGGTGGGATTGGCAGGGAATCATCCACTATGAGCTGCTCCCCTATGGCCAAACGCTCAATTCGGACCTGTATTGCCAACAACTGGACCGCTTGAATGCAGCACTCATGCAAAAGAGGCCATCTTTGATCAACAGAGGCCGAATTGTCTTCCATCAGGACAACGCCAGGCCACACACATCTTTGGTGACGCGCCAGAAGCTCCGGGAGCTCGGATGGGAGGTTCTTTTGCATCCACCGTATAGTCCGGATCTCGCACCAAGTGATTACCACCTATTTCTGTCCATGACGAACGCGCTTGGTAATCGGAAGTTGTCCACAAGAGAGTCCTGTGAAAATTGGCTCTCCGAGTTTTTTGACAATAGGGAAGCGAGCTTCTATAAGAGGGGCATTATGAAGTTGGCATCTCGTTGGGAACTCGTCAACGAACAAAACGGCGCATATTTGACTTAAATCGCATTATTATAACCAATTTTATGAACAATTGAAAATTCAATAAAAATACCGCAAGACTTTTTTGACAACCTTATATTTGAGAAAAACGATCCAGAATGAAATAATCGAAACTTGCCACATTTTGATAAGAAAAAGATAGTGGATAAAGTGAATCAAGCGAAGGGTTTTTCAGTTTTGGCAGATAACAACGGATATTTCCAGCATAGAGCAATTTTCCATTTGTATACGCTATTTAAATTCAGAATCAAATATTTGTGAAGATTTTCTTGGATTCGTTCCAGTTACCGATGTTTCTGGAAAGGCTCTGGCAGATTCTATAATATCTTATTTACAAAAGATAGGCGTTGATTGTTCATTTATGTATGGCCAGGGATACGACGGGGCTCCAGCAATGAGCGGCGAATTTCATGGAGCACAGGCATTGCGCTGCCCATAGTTTCAGTTTGACTATTAACGCAGCCTGCGAAGTATCTGGTATAAAAAACGCGCTGGGAATTATTGGGACAATCCAAGCCTTTTTCCACTGGCCCAAGAGACAAAGTGTTCTTAAAGATGAAATTTCCAAAATGACGACGAAAAGTGAGGGAAGACGACAGAAATTGAAATCTATATGTCCTACAAGATGGGCTTAGTCCCATGAAGCTGTTTCAGCATATGTCGAACTCCAGCCAGCTGTAATTGAAGCTTTAGAGGTAATAAAAATGTGGAAAGACCGTGATACTTCACAAAAGGCTTCTCAACTTTTGACCGCAATCTTGACTACAGAATTTCAAATCTCGTGTCATATAATGGAATCCATTAATTCTATTGTTTTGCCTTTGAGTCGAGTATTGCAGTTGAAAAATCAAGATCTGGGAGAAGCCACAAAATTGGCAGATGATGCTTTGGATGAATTCAAGAAAAAGCGGCAAAATGCTGACTCATGCTTTCATTTCATCTATGAAAAGGTTGTTGGCACCTGTTCCGAGTACGAAATTGAAATCAAAAAGCCGCGTCGATGTGATCGTCAAAAAACTCCTCCAACGTTGGACCTCAAGGAATTGAAGATTACTATAGAATTGCATTTTATGTGCCATTTCTCGACACATACATTTCTCATCTTCAAAGTCGCTTCGAAAAGCACAAATCAATTTTCCAAAGCTTTGACCAGTTACAGGGGCCGGCACTCGAAGTGTAAATTCAGATCGCTAGCGCAGCTGACGCACGGGCATCAGCTGTCTGTAAGTTAGCTAAATGACAGTTTAGAGTATTGTTTACAAGCGCACGAAAGCATTTTGCCGTGAGTAAACGCGAAAAAAAAATCAGTAATAGATTTCAAACGTAATAGTGTAGTTGCATTATATTTAGCTGGAAAATCACAACCAGCGATTGTTCGTGAGCTCGAACACCTTAAAGTAAATAAAGTTTTCGTTTATCGCACCATAACTCGTTACAATGATACTGGTAGCATCGCAAAACGTCATGGAGGTGGTCATCAAAAGACTGCAACGTCACGTGAGATGGTTCAAAAAGTGAAGAAGCGACTTGAGCGAAATCCCCGACGAAGTGCCAATCAAATGGCGAAAGAACTGAAAATATCTGACCGTAGCATCCGTCGCATACTGAAAAATGATCTCAAGGTCAAGCCTTACAAGATCCAAAAGGCACATGATCTCACACCGAAGCAGCAACAAGTCGACTTGAGAGAGCGAAGGAGTTGCTTCGCTTGGCCGAAAGCGGTCAATTGCCGAACATTGTGTTTTCTGACGACAAAAATTTTTACAATTGAGCAATTCGTAAACTCTCAAAACTATAGGGTTTACTTGAGGGACCGTTCATACGAGAATTTGAGTCATCGATTGGCCACCAGGAGGCAGCACCCGCCACAGATAATGGTTTGAGCCGCTGTAACCGCAGATGGGCGCTCTCCAATCGTTTTCATCGAGCCTGGCGTCAAGGTTAATGCGCAATATTATCGGGAAAATATTCTGGAGGTTGCTTTGAAGCCGTGGGCAGACAAACATTTCGGTGGCAGACCATGGACGTTTCAACAGGACTCGGCACCGTCTCACAAAGCTCGAGTAAACCAAGAATGGCTGAAAAACAACGTTCCGAACTTCATAACGTCCACACAATGGCTCTCGAATTCACCAGACGCGAATCCGATGGATTATTCTCTTTGGGCCATTTTGGAGAGCAAGGTCCGAACTAAAAGATACAACAGTCTCGAGGCGCTGAAAAAAGCCATTGTCCACGAGTGGGCCAAAATACCTGCAAGTCACATTCGGGCAGCTTGCGATTCATTTTTGGACCGTCTCAAGGCCATAGTGAAGGCAAAAGGTGGCCATATTGAGCGAAAGTAAATTGTTTCTAAATTTCGTATTATTTTTACACATTTTGTACCTTGAATTGAGTAAAGGTAATTTCCCAAAATGAATTTATGGCCTTTTTAATTGGTTACATTTCGAGTGCCGGACCCTGTATTTATCAAGCAAGAATTCAATGAAGAGATGTGCACAGACCTCTACAACTTTTATGAAGAATTATTAGATTGTTCCGAAGGCGATTTCATCTCAGAAGTCAAATTGTGGAGACAACGAATTTGCAATCAAAGTATTCAAAACGTTGTCGGTAAGTTTTTTTTTTTTTTAATTGAAATCTCCATAGGCGAGAACGAGGCAAGTCGACGTGGTTTTCAGTCTCTATCTTTTCATATTATGATTGTGGTGAATATTTTGGGAGTAACTAGCCAACTAGCCTCAGTCTTTCCTATGATATAACATTTTAATCAAGCCCCTATAAGCTATTGCTACTTTTTCAGGTAATAAATGCGAATGCATTCAAAAATTGCAATACGTTATTACGAGTTTTGGCAGTATTGCCGGTTACAACAGCAACTCCAGAACTTTCATTTTCAACCTCCTTCTTTGAGAACGGTGTAACCAATCCATCTCCACTTTCTGTGCTTTATTTCTGTCTGTATGGGTAACTGCTTGCATTTCCACAGTTTCACAAATGGTTTTGGTAAAATTCACTTTGTTTATGGAACATTTGCGAAAAGATTTCGGTATGTTGAACAGTTGATTGCCCGCGTCGATCCGGTTTTGAATTGAATCTGTGTTTTTTTATAGACGACGGAGTTCTTTCTACCCAATATGTAATCCTGTTAAACAAATATTTATTATTATTTACGCGGAAAGATATCTGACTGTCTTATGGGAGTGACCCGCGAAGATTCCATAACTGACCGATCCAAGTAACTCACAACCTCCTGCTAACGCTAGGTACACCTGGTTAGCCCCTAGATACCCCTAAGTGAGAAAGCGGCGTCTCAAACGCTATGCGCGTCGAGCATGGTCTTGCATGGCAGCGTGAGGAAAATATCTATTAACATACCATGCAAGGGAGTCGAAGGCCCAGTCAGCCGTCATCTCTATCCAACCCTCGAATAGAAACTTGACATAAACATGGAAGACAACGCGTTGCAACGTATTGCTCCTATTGCAATCATATGGCGGAAAAATTTTGTTTCTTTCCATTTCTTGATTGGGTTGGTTTTTATGGCAATCTACTAAGCCACTAGGAGACGGATAGGTCATTGCGGTAGCTAGTCATGGCTTTCTGAAAAGATTTTGTATCAAGCTGCTTGCTATAAGATCAGATGCCCGCTGTTAGGTCAACTAGTCATATAGGGAAACGCTAAAGTGGTGGATTACTCTTTGCTTTAATGTTCACCCTGGACCTTACTGGATTGGACCGCCTTAACTGTAGCTACACTACCGCCGGCATTGCTCCTAAGGTCGCGTTACGTACTGAGTCCCCTTACCTCGGTAATTGTCACACCGAGGGGACCCACAAATGATTTTATCTAAGAAGCCACTGAACATTTGCAAAAAGAGTTTGGGAAGATCAAGTGTTGATTGACTCAACCTCTTTGTGAATGGAATTTTTAGTTCACTTTATGTCATATTTGTCATTATCTATGGGCAGCACTGATTTTTAGTATTTCCTTTTTAGAAAATTAGCAGTTTCTTTTCCTAGAGAAATTTTATTTTCTCTAATTTTTCCTGTGTATTCTATATCCTTATCACTTACTCCCATTATCGGTATCCCAAAGGGTCTGTTCTTGGCCTAGGTGAGCTGGAACGCTAAGTCCCAATTGACGCCTTAACCTACCTACCTACTATCTCCAAGAGCAACATGACGTATATCTAGCACATCATGACACTTTTTTTCTCAGCATTTCTAACCAAAACATTTCAATAATTTATTTTTTTTAATTTTCCATAAAATTTGTTTTGTTTTTAAGCAAAATTCAGGATAGCTTAATACACAAGGTCTTTACCGCCTCTCAGTTCATCCACATTTAATTCTTCAAGTAAATGCGCTCCCGCTGGATGAAGCTATTGGAAACTTCTTTCAAGCTACATAAAATTGCTTTCAGTAAAAAATACCTGCTCCATACAAATATTGGAATTTCGGTGTGTCTGAGCCCGAAAAGTGATACAAAACAAAAAAATCATTCATTATATTAGGTTGTCAAAAAAGTCCTGCGGTATTTTTATTGAATTTTCAATTGTTCATAAAATTGGTTATAATAATGCGATTTAAGTCAAATATGCGCCGTTTTGTTCGATGACGAGTTCCCAACGAGATGCCAACTTCATAATGCCCCTCTTATAGAAGCTCGCTTCCCTATTGTCAAAAAACTCGGAGAGCCAATTTTCACAGGACTCTCTTGTGGACAACTTCCGATTACCAAGCGCGTTCGTCATGGACAGAAATAGGTGGTAATCACTTGGTGCGAGATCCGGACTATACGGTGGATGCAAAAGAACCTCCCATCCGAGCTCCCGGAGCTTCTGGCGCGTCACCAAAGATGTGTGTGGCCTGGCGTTTCCTGATGGAAGACAATTCGGCCTCTGTTGATCAAAGATGGTCTCTTCTGCATGAGTGCTGCATTCAAGCGGTCCAGTTGTTGGCAGTACAGGTCCGAATTAAGCGTTTGGCCATAGGGGAGCAGGTCATAGTGGATGATTCCCTGCCAATCCCACCAAACACACAGAAGAACCTTCCTGGCCGTCAATCCAGTCTTGCCCACCGTCTGGGCAGCTTCCCCGCTTTTCGACCACGACCGTTTACGCTTCACGTTGTCGTAAGTGACCCACTTTTCATCGCCAGTCACCATCCGCTTCAAAAACGGGTCGATTTTGTTGCGATTCAGAAGCGATTCGCATGCATCCATACGGTCAAAAATGTTTTTTTGCGTCAAGTCGTGTGGCACCCATACATCGAGCTTCTTTTTCAATCCAAGCTTCTTCAAATGGTTTATAACGGTTTGATGACTCATGCCCAGCTCTTGGCCGATGCTAGGGCTGCTACTATGCCGGTCTCTTTCGATCAATTCAGCGATTTTATCGCAATTTTCGACAACAGGCCTTCCGGACCGTGGCGCATCTTCGATCACCTCTGCACCAGAACGAAAACGTTGAAACCATCGTTGTGCGGTGGAAATGCAAACTGTATCGGGTCCATAAACTGCACAAATTTTATTGGCAGCATGAGATGCATTTTTGCCTTTATCGTAGTAGTACTGTAAAATATGCCGTATTTTCTCTTTATTTTGCTCCATGTTTGCGACGCTATAACTCACGAACGACTAAAAGCAAACAACAATTAATCAAACACGTGTTAGCACGTGAAAAGAGCTTTCCAAAAAGCTCTAGCGTGAACCGATGCGACGAATACAACTAGAACTACGCGCTTGCAAAGACAAGCTTGCGGAAATACCGCAAGACTTTTTTGACAACCTAATAAATTGATGCGTACATTTTTGAGTTCATTATTTAAATTTATTTTAATTTTGATAAAACAAAAAATGAATTCAAAGTTGCTTTTAAATGCAATTTAAGATTAATTCATTTTTGTTTTGTTTTTATTTCCACTCGTTTTTGTTTTTTTAAGTTAAGGGTATTATTATTATTTTTACAATTTTTAAAGAATAATGCAAAAATTAAAAATTATTTTGTTTTACAGCCATTTCTTAACAGTGCAAAAATTTTTAATTAAGACACTTTTTTAAAATTTGTTGCAGTTGGTTAAATTTTTTTTATTTAATTTAAAAAACAAAAAATTTTTTGGCCTATGGCGATTTTCTTAAAGCATAAGCTGTAGCTGAAGCTTAAGTCAATTCAACTGATTGTTTTTATTTTATAAATTAAATTGAAATTTCCGATTAAATTAATTAACATTTTTTAAAGTCTAACTTATAGTTTTATTTAGTAACTTGGGGTATTTTATATAGTTTTTCATCAAAAAGTGCAGATTCTTACAATTTTTAAGGTTTGTGTCTCTTACAGCTGTTTTAATCTAATTAGACTTCTTAATTTTATAAATAATTTTAAATTCGACGAGTTGTTCTTTTTCGTTCAACAAATTTAAATTTGTAAAAGTTATAAAAAGCAAAAAAGTAAGCTTTCCTTAAATTATTCAAATATCCAATTATTTTGATTGTTTCAAAAAAAAAATTTTAAAACCATATTTTAACGCGAGTTTTTGGTTTTTTGAAATCTTATAAATTAATTATCAACAAATTTTAATTTGGTTTGGCTGATTTTAACAATTTAAAAAAGTTATGCAAATAAAACCAAAAATATTCAGTATACATTAAGTTGTTTAAAGAAATCTTTCTGATTAAATTCGTTTTTTTAAATTCGTTTTCGTAAGAAATATAATATTTAAACTCAAAATAATTTGTTTCAGTTTCTTGAGTTGCTCTTTAACAGCTTACACTGTAAAAAAAAAAATATATCGTTACTTTTCATGATATTTCGGTTATTTCCATTGATAGCAAGTTCGTTGCTGCAGTATTATCCGTAAAAGTGTTTTAGGCTCCTTTTTAGTGTTTTTTTTTAATATATTTTTTTTGTTTTTTTTGTTTTGTTATTTTTGAGTTTTTTTTAGATTGGTTGTCAGATGTATTATGGCAATAAATATATTTTACAATATGCTTTATATGCCTGGATACTACAACGTTGAGACCAACGTCCTATCATCCGATTTTCATTTTTTTTAATATTAGTTTTTATTTTTTTATTTATTTTAAAATCTTTTTAAATCTTTTATTTAGAGTGAATTATACAATCACAATCCTGGTATTCACCAGACTCTTCCTTTTCTTTGTATTCCTTAAGAAATTTCAAATGCGCAACAAGTAACGCCCGTGTATCCGACAAACGGGACAAAAGGGCGTCTATGGCTTTCCTTTCTGCTTCAGTCCAATCTACATCAGCACACTCGTCCTCCTTTTTTACCATAACCTTAGAAATGCGTTCCATGGCTGCGTCGGCGACCGGAAGCGATGCTATATCCTGCTCCTTGTCCGCATTAACATCTGCAGTTTGGGCAGCTTCCTCGTCAATCTCGAAGATTTGGTTATCGGAAAACACAAGCTGAATGTTGACCATGGTGAATTAAACTATTGCCCGTTGGTAATGGAGTCTGCAACTGGTGGATGGCTGGTGCTGTTGGTGCTGCTGGCGATATTGGCTTCCTTTCTTCTTGTCGTCGTTGTTATGAATTAAAGTTGTTGTTTTATTTATTAAAGTTGTGTGTTTTTTGTTGTTGTTGATGTAAGAGTTTTGTTGTTCTTGTTGAAAAAAGCGCGGCGGCGGCTGCTACGCTGCTGTTACTATTGTTAAATTTTAACTTTCGATGGATCCAAAAACTATCAAAATTAAATGGAAAATTGTTCTGTAATAATTATTAATTCGATGTTCCTGCGCAGACTCATATAAAGATGAGAAGGGGACATAAACCTGACTGGCAGCATTGGAAATATAGGGGACATAACCCCTATTGGTATTAATTCGATGTTCCTGCGCAGACTCATATTAAGATGAGAAGGGAACATAAACCTGATTGGCAGCATTGGAAATATAGGGTCCTTTAAAGTGATAAATTCGATGGCTCCAAAAACTATCAAAAATAAATGGAAAATTGTTTTTTAATAATTATTAATTCGATGCTCTTGCGCTAATTCGATGGATTCAAAAACTATCATAATTAAATGGAAAATTGTTTTTTAATAATTATAATTCGATGTTCTTGCGCTAATTCGATGGATCAAAAACTATCAAAATTAAATGGAAAATTGTTTTTTAATAATTATTAATTCGATGTTCTTTCGCTAATTCGATGGATCCAAAAACTATCAAAATTAAATGGAAAATTGTTTTTTAATAATTATTAATTCGATGTTCCTGCGCAGATTCATATAAAGATGAGAAGGGGACATAAACCTGATTGGCAGCATTGGAAATATAGGGGACATAACCCCTATTGGTATTAATTCGATGTTCCTGCGCAGACTCATATAAAGATGACAAGGGGACATAACCCTGATTGGCAGCATTTGAAATACAGGGTCCTTTAAAGTGATTAATTCGATGGCTCCAAAAACTATCAAAAATAAATGGAAAATTGTTTTTTAATAATTATTAATTCGATGCTCTTGCGCTAATTCGATGGATTCAAAAACTATCAAAAATAAATGGAAAATTTTTTTTTAATAATTATTAATTCGATGTTCCTGCGCAGATTCATATAAAGATGAGAAGGGGACATAAACCTGATTGGCAGCATTGGAAATATAGGGGACATAACCCCTATTGGTATTAATTCGATGTTCCTGCGCAGACTCATATAAAGATGACAAGGGGACATAACCCTGATTGGCAGCATTTGAAATACAGGGTCCTTTAAAGTGATTAATTCGATGGCTCCAAAAACTATCAAAAATAAATGGAAAATTGTTTTTTAATAATTATTAATTCGATGCTCTTGCGCTAATTCGATGGATTCAAAAACTATCAAAAATAAATGGAAAATTTTTTTTTAATAATTATAATTCGATGTTCTTGCGCTGATAAATATAAAAATGACAAGGGGACATAACCCCTATTGACAAGGGGACATAACCCCTATTACAGATTCATATAAAGATGACAAGGGGACATAAACCCGACTGGCCGAATGATTGGCAGCATTTGAAATACAAAGTCCTTTAAAATGCTTAATTCGATGGATCCTAAAACTATCAAAAATAAATGGAAAATTGTTTTTTAATAATTATTAATTCGATGTTTCTGCGCAGATTCATATAAAGATGAGAAGGGGACATAAACCTGATTGGCAGCATTGGAAATATAGGGGACATAACCCCTATTGGTATTAATTCGATGTTCCTGCGCAGACTCATATAAAGATGACAAGGGGACATAACCCTGATTGGCAGCATTTGAAATACAGGGTCCTTTAAAGTGATTAATTCGATGGCTCCAAAAACTATCAAAAATAAATGGAAAATTGTTTTTTAATAATTATTAATTCGATGCTCTTGCGCTAATTCGATGGATTCAAAAACTATCAAAAATAAATGGAAAATTTTTTTTTAATAATTATAATTCGATGTTCTTGCGCTGATAAATATAAAAATGACAAGGGGACATAACCCCTATTGACAAGGGGACATAACCCCTATTACAGATTCATATAAAGATGACAAGGGGACATAAACCCGACTGGCCGAATGATTGGCAGCATTTGAAATACAAAGTCCTTTAAAATGCTTAATTCGATGGATCCTAAAACTATCAAAAATAAATGGAAAATTGTTTTTTAATAATTATTAATTCGATGGTCCTGCGCAGATTCATATAAAGATGACAAGGGGACATGAACCTGATTGGCAGCATTGGAAATATAGGGTCCTTTAAAGTGATTTATTCGATGGCTCCAAAATTTTTCGGAAATAAATGGAAATTTTTTATTTAATAATTCGATGGATTTTAACATTTTCATATTTATGGATGCTAAAGACAATTTCAATAGATCGCAATCCATGCGCTCGGAACATCTGGTGGGCGTAAGCCTTCTCGGGCCTATTTTGCTTGGCCGGCTTAAAATCTAATGCAAGTATGCAGGGACCGGCTGTGAAATGGAAAAAAGTAAAATTTGTGCTTACAAATTTCGAATTAATTTTCCTCTTTCATTAATTTTTTTTTTTTGGAACAAAAATTTTGACTTGAGTCAAGATTTCCTTTATTCGTTTAGTTGAATTTTGAATTGTGTTTGACAAATTTAATCGCTGCTCCGTGAGCAATTTCAACTTAAAAAAATCCTTTATTTTTGCAAGTTTAGTGTCGTCAGAAAATGAATCCTGCTACAAGGGAAGTCGCCGCTGATATAATCATAGATGAAAATGGGATGGCCATGTGTCCCTTTAATTCTGAACATCGTTTACTCCCACATAGAGTGGTAACTCATGTACCACGATGCTTGCTCCGCTATGCAGATCTGGGGTACATCAAGTGCCCCTATAGTGATATACATTATTATCCACCGGATGAGATTCGAGAGCACATAGAAAAGTGTGCTTTTCGAATCGAGGACGATGAATAGGAACACAAACAGGACTACATAAACACTCTGCACTCTATAATATAACATCTTTTTTCCCCGAGTCCCTAATTTCATTGCGCATGGACACTAACCCAACACAAATCCATTGAAAACAATTTTATTTGCGCAATGAAATTCAGGAGGAGGATTTCTTATGATGACCAAGTACACAATATTGAGAATAACAAACATGCATCTTCCGTTACAAAAAGATGAATAGGGATACATACAGGATTACATAAACACACTATACTATAATATAATATCTTTTACCCAAATCCTCAATTTCATTGCATGCACCAAAAAATATATAAAAATATAAATTAAAAATATTCAATAATACATAAAATACGACAAACGTTACCTATCTACGTTGCCCAATGCCCATTTATTCGCTTGTTGTGTGAACCAGTTGTGAATTGTAAGCGAGTTTTAAAATAATAGTTTATGCTGTAATCAGACCTTTGTGTGGGGAGTGGGGAATGATGCATTACCCCGGGCGAAGAGTTTCTCATCGGTCCGGTGTAATAAATATCGTACTGTCATGATTTTAGCTGAAGGAGTAATAGCGAGTCAGGTCCATTTCCCCTGAGCCCAGATTTTCCCTCGACGACTTTGCCAACAAATGATTATTTAACCTGTGAGCCTGTGTGCAGTAGCTGGGAAAGCTTCTCTCTAAAAACTAGGGCTGTTTGGCGGAGCTGGCTCTTTTTATGGAGTCTTTAAATTGCTTCCTAAGGTGAACGACTGGGCAATCTTCTAAAACATCCACCACCGCACTGACTTATTGAATCTAACTCCAAAACTGCAAAATTATATTATGCTCCTACGGCTACAGCTTTCGGAAACTGCACTTTCGAAGCGACAGACTGAAGATCGATCACATACGGTAGAGAATCTTCCGCCTTAAAAATAGGTCGATCCCTTGGGTGCTTTGTATAAAAGGTATTAAGCCGCAACCTGACAGGCCTTCTATATTTATTTTGTATTATAATATATCGGCTAATATATACCCGTTTCTTGGTCTTGGTCTTCACATTGTTCCTAAAAGTAAGAATTATGAATACCAATGCGGTTAAAATTTGTCTTTTTTTACTATAACCTCTGAAGTGCACATTTCAAAGAAGGGGTAATGAAAAAAGAAATCTATGTATCGAGCGTTAAAATTGGGTTCATAATCTACACTGTAGATGATAAAAATGTAGAGTAATGTGCCCTGTTCCTTAGGTGGGACGAAAACCACAACGAATTTGAATTTGTCAAATAAGCGAACTTTGGATAAAAATTGTTTTATTTCACTCTTGATAAGAGTTAAGGTCTATCTAAAAACTCTGCCGATCTCTAAGCCACTGACCACTATAATAATCCCTTGGGGGCTTAAGTAAGTTCTGTGTGTACTTTTGGTAAGGTTTCGTATTCAATTTAAACTCCTAACAGAATTTTTGACCCCAGTAATGCTATGCCAATATAAAATAAAGCTAAGTTGGGATATATTTTACCAAAATTTTAAGCTGGCCATTTTGGGTCCCCGTTTAGTTGGACATCCCGCATACACACGGGAAGGTGCAAAGTCACTATATAGTTTTTATACATATTCTACAGGGGCAACTGAGATGAATTTGGACGACTTATTGCAATGTTGTTTTGGATTGCCAAGAAAATTCCGGGCAATGTCTCAAAATTTTAGATCGATACGAAGATTTTTATGGGAATAAAATGGTATGGTACAAAGGGTATATTAAGTTTGTGCAAGCCGAAAATGTATGTAACATGTAGAAGGAGTCGTCGAAGACACCCCAAAGTTGCCTAAAATATGATCAGGGGGACTACAGAAAGTCGATATATCCATGTCCGTCCGTCCGTCTGTTCGACTGTCCGAACGTCCGTTTGAACGCTTAGATCTTATTATTAATTCGATGCTCTTGCGCTAATTCGATGGATCCAAAAACAATCAAAAATAAATGGAAAATTGTTTTTTAATAATTATTAATTCGATGTTCTGGCGCTAATTCGATGGTTCCAAAAACTATCAAAAATAAATGGAAAAATGTTTTTTAATAATTATAATTCGATGTTCTTTCGCTAATTCGATGATTCCTAAAACTATCAAAAATAAATGGAAAATTGATTTTGAATAATTATAATTCGATGTTCTTGCGCTGATACATATAAAAATGACAAGGGGACATAAGCCCTATTGGTATTAATTCGATGGTCCTGCGCAGATTCATATAAAGATGACAAGGGGACATAAACCCGACTGGCCGAATGATTGTCAGCATTTGAAATACAAAGTCCTTCAAAATGATTAATTCGATGGATCCTAAAACTATCAAAAATAAATGGAAAAATGTTTTTTAATAAATATAATTCGATGTTCTTTCGCTAATTCGATGATTCCTAAAACTATCAAAAATAAATGGAGAAATGTTTTTTAATAATTATAATTCGATGTTCTTGCGCTAATTCGATGATTCCTAAAACTATCAAAAATAAATGGAAAATTGATTTTTAATAATTATAATTCGATGTTCTTGCGCTGATACATATAAAAATGACAAGGGGACATGAGCCCTATTGGTATTAATTCGATGGTCCTGCGCAGATTCATATAAAGATGACAAGGGGACATAAACCCGACTGGCCGAATGATTGTCAGCATTTGAAATACAAAGTCCTTCAAAATGATTAATTCGATGGATCCTAAAACTATCAAAAATAAATGGAAAAATGTTTTTTAATATTTATTAATTCGATGTTCTTTCGCTAATTCGATGGATCCTAAAACTATCAAAAATAAATGGAAAATTGATTTTTAATAATTATAATTCGATGTTCTTGCGCTGATACATATAAAAATGACAAGGGGACATGAGCCCTATTGGTATTAATTCGATGGTCCTGCGCAGATTCATATAAAGATGACAAGGGGACATAAACCCGACTGGCCGAATGATTGGCAGCATTTGAAATACAAAGTCCTTCAAAATGATTAATTCGATGGATCCTAAAACTATCAAAAATAAATGGAAAAATGTTTTTTAATAAATATAATTCGATGTTCTTTCGCTAATTCGATGATTCCTAAAACTATCAAAAATAAATGGAGAAATGTTTTTTAATAATTATAATTCGATGTTCTTGCGCTAATTCGATGATTCCTAAAACTATCAAAAATAAATGGAAAATTGATTTTGAATAATTATAATTCGATGTTCTTGCGCTGATACATATAAAAATGACAAGGGGACATAAGCCCTATTGGTATTAATTCGATGGTCCTGCGCAGATTCATATAAAGATGACAAGGGGACATAAACCCGACTGGCCGAATGATTGTCAGCATTTGAAATACAAAGTCCTTCAAAATGATTAATTCGATGGTTCCAAAAACTATTAAAAATAATTGGAAAATTGTTTTTTAATAATTATTAATTCGACGTTCTGGCGCTAATTCGATGGTTCCTAAAACTATCAAAAATAAATGGAAAAATGTTTTTTATTATTTATTAATTCGATGTTCTTTCGCTAATTCGATGGATCCTAAAACTATCAAAAATAAATGGAAATATGTTTTTTAATAATTATTAATTCGATGTTCTTGCGCTGATTCGTATGAAGATGCCTAAGGGGACTATCAAACCCGACTGGCCGAATGTTTGTCAGCATTTGATAATTCGATGTCCTTTCAAAATGACTAATTCGATGGTTCCTAAAACTATCAAAAATAATTGGAGAAATTGTTTTTTAATAATTATTAATTCGACGTTCTGGCGCTAATTCGATGATTCCTAAAACTATCAAAAATAAATGGAAAATTGTTTTTGAATAATTATTAATTCGATGTTCTTGCGCTGATGCATATAAAAATTACAAGGGACATAACCCCTATTGGTATTAATTCGATGTTCCTGCGCAGATTCATATAAAGATGAGAAGGGGACATAAACCTGATTGGCATCATTGGAAATACAGAGTCCTTTAAAGTGATTAATTCGATGGATCCTAAAACTATCAAAAATAAATGGAAAAATGTTTTTTAATATTTATTAATTCGATGTTCTTTCGCTAATTCGATGGATTCCTAAAACTATCAAAAATAAATGGAAAATTGTTTTTGAATAATTATAATTCGATGTTCTTGCGCTGATATTATTATAAAATTATAAGGGACATAACTCTCATTACCAATTCGAATGTGATCTATAAAATAGTTGAGGTGATAAACTGAGTCTGCGCATTACAGAAAATTTTTAAAGGACACCTGATGTCTCACCATTTTACAGCTCAATGTTTTCACAATTATTAATTTATTTTTCCAGTGAGAATTGATACTCCAAACTACCAACAACTAAATGATTTTAGGAATTACAATCGATGTTTTGCCATTAAGTTGAAATTCACATACAACTTGTACAATTTATGTTCTACAGATTTGCAGACATGTGAAAGTTCCGATTGCAGCACGAAATAAGATGTCTTGTTGACACCGACACCAAAATTACCAAAATGAACAAAATTATTTTTAATAATTAATAATCGATACCAAGAGAATTTGATTGATCCAAAATTTGCTCAAAAATTGTCGAAAATTGACTGAACACGAGAATTGATGTTTCGAAAGGATATGGTCCGGTTATAATTCGATGTTCTTGCGCTGATACATATAAAGATGACAAGGGGACATAAGCCCGACTGGCCGAATGATTGTCAGCATTTGAAATACAAAGTCCTTCAAAATGATTAATTCGATGGTTCCAAAAACTATTAAAAATAATTGGAAAATTGTTTTTTAATAATTATTAATTCGACGTTCTGGCGCTAATTCGATGGTTCCTAAAACTATCAAAAATAAATGGAAATATGTTTTTTAATAATTATTAATTCGATGTTCTTTCGCTAATTCGATGGATCCTAAAACTATCAAAAATAAATGGAAAAATGTTTTTTAATATTTATTAATT
The DNA here is from genome assembly GCA_037043745.1 of Chymomyza amoena. Classification (NCBI taxonomy): domain Eukaryota; kingdom Metazoa; phylum Arthropoda; class Insecta; order Diptera; family Drosophilidae; genus Chymomyza; species Chymomyza amoena. The sequence goes on from JBAMAX010002090.1 coordinate 58,495, forward strand.
CGATGTTCTTTCGCTAATTCGATGGATCCTAAAACTATCAAAAATAAATGGAAAAATGTTTTTTAATAATTATTAATTCGAAGTTCTTTCGCTAATTCGATGATTCCTAAAACTATCAAAAATAAATGGAAAATTGATTTTGAATAATTATAATTCGATGTTCTTGCGCTGATACATATAAAAATGACAAGGGGACATAAGCCCGACTGGCCGAATGATTGTCAGCATTTGAAATACAAAGTCCTTCAAAATGATTAATTCGATGGTTCCTAAAACTATCAAAAATAATTGGAAAATATGTTTTTTAATAATTATTAATTCGACGTTCATGGCGCTAATTCGATGGATTCCTAAAACTATCAAAATTAAATGGAAAATTGGATTTTAATAATTATAATTCGATGTTCTTTGTGCTGATAATAGCAAAATTGCTAAGTGACATAACTCCTATTGGTATTAATTCGATGTTCTGCGCAGATTCATATAAAGATGAGAAGGGGACATAAACCTGATTGGCAGCATTGGAAATACAGAGTCCTTTAAAGTGATTAATTCGATGGATCCTAAAACTATCAAAAATAAATGGAAAAATGTTTTTTAATAATTATTAATTCGAAGTTCTTTCGCTAATTCGATGATTCCTAAAACTATCAAAAATAAATGGAAAATTGATTTTGAATAATTATAATTCGATGTTCTTTCGCTGATACACATAAAAATGACAAGGGGACATGAGCCCTATTGGTATTAATTCGATGGTCCTGCGCAGATTCATATAAAGATGACAAGGGGACATAAGCCCGACTGGCCGAATGATTGTCAGCATTTGAAATACAAAGTCCTTCAAAATGATTAATTCGATGGTTCCAAAAACTATTAAAAATAATTGGAAAATTGTTTTTTAATAATTATTAATTCGACGTTCTGGCGCTAATTCGATGGTTCCTAAAACTATCAAAAATAAATGGAAATATGTTTTTTTAATAATTATTAATTCGATGTTCTTTCGCTAATTCGATGGATCCTAAAACTATCAAAAATAAATGGAAAAATGTTTTTTAATATTTATTAATTCGATGTTCTTTCGCTAATTCGATGGATCCTAAAACTATTCAAAATAAATGGAAAAATGTTTTTTAATAATTATTAATTCGAAGTTCTTTCGCTAATTCGATGATTCCTAAAACTATCAAAAATAAACGGAAAATTGATTTTGAATAATTATAATTCGATGTTCTTGCGCTGATACACATAAAAATGACAAGGGGACATGAGCCCTATTGGTATTAATTCGATGGTCCTGCGCAGATTCATATAAAGATGACAAGGAGACATAAACCCGACTGGCCGAATGATTGTCAGCATTTGAAATACAAAGTCCTTCAAAATGATTAATTCGATGGTTCCTAAAACTATCAAAAATAATTGGAAAATATGTTTTTTAATAATTATTAATTCGACGTTCTCGTGCGCTAATTCGATGGTTCCTAAAACTATCAAAAATAAATGGAAATATGTTTTTTAATAATTATTAATTCGATGTTCATTCGCTAATTCGATGGATCCTAAAACTATCAAAAATAAATGGAAATATGTTTTTTAATAATTATTAATTCGATGTTCTTTCGCTAATTCGATGGATCCTAAAACTATCAAAAATAAATGGAAAAATGTTTTTTAATAATTATTAATTCGATGTTCTTTCGCTAATTCGATGGATTCCTAAAACTATCAAAAATAAATGGAAAATTGGATTTTAATAATTATAATTCGATGTTCTTTCGCTGATGCATATAAAAATGACAAGGGGACATGAGCCCTATTGGTATTAATTCGATGGTCCTGCGCAGATTCATATAAAGATGAGAAGGGGACATAAACCTGATTGTTGTCAGCATTTGAAATACAGAGTCCTTTAAAGTGATTAATTCGATGGTTCCTAAAACTATCAAAAATAATTGGAAAATATGTTTTTTAATAATTATTAATTCGATGTTCATTCGCTAATTCGATGGATCCTAAAACTATCAAAAATAAATGGAAATATGTTTTTCAATAATTATTAATTCGATGTTCATTCGCTAATTCGATGGATCCTAAAACTATCAAAAATAAATGGAAATATGTTTTTTAATAATTATTAATTCGATGTTCATTCGCTAATTCGATGGATCCTAAAACTATCAAAAATAAATGGAAATATGTTTTTTAATATTTATTAATTCGATGTTCTTTCGCTAATTCGATGGATCCTAAAACTATCAAAAATAAACGGAAAATTGTTTTTGAATAATTATTAATTCGATGTTCTTTCGCTGATACACATAAAAATGACAAGGGGACATGAGCCCTATCGGTATTAATTCGATGGTCCTGCGCAGATTCATATAAAGATGACAATGGAGACATAAACCCGACTGGCCGAATGATTGTCAGCATTCGAAATACAAAGTCCTTCATAATCGACTAATTCGATGGTTCCTAAAACTATCAAAAATAATTGGAAAATTGTTTTTTAATATTTATTAATTCGACGTTCTTTCGCTAATTCGATGGTTCCTAAAACTATCAAAAATAAACGGAAAATATGTTTTTGAATAATTATTAATTCGATGTTCTTTCGCTGATTCGACGGATCCTAAAACTATCAAAGACAAGGGGACATGATGCCCTTTAATGGTTATTAATTCGATGGTCCTGCGCTAATTCGATGGATCCTAAAACTATCAAAGATAGACGGAAGGATGTTTTTTAACAATTATTAACCCGACTGTGCATTCGCTAATTCGATGGATCCTAAAGCTATCTGAAATAAACGGAAATATGTCCTTCAATAATGATTAATTCGATGTTCATTCGCTAATCCGATGGATCCTAAAACTATCAAAAATAATTGGAAAATTGTTTTTTAATATTTATTAATTCGATGTTCTTTCGCTAATTCGATGGATCCTAAAACTATCAAAAATAAATGGAAACATGTTTTTTAATAATTATTAATTCGATGTTCATTCGCTAATTCGATGGATCCTAAAACTATCAAAAATAAATGGAAATATGTTTTTTAATAATTATTAATTCGATGTTCATTCGCTAATTCGATGGATCCTAAAACTATCAAAAATAAATGGAAAATATGTTTTTTAATAATTATTAATTCGATGTTCTTTCGCTAATTCGATGGATCCTAAAACTATCAAAAATAAATGGAAAATTGGATTTTAATAATTATAATTCGATGTTCTTTCGCTGATACATATAAAAATTACAAGGGGACATGAACGCCCTATTGGTATTAATTCGATGTTCCTGCGCAGATTCATATAAAGATGACAAGGAGACATAAACCTGGCGATATGATTGTCAGCATTGTGAAATACAGAGTCCTTCAAAGTGATTAATTCGATGGCTCCAAAAACTATCAAAAATAAATGGAAAATTGTTTTTTTAATATATTATTAATTCGATGTCTCTTTGCGCTAATTCGATGGATCCTAAAACTATCAAAAATAAACGGAAAATTGATTTTGAATAATTATAATTCGATGTTCTTGCGCTGATACACATAAAAATGACAAGGGGACATGAGCCCTATTGGTATTAATTCGATGGTCCTGCGCAGATTCATATAAAGATGAGAAGGAGACATAAACCCGACTGGCCGAATGATTGTCAGCATTGGAAATACAAAGTCCTTCAAAATGATTAATTCGATGGTTCCAAAAACTATTAAAAATAATTGGAAAATTGTTTTTTAATAATTATTAATTCGACGTTCTTGCGCGCTAATTCGATGGTTCCTAAAACTATCAAAAATAAATGGAAATATGTTTTTTAATAATTATTAATTCGATGTTCATTCGCTAATTCGATGGATCCTAAAACTATCAAAAATAAATGGAAAAATGTTTTTTAATATTTATTAATTCGATGTTCTTTCGCTAATTCGATGGATCCTAAAACTATCAAAAATAAACGGAAAATTGATTTTGAATAATTATAATTCGATGTTCTTTCGCTGATACACATAAAAATGACAAGGGGACATGAGCCCTATTGGTATTAATTCGATGGTCCTGCGCAGATTCATATAAAGATGACAAGGAGACATAAACCCGACTGGCCGAATGATTGTCAGCATTTGAAATACAAAGTCCTTCAAAATGATTAATTCGATGGTTCCAAAAAACTATTAAAAATAATTGGAAAATTGTTTTTTAATAATTATTAATTCGACGTTCTTTCGCTAATTCGACGATTCCTAAAACTATCAAAAATAAATGGAAAAAATGTTTTTTAATAATTATTAATTCGATGTTCTTTCGCTAATTCGATGGTTCCAAAAACTATCAAAAATAAATGGAAAAATGTTTTTTATTATTTATTAATTCGATGTTCTTTCGCTAATTCGATGGATCCTAAAACTATCAAAAATAAACGGAAAATTGATTTTGAATAATTATAATTCGATGTTCTTTCGCTAATTCGATGGATTCCTAAAACTATCAAAAATAAACGGAAAATTGATTTTGAATAATTATAATTCGATGTTCTTTCGCTGATACACATAAAAATGACAAGGGGACATGAGCCCTATTGGTATTAATTCGATGGTCCTGCGCAGATTCATATAAAGATGACAAGGAGACATAAACCCGACTGGCCGAATGATTGTCAGCATTTGAAATACAAAGTCCTTCAAAATGATTAATTCGATGGTTCCAAAAACTATTAAAAATAATTGGAAAATTGTTTTTTAATAATTATTAATTCGACGTTCTGGCGCTAATTCGATGGTTCCTAAAACTATCAAAAATAAATGGAAAAATGTTTTTTAATATTTATTAATTCGATGTTCTTTCGCTAATTCGATGGATCCTAAAACTATCAAAAATAAACGGAAAATATGTTTTTGAATAATTATTAATTCGATGTTCTTGCGCTGATGCATATAAAAATTACAAGGGACATAACCCCTATTGGTATTAATTCGATGTTCCTGCGCAGACTCATATTAAGATGAGAAGGGGACATAACCTGATTGGCAGCATTGGAAATACAGAGTCCTTTAAAGTGATTAATTCGATGGTTCCTAAAACTATCAAAAATAATTGGAAAATTGTTTTTTAATATTTATTAATTCGACGTTCTGGCGCTAATTCGATGGTTCCTAAAACTATCAAAAATAAACGGAAAATTGATTTTGAATAATTATAATTCGATGTTCTTTCGCTGATACACATAAAAATGACAAGGGGACATGAGCCCTATTGGTATTAATTCGATGGTCCTGCGCAGATTCATATAAAGATGACAAGGAGACATAAACCCGACTGGCCGAATGATTGTCAGCATTTGAAATACAAAGTCCTTCAAAATGATTAATTCGATGGTTCCAAAAACTATTAAAAATAATTGGAAAATTGTTTTTTAATAATTATTAATTCGACGTTCTGGCGCTAATTCGATGGTTCCTAAAACTATCAAAAATAAATGGAAAATTGTTTTTGAATAATTATTAATTCGATGTTCTTGCGCTGATTCGATGGTTCCTAAAACTATGACAAGGGGACATGAGCCCTATTGGTATTAATTCGATGGTCCTGCGCAGATTCATATAAAGATGACAAAGGGACATAAACCCGACTGGCCGAATGATTGTCAGCATTCGAAATACAAAGTCCTTCAAAATCGACTAATTCGATGGTTCCTAAAACTATCAAAAATAATCGGAAAATTGTTTTTGAATAATTATTAATTCGATGTTCTTGCGCTAATTCGATGGTTCCTAAAACTATCAAAAATAAATGGAAAATTGATTTTGAATAATTATAATTCGATGTTCTTGCGCTGATACACATAAAAATGACAAGGGGACATGAGCCCTATTGGTATTAATTCGATGGTCCTGCGCAGATTCATATAAAGATGACAAGGGGACATAAGCCCGACTGGCCGAATGATTGTCAGCATTTGAAATACAAAGTCCTTCAAAATGATTAATTCGATGGTTCCAAAAACTATTAAAAATAATTGGAAAATTGTTTTTTAATAATTATTAATTCGACGTTCTGGCGCTAATTCGATGGTTCCTAAAACTATCAAAAATAAATGGAAAAATGTTTTTTATTATTTATTAATTCGATGTTCTTTCGCTAATTCGATGGATCCTAAAACTATCAAAAATAAACGGAAAATTGATTTTGAATAATTATAATTCGATGTTCTTTCGCTAGTTCGATGATTCCTAAAACTATCAAAAATAAATGGAAAATTGACTTTGAATAATTATAATTCGATGTTCTTGCGCTGATACATATAAAAATGACAAGGGGACATGAGCCCTATTGGTATCAATTCGATGGTCTCTGCGCAGATTCATATAAAGATGACAAGGAGGCACATAAACCCGACTGGCCGAATGATTGTCAGCATTTGAAATACAAAGTCCTTCAAAATGATTAATTCGATGGTTCCAAAAAACTATTAAAAATAATTGGAAAATTGTTTTTTAATAATTATTAATTCGACGTTCTGGCGCTAATTCGATGATTCCGAAAACTATCAAAAATAAATGGAAAAATGTTTTTTAATAATTATTAATTCGATGTTCTTTCGCTAATTCGATGGATCCTAAAACTATCAAAAATAAATGGAAAAATGTTTTTTATTATTTATTAATTCGATGTTCTTCGCTAATTCGATGATTCCTAAAACTATCAAAAATAAATGGAAAATTGATTTTGAATAATTATAATTCGATGTTCTTGCGCTGATACATATAAAAATGACAAGGGGACATGAGCCCTATTGGTATTAATTCGATGGTCCTGCGCAGATTCATATAAAGATGACAAGGGGACATAAACCCGACTGGCCGAATGATTGTCAGCATTTGAAATACAAAGTCCTTCAAAATGATTAATTCGATGGTTCCAAAAACTATTAAAAATAATTGGAAAATTGTTTTTTAATAATTATTAATTCGACGTTCTGGCGCTAATTCGATGGTTCCTAAAACTATCAAAAATAAATGGAAAATTGATTTTGAATAATTATAATTCGATGTTCTTGCGCTGATACATATAAAAATGACAAGGGGACATGAGCCCTATTGGTATTAATTCGATGGTCCTGCGCAGATTCATATAAAGATGACAAGGGGACATAAACCCGACTGGCCGAATGATTGTCAGCATTTGAAATACAAAGTCCTTCAAAATGATTAATTCGATGGTTCCTAAAACTATCAAAAATAATTGGAAAATTGTTTTTTATTATTTATTAATTCGACGTTCTGGCGCTAATTCGATGGTTCCTAAAACTATCAAAAATAAATGGAAAATTGATTTTGAATAATTATAATTCGATGTTCTTGCGCTGATACATATAAAAATTACAAGGGGACATAACCCCTATTGGTATTAATTCGATGTTCCTGCGCA
>JBAMAX010002091.1:0-208662 GCA_037043745.1 Chymomyza amoena
GCAAATTTTAAGCCAATAACCTTTTTAATGCAAAAAAAACTGCGTTTATTAAAATTGGTTTTTAGTTAAGATTTAATTTGTAGGGCTCCATATTTAAAAGCATTAAAAGTGGAGTATAAAATCATATGTATTTCAGAAAAATTAACAAGTATATCTCGAAATTCATTAGATATATGCGAGCGCCACAGTGGTAAGGCAGGGAATAAAATGCTTCAAAATTTTTATAAAAGTATTTTGTTTTTGTAACAACCTAAGCTGTGCATAAGACTTCAGAATTACATCAGAAATTCAAAGCATAGATATATTTCTGCTGATCAATCTCAAAAAGTTATCTAATTAGGCGTATTACTGCAAAAAATTACAGTTTGCGGGTATTCACTGTAGCCTGTAGAGCTGTAATGCAGCGCTTAATAAATTGCATCAGAAATTAACAACTTTAACTCATACAATTTTTTCTTTTAATTTCACAACTTACAGACGCCTCAAAGGCTTTGGACTCAGCGAAGACGATCTGAAGGTCATACTCGAGATGGGCTTTGTCGAGTGGCTGGAACGTTGCGAAAAGGTATCCAATCAACCACACAACAACGAAGATTGGTGGTTCCTCAAGGATGCCAAACGTGGTGATGCCGAGGAGCTGCTTAAAGGTTCACCCACGGGCACATTTTTGATACGCGTACGTGATGCTGGACATTATGCGCTCTCCATAGTGTGCGAGGGCGCCATACACCATTGCATTATCTACGAGACGGAAAGCGGCTTTGGCTTTGCCGCGCCCTATAATATATATCCAACGTTGAAGAAATTAGTGGAGCATTATGCGAGCAATTCACTGGAAGAACACAATGATACACTGACCACCACGCTGCGCATACCGGTCATGTATTGGCATCATAATAATCCAAATTCTATGTATAGTGCTGGTTTGATGCCACCGCCCATGACGACGGAGCATGCCAGCAGCGCGCCCATACCAACAATGCGTGCACGTGATGTGGGACATGATGTTGTGGATGCCAGTTTGGGTAGCAGTGAGACAGAAACGCCACCTACATCAATATCGCCTTCCAATCTAAGCACATCGCAGTAAGCGTGTAACACAATCTCACCCGCAAATCCCAATAAACCTCCAACAAACTATGTATACCCCCCTCAGGCTAGCTATCTCTCATAGAAATTCCTTTGCGCTATCTCTCTTAACTATTTTATAAATATTTGTGTGTGATTGTAGAGCTGGCAGTACAACTGCCGGTAGCTCCAGTAGAGCTCCATGTGCAGCCGAAAACGGCGGAATGTAAACAGTAGAGCGTTAGAGCGCAGAAGCAAAAGAATTACGAAATTTTTTGGTGATCATGTTGATGTTGTTTATTATATATATATATAAATATTATGTATACACACACACACAAACATATGTAGATATTGGTGGGCTGCAGCCTGCCGGTATTATAAAAAAACAACAAAAAACTCTACCTTATATAAAACTTTATATACGTGTTTAGTAGGGCAGCACTCGCTAGGAGCGTTGCGCGAGTTTCTTCAGGTATGTCTTGAGCAAGGATTTAGTATCCTACGTTTTTTTGTAATATGTATGTAATATGTATAATCAAGAAAAATGCATTTCGCGTGATAACTAATAAGTGACCAATTAGCAAGTAGCAGGGCAACAAAAACAAAAACAAAACTAAAACCTTAAAAAAAAAAGAAGCCTGCACGAAATTGTAAAACCAAGAAACTATATATATACTATATAACATATATCTTTTTATATAAAATAGCGTTAGTTATGAGTTATAGATACTTACAAAAAAAAAAACAGATTTATAACCCCCTAGCAGCTAAAAGTAGTGCCACCTTTTCATATCAATTATTATATTGGCCCGAAAGTGCGTTTGTGCGTTTTTTGCACGCTGTGCGTTGTTTTTGAAAAAAACGCACAAAACACTGACCAACCCAACAAGTTTTTTGAAACTTAAACATTGTAAATATTTGTTCCAGTTTGTTTGGTTCGATGCGTTTTGTATATTTAATAGTTCTTTAGTTGGCCTGCTGCATATATTTGTTGTTATACATATAGAGCATAAAGAATACAGATTTTGAAGTAGTTTTAAGTGCTTACGTTTACTCGATGTGATCAATTGATTGTTGCTAATAATTCTTTTTGTAAAGCCTAATTCATAGTTTATCTTATAATTTTTTTTTTTTTTTTTAAACAACAGCAAAAAAACAAACTCCATAGCAACAAAAACATAACAAAGTGCAATCGAAACTGTAATTATAGTAAATTTTTTACATTTGTTATTTATATTAAAAAAGCTTAAAAAAAAATAATTGCTGTATACAAAGTAAAGTGTTTTCAAAAAAGACAAAATAACCCAAAAGCTATATGCTTAAAAAACAACCCACCCAACTGCAAAAGTTTTTTATAATTATATTTTAAACAAAAATTGCAGCGCTTCCTGTCGCATTTTTTTTTATTGTACGTCTGGTACTATATATACACACACATACACTTTGACACACAACTACACGCAACTTTAATTTATTTAATTTTAATTAATTTTTCGTTTTGGCTAATTCTATGAGATTTCGGCGGATCTCGTACGTTGTAGTATTTATAAGTTTTAAACATTTAGCTTGTAATTGCGTTAAATAAAAAGCAAACAAAAACAAAAGCGTTCTCAAACGCTTGATATATAAAACAAAAAAAATTGATAAAATTTAAAAAAAATAAGATATTTTTGCCATACTTAAATGTTATATGTATGTAAAACTGGAGCTGCATTTGCAAGGCGCGGCTAAAACAAAACGAATTACAAATTTGTTGTATTTTTTTATATAAATATATACTATATATATATACAAAATGAAAGAGAAAGAAAAATAAAACATGCTATATGTTTTTAGTTTTTAAGCTCTAACCTGCAAGAGACGTTAAAAATTCAAGAAAAAAAAACGAAACTTGTATTTGTATTTGTGTCTAAATTCACAGAAAAACTGTTCGTAAATAACAAAAAAGAAACCAACAACAATAAAAAGCATAAAACCTACATAAATATTGTATATGTATATTTTTTGTATTATGTACTTAAATTAAATCAAAGTCAAGTCATTGCCGGGTTTCTGCTTTCAATGAACCGCCACAAAACGCTGATCCGGCGAAACGCGATTCGTTTGGTTGGGTTCTATCACGCGCCCCGAAAGTGCAGCAAGCCCAATCCCGGCAATAACTGTGTCTCAACCGTCCGCCTTGCATTCGCTTAATGTGCTTACAAGCACGATCAAATGAATCAAAAAAGCGATCAGCGTTGCTGGGCATGGACACCTCCACCACTTGAGACCCAAAAGTCAAAAGACCGTGGCAAATGGCAGCTGTTCTCCTCGCTTGCATGTGTAACTTGATAACTCAGCAGGCCGGCCGGCCACTATGCTTCAAGTTTGCAGGAGAGATTCACTTTGAACTGGTTACAACTAGCTTGGTTTGCCCAAAAAATAGCTGAAAAATAGCTCGCCTGACATTCCTGGGCCATGTGTAGGCGGAAATTACTAGAAATTTCTGTTTATTTAGCGCTGCGCTTAAAAGTATGCTGTAATTTTTTGTCACGGCTGTTTGTGGCGCGTTGTTGTTGCTCATAAGGGTGAAATTTTGTATGCGCCCTCGTTGTAACTTGATTGTAAGAAATTTTTGTAGCATACTATTAGGATACATTCAATCTGTTTTGAGATTTGCAAAGTCAGAGCAATCCACTCACTCTTAATAATATTACTTATTTTTATAAAGATTTTATTTATTCCTTGATACATAGGGAGGAAATAAAGATGACTTATCGTTATTGAGATAATTGAAATCTAGAAACGCCAAATTTGCTAGATGGAAACTCAAGATTCACACTGATAAAACTCTAGCAGTATACTTCTCTAGATAAATATAAAAAACCCATATTCCAACCAGGGAGTGGAGTATAATAATAGGCCCAGCTGGCTCCATAAAGATATACACGGATGGATCCAAGCTGGACAACCGTGTAGGCAGAGGCGTCTATGTTGAGGAACTCAACGTCAGAGCTGTTATCCGACTCCTGGATCACTGCAGTGTCTTTCAGGCAGAGGTCACTGCAATCCAGAAGGCCTTGACAACAATAAGAAACCTACAAGTACGGAATAAAAACATCTGCGTCTAGTCGGACAGCCAGGCGGCTATTAAGTCCCCAGCTTCGACGACTTCGTGCATGAAGTCAGTGAATAACTGCCGCTTCTCTCTGGAGGAGTTGGCTGAGCAGTTTTCAATTCACCTCATATGGGTTCCAGGACATAGGGACATTAAAGGCAACTGTATTGCGGATGAACTGGTTAGACAAGGAACTACCAGCATCCTCCTTCAAGACTAGGAGGGCCTGGGTATACCCATGGCCAGCTGCAAACTGAGAATACGAAATTTGTTCGCTCTCTGTGCAAGCAAAACGTGGAACCGGACATCGAACACGAGCAGGAAAAGATTACAGTTCCTGAAGTCACAATTTCTTGATGAATTATCTCAACTCTCCGAACAGAGTCCAAATTGCTTCTTAAGGTTTATTAGGGCTGCCAGATGGCTGTCTTACCTCATATAGGGAACCTCTTAGGTGGGGAAGAGTGACCAAATAGTCACATAGATCTGAATGGTTTTAACAATACTTCTATATTTAAGCTGTATTAGCCACAAAATTCTTCACGACTGTGCAGCGAAAATACTCCAGGAAATTTTACACCAAACACGTTTTTTGGACCGTTCTATTGGGACTATAACCATATAGTCAACTGATTTTGATCAAATTTCTTGAAGGGCTGGAAAACGCTTAAAAATGGTCAAACCCTTGTCTGGGATAAGTTTCACAATATTTTTTTGGGTTTATATGCCAGACAGAATTTTTTATAAGGAGTCCGACTGTGACCTGATGATACCAAGTGCCATTTCAAGAAGGAAAAAAACAAAAAAAAAACAATATATACATAAATATTAATTTTTTATCTTAAGTCGAATGGTTTTTTTTCCTATATCTTTTAATAAGCACTGAAATGTTAAAAAAAATGCACGTGCAGTACAAGCACGTGTTTGCTACTGTTAACATTTCAAGTGTAACGGAGCACTTAATTTTATTAATTAATTAATTTAATCCGCTGATCCATATTTTTCGATAGAAAAAAATCGCCTATCACGCAAAACACTTATAACCTTTACGCCTCTCACAACCAAACAAAAAATGTCATTCACTTGAAATTTTTTGGTAGAGATGAAATAAAAGCAGTGTAGAAAAACTTTTTTAACATCACTTATTTTTCTACACTGCTTTTATTTCTTTCGTTTCGTTAACTGCATTTGGCAAGGATCTTATTAGAGGTGCAACCGTAACTTCGTTATTTGTCGCAATTTTATAATAATACAGATTGATTTATGTTTAAAGCAGTGCATTATTTAATATAAAGGCTTTTAATTAATTAAGTTGCAATAAATTAAATTGCAATAATTTAGTTGGCTCAATATAGCTTCAATATTCATACAAAATCATCGTTAAACATAATTTTCACTTTTATTTATCACCTTTACTCTCCCAACGCATAAGTAGTGCGAATAAGACAACAGCAACAGCGCAATTCCTTTGCGCTGAGCGCTTAAGAAAGCAGCATAAAAGGAAATAGACAAAGAGTTAAACATGCAACTATTGCATGATGCTGCTTGGCTTTGTTGTTCGTGTAACTCTCTCATATTTTTCCCCACATGCATATTCTGTGTCTCCCGCTCTGCTGAAGTCAAGTGTCAGATCATGCTTGCTGAAAGGACGTAAAGGAAAGTAAAACAAAAGAGAATAAAAATCAGTAAATTCGCGCCTTTAACACGGTTAGTAACGCGCTGCATTTTAATGTAAAATTAATAAGTTTACGCGTTCCAAAAAAGTGTTAAAATGTTTTAAAATAGCTAGTGAAATAATCGGCAATAATTGTAAATAATTAGCTTATAAGCGGCATTGCTTTAAATAAGTAAATCAAGAAAATTAATAAAATGCGCATAAAAGTGGGCAGTCAAACGTGTAAAAAGGAATGCAAAGAGCGCGCTAATATAGCCAATGTATAAAAAGTGTTACAATGTTTTAAAATAGTTTTTGAAATAATAAGCAATACTCCGCAGTTATTAGCGGCGTTGGTTAAAATAAGTAAAGCAAGAAAATTAATAAAAGGCGCAAAAAAGTTGGCACTGTTAAGTATAAAAGGAAAGCAAATTGAAAGTTCTTATAATGAGCGTGCGTGTGAAAGAGTGCGCTCTACGGTAGCCAGCTTTGTTTTTTTTTTGGTTATTTTTTTTTTTGTGCAGTGAATGTAAAAAGTGCAATAGTGGGTGCGTGTGTGTGTGTCTGCAGAGAGGATCTCTTTGCTCTCTATGGTTTTTTTCTACTAAAATGCAGTAAAGTCAATAACGGTAAGCGGTTCGTCTATTGTGTGTTAAATTAAAAGCAGCTTGTTCTGCTTTAGTATGCGTGTTTTTTAATGTTTTTTTTTTTAAGTGTGTTCAATCAGTGTTTTTTTTTTTTGATGCCCTGTAGCCAAATTGGTTATTGGTTATTTGTTGAGTGCAAAGTATCAATTGCCTACTTTGTATTATTCGGCTTTAAGAGCATAAAAGAGATAAAATAATATTGAACTTTATTTGAACTATAATAGAATAGTTTACGCAGGTAAGTCGGCATTATTTTTTATAATTTACCTAAAAATCATTTATTTTCACTTTTAATCTAAAATTAAATTAATTAAACGTACACATAAAAAGTGTCAATAATCATTTACATTCTACATTTATTATAAAATTCCTTAAGGATTGTAATTGATATTCAAATATTTAAGCAGATTGAAAATATTACGAAATTATTTATAAGAACAGATTTTTAAATTATTTGAAATAAAGATGACAGGACTTATAACTTAGTTTTGTATTAGTCTTCTTCTCATCTTTGTGGAGTTTTATAAAAATTGATCCAGCATACAATAGTAGCTTGTATACAAATATACCATACAGTCAGTGCAAGCAGTCTGCTTCATTTTTCTTTCAAAATGAAATGTTCGAAAAAAGTGTTTCAATGTTTTACCATAGTGAGTAATAATCAGCAATACTTGGAAATAATAGTTTTAGACGTATTTATGATTTAAATAAGTAAATCAAGAAAATGATTAAAAGGCCTTTAAAAAAATTTTAGTGAAAAGTTTAATAAGAAAGGAAAATTGAAATTTCCTATTATTTTTCGGAATTTTTTATGGTACTTTACCACTTTGTTTGGGAGGTGCCATTAGATTGATTTTTTTCAAAAGATAGGTTCGTGGTAAAACATAGACATTAATTGTTTATCATTTGGCGTAGAGACCCATTTAAATAATTTTTTTGAATGAGTTTTAAAAATAGGTACTTCAAAAAAAAAATCTTAAGAATCGTACTTTGCACCTGAGGTGCTATTAACATGAATGTTATTGGTATGCTAACGTAGAAAATAGAAATGGATGGGATTCCCAAAAAACCGAACACTTATTTGCAAATATGCAAAAAAAAAACCTAAAACGATATGATTTTAATTTAAAAATGTATTCGTAGTGTTAAATTTGCTATACCAAATTAATGTAAACAATCTGTGGTTGGAATACTTCAATTATATAATTTTCTCAAATAAATATAAATTTCCTTCGTTTTTGGAATTTGTTCAAAAACACTTCCTTCGGTTCAAAAACACTAATTGAAAAAGTAAATACAACTTTTGTTCGAATTAAGCTTAAACATTTAAAGAGGAATAAAAAGACATGAACTAAATCTTCCAGCTAAATTAGAAAGGAATTTCCAAAAGATTATGTTATTAAAAATGGCTTTCTTTTAAATTTCAATCAAATAGATTTTTTAAGCCGTGCTTAATGGAACGAAATTGAGCTAAAAATGTTTTTTGTTTATATTAAGTCTCCGGATAAAGTTAAAAAATTTTTTTTCAATATTAAAGTAAATAAAATGCGCCACTTTTAAAGAAACTCGCAAAATAAATTTTAATTTTATTACCCAAAGCGACGGAGAACGAGGCGACGATTGTAAAAGTAAACAATTCATAATATATTGAATAATTTACAATGTACATAAATATAATAATAGTTGGCGTGCCGTCTGTTTGCTTAAATTATTCATGCGCAGTTTTCAATAATGCGCTAAAGTCTTTAAAAGCAGAATCTGGAACGTGCTTACGATGCTCTTTTGCTTGTTTGCTGGATTTGGAAGCTGGTTGTTGGTTCTGTTGAACTTTAGCAGTGTAGAGTATATGGATTTTGGTCAGATGTTTGAGCATCCGTTGCAAAATTTTTGATAATTGAGATTGAGAAGCTTATTTAAAGACTGTACTCGTACGCCTAACCGATGATTATCGGCTTGAACCATTATCGAAATTTATATTGTGGATTCGTTCGATGGCAACGTTTAGACGATTGCGAAATGTTGGAAAAAGTATATAAATAAATAATGGGGGGTTAAAGAAAACAAATGTATACAGCTATCGGGCAGAAATGCAAAAGTACCCCACTGAAGGACAACAGTAAAGCAAATAGCGATGCAGAAGTGCCAGACTAATAACTAAATACTTAATATGTGATCGAAATGTTAGCCGCTTGTCAAATATCATCCCAAGATATTTCGCTTCACTTTGAATAATGAGGGGCTTGCTATCTAGCCCATTCTAGGGGTGGAGTCTTCTTTAAAGTATATGAAACCAACTGACATTTGGCCGGACTTAAGGTAACATTCCACCTGTAAGTCCACCTCTCAAGCAGGCAGATGTACTCTTGTATCCCGTCAGCTGCTTCATACTCTCAGGATAATATGTACAATATTGCCAGATCGTCAGCGTATGAAGCGATTAGCATTTTGTCGTTCACAAGAGATGTCGGCAGTACTCCAGTTCTCATCAGCCTGGCAGTGGAAAGCGTGTTTTTAATTTTGATTTGGAATCTTCTGTCCTCAAGGTATGATCGCAATATGCCAAAGTACGGAGCAGGAAACAAGGTCTTCATTTTAGCCAGAAGAACGAACAGCCAAACTTTGTCAAACGCCTGTTTGACGTCAAAAAATACCCCAAAACAGTATTCTTTGTCGTCGAAAGCTTTAAGAATATGGTTAGCCACTCTATTTACCTGCTCGAAGGTGCCGTGACCTTCTCTAAATCGAAATTGATGGTCAGGTAATAAATTGTTGCGTTCATTGATCCTGACTTTTAGCCATAAACTTCTCCCAAACTTTGGCAAGAGTGGGGAGCCGATTAGACCGGGTCCGACGCATCTTCTCCAGGTTTCCTGATCATAGCAATGAGAGCTATTTTCCATTGGTCAGGGTAGTGCTGCGTTCTTATGATTGCATTGAAAATCAACGTAATGAAAAGAAGAGCTTTCCTTAGCAAGGTAACGTGACATATTCTGTCATGACCTGGGGCCTTTGACTTAGGAAGCTTTGTTGCATTTTCCTCAATCTCATCTAATCGGATGGGTCGAACAGGCAACTCCATTATTAGGTCTGAAGTGCCGCTTTAAGTTCCCTTTCAGCATTTTTCCAGACAGTTTTGTCTGCGGGGTAAGGTGGTCGACTTTCCTACGGAGTCGTCGCTTCCTAGAGAGGAGTACAAGTTTATCTACTTCATCCGGCCTGACAACTACTGATTTTGGATTGACTGCAGCTGCCGCAGATATGAATTTTTGCCTTAATTAGGTCAACATATCTCCATCTCTAAGTGGACCGAGTTTTCCAATGTACCCCGGAAGGCTTCTAGGTCGGTCTTCTGGCTGGTAGCATACCTAGTAGGAGCTTAGGTGTTGTGTGATGATCAACTAAGGTGATCGCTGGAAAGGTCCCAAGTGTCTGTAATAGTGAGGAGCTGATCCGGGACAGCTTGGTAAGCCTTAAGATCCTGGCAGGAGGGAAGGCAGTTTGAATTGCCGGAATATCTGGTAGGTTGCTAAGACCTTAGCTTCTCTTGAAGTCGGACTGTTAACTAGTGCCTTCCCTCTTTTGTCGCATCTTGTATCTCCCCAGAGCCAGTTCCGAGCATTCCAGACTCCACCTATTGCGAACCTTTTTTCTGCAGAGTTAAAGATGCTGTTAAAATCTGTTTTCTCAATGTTTGTCGATGCGCCGAAGAAGTATCAACTTCAATGGATGAGAACTGAAAAGCACTACCCGTAGTTGTCATAGATTTATTATTTATACCTTAAAAAAATATAAGATTCTTTAAAATTATTGCAAAAGCAGCAAGTTATATGACATTTTAATTGCTTCTTATTTTGACCAAGTATAGTTTTTGATAAGATCGAGACCTTGAGAAAATAAAAAACAAATAAAAAGCCAATTTCAGAAACCAGTCTTGCAAAAGTCTGAGAGTTATTACCAAATAGAACGACGTCATATCGTCTGATCAACTGGTTGCTGATGCGTCAGACTTTCTAGTCCAAGTTCACAACATTAAAATAGGGGCAAAGTCTGGTTAGTTCTTTGAAGTTGAAATATGAAACACAAAATCGGATTTTTAGAAATGAATCATTGATAATACTTTTACGTAAGAAAATAATATCAGTAAGAATTATTACGTGAGTTTATGCTATTTTTGGCTTAGTAACAATAGATTATAAGACTTGTTATAAGGCGTCTACTTTTGAACACTTATAAAAACATTTTAATTTAGATTATTATAAATATGAATGCCTTGAAATAAAATTAAATGAAATTAATTAGTTTATTTTATAGTTCTTAAATTAGGTTCCTATTTTAAGCAAAGGGTCTCTACAATCTTTCTCGAACTCTCTCTGTTTTTCGCAATCGCTTTTATGTCCGTCCAATTTTTACCAGAAGCTTCAATTTCCGGTTTTACCATCAGAAAATAATAGTGGCTATCATTCAGATTTGTTTTAACTTAAAAATCGGTTTTTTGGAATGAAATAATACAAACACCAGTATACACGATATACACGAATTCGAAGGTCACGTAATGCGCATGTCCGCTAAGCGTATCTCTCTGCAAAATAGAGATCAGGGTAAATTTTTTAAATGAAAGCTTTTTCGATCAAACTTCACACGCGCGAAACGTGAAAAGCCTTGAATAAATATTTTTCTAGCTTCTAGACAGTTCTAATGAGCTTGCATATTTTAAATGCTTGTTTCTTTTTAACTATTAGATTAAATTAATTATGAAGCTTTATTATTGGAAATTATTTTTAGGCTCTTCTAGTTGCAATCTTAAAAAGTTTAGATATTATTATAAAGTTCACCCATGGGGTTACGGATATGAATTACTTCTTTGTTCTTTTCTTTCTTAATATTTATCTTTATGATTTAAGGTTAACCGATCAGATACTCTCATAAAAAATATATAAAAAAAAATATAATTAAGTGGTTTTTTTTTTAATCAAAAAATCTGACAGCAGTCATTGTACTCAATGGAAAGCTTTATCTGAAAAAGCGTGTGGCTTTTTGTTGCCAATAGATAGTACAGCTAAAGAAGTACATACTTTCTTCAAGATAGGGAGGCGTGGTCAAAATCTCAGATTGCAATCACGTTCTCAAGGTCAACAACTAACGGCGGGTTCACGGGACGTCGCATAAGTTGAAAAAATTGTTTGACAGTCTTTTGCGAGATCTGATATACTTACTATATACACTTCGAAGTGAAGAACTCTTCCTAAGATCAATTCCGCACCTGACAACAACAATGCAGAAACAAAAGTTTTGAATTACGTCTCTTGAAGATAGACAAAAAATGTATTACTTGGTGAGTTGAGAAAAGAGTGATGTCCAGAGAAAATTTTAATACTAATTATAATAATAATTTTCTAACTACTTGAATCCTATGCAACTTCCGAGGCCTTCTGAAAGTTTTTAACTTAAAACTATTTTATTTTTATCTGCACTGACCGTAAGCATCTCTTTTAAGCCTTATCCATAGTCTGTTAGTTTTTCTTTAGTAAATGCTTGTAATTCGCACCTAGTTAAATGCTTTAGTGTAAGCAAAATACATATTTTACACTTGTGTGCATACAATTCACAACTCATTTAAGCATTAAGTGCCCTAAATGCCATATTCAATGATTTTTTTATAATTAATAGGTTTTATTTATATATTTGTATTTTCGCATTTTATAGAGTTAGGAAATATTTTTTAGAAATTTTGACGAACTAACTGTTTGTCAACGCATCGAACCGAATCGTTTGATCCTGAATCTTCTGGCGCGTTACGACAATATTTCACTTTTCAGCTGTTTGCTGTTAAAAGTCTTAAACATGAAAATTAATAAAAAGTATTTTTTCTCTATTTGGTCCACTCTAGAACTTAGAGAATCTGTAATTACCGCCCAGCCGTCGCCAGTCCTCGATTCTTACGATTGTAACCATTTAGTTGATTATTATGGCATATAAAAAAGAAGGATTTACTGTCGAACAACAATATTAAGCTATTAATTATACAAAATTTTGAGGCCTATTGTAAGACCTTGGTATCTAATAAATTGTTTATTTGTTAAAGAGATACTGATTTGTTTACTTTGCTTTTCATATCTATTTACTCAAAAAAGTACTGCAAATCATGATGGGTGAATGATTCATTGGCCGTTTTGGATGCAGTTGTGTTGACTAATGTGGGGTAAACCCGTCCTAGTATTTAGTTTCGGCTATTAAATGATTATTCGATATCAGATTAACTCATTTGCTTTATCAAATTAAAGCCAATGTTTTGACGAAACTGTCTAGAACTATTGTATTTTTGCAATTTAATAGCTGAAATTAAAAATCTGCTTAAAATACTTTATGGCAACTGGCATCGAAGAACTTTGGCTACTTCTAAAACTATTGATTTCTTCTGACGATTATTAATTTTCGATATATGACCATTCTATAAAAAAGTTTATGTAATTTTCAAAAATGTTGGGGTAAGCCCGATCTCTGCTGGCGTACTTTTGGTCCGAGTTGGACGTTTATTTAGTCGAACCATTTAGAGGTCGGAGTTGCCCCGTTTAATAATTTAAATGATAACGCGAATAAAAAAAATTACACGAAATTTGTATTTATTTCTTACTGGGTGTAAAATGTATAATATATTTTACCCCCTTCATGGCTCAGAGCCATGAAGCTTTTTTTTTTTTTGGGCCTTCTCACAATTAGCTAGACCCCAGAACGGTTGTCCAGAGGGTTACCCAGAGGATACTTGATTGAGAGTCGGAACCCATCTAATCGTGAGATTATTCCTAGCTCCTTATTTGTCCAGTAACGTTCTTACTTCTTTGACCAGCCTTGAAGTGATCTTGACTTTGCATAATGCTTTTATCGCTGCTTGACTTACAGGTAGGATGAAAATATCCTTGTCATGGTAGTTCTTTCGCAGAATTAATTCTGCACATCTTCCAATAGCACAGACTTTAGCTTGAAAAATGCTGGTATGTCTGCCCAGTGGTTCGTAATATTAGGTTCTGTGCTCTGCTACTCCTAGGCTACTTCCTTGATCAGTGATCCATCTGTGTGTGGTTTCATTGGGTGAACTGCCGCAAGAGAGGTTCAAACGTCTTTCGTACAGAGTTTGGCATCACTTCTTTGACCAGCCTTGATGTGATCCTGGCTCTGCTTAATGCCTTTATCGCTGCTTGAATTCAGACAGGATGGAAATATCCTTGCCATGGTAGTTCTTTTGCAGATTGAATTTTGCACATCTTCCACTAGCACAGACTTTAGCTAGAAAAATGCTGGTGTGTCTGCCCAGTGGCTCGTAATATTTGGTTCTGTGCTCTGCTTCTCCCAGGCCACTTCATTGATCAGTGAGAGATCCATCTGTGTGTGGTTTCTTTACTGAACTGCCGCAAGAGAGGTTCAAACGTCTTTCGTACAGGTTTGGCATAAAAGTTTTGATGGAACCTGTACCAGCAAGCAAATCATCCCTTAGCTGCAAAAGCATAGGTATGTCCTTTGTAAGATCTACAGCATCTTTCTTTGTGAGGCTAAAGTCATCCCCTACCCTCCCAATTCTTATTGTTATTGTTAAATACGAAATCGAAAAAACACACGAAAACACTCATATGAGATCGCTCAGTGTTGCAGTTTTTGAGAAATTTTGGAATGTGGAGAGTTCGCGCTTATCCACAATTTCAGACTTATCCCACTCTACAAATATTCCTTTTGTCGTTTGAGCATCTATTTATTTTATTATTTATTTATTTTAGATGGGTTGGTTGTCTTAAAATATAAGAAAAATTTAAATGTAATATTGAAAAATGTAACGAGGAAAAAAGATAGATATGAACTAATCCGCGTCACTAGCCCTAGTGACACTAGTTTAAGCGATATGCACCGACTCATATCAAAAACTTACCAGAGTCCTTGATTTACAATAATCAAGTGGAAAAAAGGAAGTTCAAATAAAATTTAAACATTAAATATATTAGAAAACAAAAGCCAAAGAATCAATGTCCAAATACATAGGTGTCTTCGGACAATTCGAAGCATATTTCTCTTCTATCATTAATTCAAAATTTTGTGGACAACGGAATTTCTACTACGTGTGACTGGAGACTTTGATAGCTCTCTTCTTGAAGGAGAAACAATACGAAGCCAAACTAATTCTACATTCTTTGATGGAATTCCTGCATCTTGCTCAGAAAATGATAAATTTCCAAAAGAAAAAATTAACCAAATGTTTATTGAAGAATTTGGTAATAACCTACAATGACATTAAAGGCAGCAGATTGGATTACGAATAAATATGCAGAAAATTTTCAAGGCTATCCCCATCATATCGCATCATGGAAATTACCTACACTTTGCTCACGACTGCAACTAGTTCAATACTCCTGTTAAGTCGGTTAAGAAGTTCAGTATAATCAATAAGTACACCGTGGCATGCTCTACGGTTATTTAAGGAGGGCAGCTTTATAAAGCGAATTCTGTCAGAATAAGAAGGCAGTCGGATAAGTGGCTGCCAATTTAAGCCGCGAAGTGCGAAGAGGAGGAATTTCTTTTGAACACCCTCAATCATGTTCTGATAAAGGCGGTATTGAGGGCTCCACATTCAGGAGCAATATTCCAAAATTGGGCGGGTTGTATAAGGGTTGTCAACCCTCTACCAGCTACACAGCTAGGTCCATTCTATAATGGCAAAAGTCTCATAAGTTATATTTTTCCCTCCTGCTGCCAGTAGTATCACTGAAAGTTTAAATCTGTAAATTTTTAGAGCTCACAGAACCTGTCGATCCATCATATGGATCCTATAAAACAAAGTAGTTTCTCCTCAAATAGTCCTTATTTGTTTTGCTCTGGCAGAATATACTTCTTCAACTATCGGATTGCAATGTCTTCTGTTCGCTGTGGTCTATACTGTCAGTTGGAAAATAGTGTTCCTCAACTTCGTCCAAGCTGATAGACAATGCCCTAGCCACAACTTCAATCTGACCGTTTGACCGCATTATCTCATAACTCAGCACTTGTATAAATAATAGTGCAGTGTTTTCGTTGGTCGGAGATATCTGTCCCGTCTTCCTTAGCTTGAGCCGCATTAACTATGCACACATACTTGATCCTTTAAAAAAAATCTCACTGTTATATTTAATGACTTTAGCCTCCCATAGAGACTAAAAGATATCTCCATCTCTTTGGTAAAAAGCACCCAATTTGCGTTATTTCTCGATAAGTTTGTTAACAAGGCCGTAGAGACAAAATCCGGGCCCGGAGAGAAAAATGTGCCGGCCTCTTTATTACACCTTTGTCTAAAATCATTACGTTTTGAAAGTATGACAGTTATAATACCGGAACTGGGGGAATTCATCATCTTCGGTAATAGCTTTAGGTTCTCATGACGCATTCAACAGGACCCAAAAATCGATTTTTTTCGAGTATGGTTATATGACGATGATTTTAAATGTTTTTGGGGTCACTGAATCCGAACCCGCTAACTGATGCAGCTGCCTTGGGAGTTTTCGAGAGGAAAGTACTGCGCAAGATCTTTGGTCCTATTCGAGATGGCAATGACTACCGCATCCGCACCAACCAGGAGCTGTATGAGCTCTTCAACGACATGGACGTTGCTCAGCGTATCAACATCCAGCGGCTTCCCTGGCTCGGGCATGTCGTTAGGATGGACGAGGATGCTCCAGCTACACGTGTGTTCGATGCGGTAGTCAGCGGTCGTAGGCGGAGAGGATGACCGTGTTTGCGTTGGAAAGACCAAGTGGAAGGGGCCCTGTCTTCGCTCGGTGTGACCAACTGGAGAAGGCGCGCGCAATGCTGCAGCGCCTGGAGAGATATTTTAAGGCAGGCTAGTTTTGAATTAATTACGAAGCGACTAGTTGCACACACGAAGAGAAGCGACTTGTATCATTCTAGTAAGGAAGCAACTTCTTACATTCTACTAGTTTTGTTCAATATGCAGGCGAACCAGTTTGCAACCAGTTGAACATCACACTCAAAAATTCTGGTTGCTTCCTATGAGACGCCCATGTTAAAAATACTAGTTGGGCAGTATGCAGTCGGACTGGGCTTAGGACACACAGTTTCACCGTAGGGTTGGTTGGGAACCAGTTCACAGCTGAAAGGTATGTAAAAGGGTATGTAAAGTTCGGCACTACTTCGCCAAGATTTTCTTTTTCGTCGTTGTTGTTTTTGCTGATGTTTGGCGTCGTGGGGGTTGGATTCGACGCACATGTGCCGTGGCCGCCGTCGCCGGTTAAAGGCGCGCCGCAAAAACTACGCAGTTATTTAATTCTTGTGTGTGGCAGCCGCTTGTTTGAATGCCGGTTTTTGAGCAAATATACTATATACATAGATACAGAGCTTTATAGTTTATAGTACATATATGTACAGTATGATTTTATCTATCTATACATATGTAGGTTATGGCTTTGTTTATGTGAAAACGCGTGCTTTAAGGCCGTCTATATATACTATATAGACATATAAGAAAAATTAGCGCAGCAGCTTCTAATGATTGTTTACAGTTAGTATAAATAACAACGGCGTTTCATTCAACAAAATGCCGGCCGGTTTTGCTTGAGAGAAAACAGACAGACTATGCCGCAAGTTCAACAAACCTCAACAAGAAAGTCAAAGAAAGTTTCAAGGTAACTTATGTATATATCATATGTTATGATAAGCAGCAACAGACTTGCCAAAAAAAATACATGCTTAATATTGGCTATAAGCTAATAAGGCCAATGCGCTCTAGTCAAGGTCTAAAGCAAATGCGCCGCAGTGATAAAAAGTCAAATTAAGCATTTTTAATCAATGTTTTTTTATTTAATAATAGCTATTGTTTTTTTTTTAGTTGATTTTTTATAAGTTATAAAATACAAAAACAATATTTTAGTCAATATGACTGAACAAATCGCACAACAAAATGGCGGGAAGAACTACACTTATTAAAAAAAACTATAAGAAACTTAAGTACTAAAGATGTTGTAAGATGCTTTTGGGTATGACTGTAACTATGAGATGCTAGACTAAATATAATAAGATCAGTTAATACAACTAAGTAGATGAGGTGATGCAATTTGTGGGCAGGTCTATAAGCTATGATATAATGATATGGCAGTTGCTGCATGGAATTGCTAAGCGCCTGCCCGTGCCTCTCTAGGTGTTGAACAACCAATTTCTACAGCTCCAGCTGGAATTGCTCCTGATCTTCAATCTTCAGCGAATGCGTTTTCTTGATCAAATCGGTTGGTGGAGGCACACACTTGCGGAAGGGCGTGCGTGGTGTGCCGCGCAGCAGACAGCTGGGTATATTGCCGGGTGGCGTTTGGCTGAGCGGTGAGCCGCGCAGATTCTTCATAAAATTGCGCTCATAGATAAGCTTGGTGCCTGTAAGAAAAAAAAAGAAAGAAAAACAACAAGTTAGTCAAGTTGTCAATGTCATTGGACTGGCCAAGATTTGCATCAGCCAAGTATTGTTATTATTATTATTTTTGATAAGGCTGAGTCATGCGCCATGTGCAGCCTTATCAAAAGCAATACTTGGAGCTGATTCAGTGCGCCAAAATGTTTCATCAGCTAGCAGCAGCTCTAAATTGTCTAGACACTTACCGCCGGGCGTAGTTGAGTAGATAGTGCCACCAGGCGTGGAAGAGTACACTTCAGGCATTTGTATGGGATCGGTGATATAAATTTTCTTGGTCTTCATCATGGGCAAAGCATGAGAAATGGCTTGACGAGCAGTAGGTGATGCAGACATCTTGCTTTGGTTTTTTTTTGTAGTAATTAATTTGGTTTAGTTTAACTGTGTAAATTGTTTAAAACAATTGCTTTGTAAAATACACTGCGTTTTAAATTATTGCACGTTATTTGTTTATTGCGTTGTGGCTTTTAGCTTTAAGTTAGCTGGCTGCCGTTGTTCACTCAACTGTGTTTGGACTTGAAGTGTGCTGCAGTAGCTACAGGCCGCGCTATTTATACTGCGCTGCTGTACGAAAAGCACACGTAGCGCAACAACAGCGCGCTCTCTTTGCTGATGCGCTCTCAGCGCGCTCTCTCACAGCTGTTTTGTTGTTGTTTGGCGGGTCTGCTGTTATTTTTTACGCTCTTTTGGGCTTGTTTTTGTTTTGCTTTTATTTTGTTTTGTTTTTTTTGTGTTTTTCTTTTTTTTTGCGTAGTTCGCTGGGGCCGGCGTTTTAACTCTTCTTCTTCTTGTTGTTATTATTGTTTAAACTTTTTTTTTATTAGTATTATTTTTTTCTAAAATTTCTCGTTTGAATTTCTGTTGCAACAGCTCTGGGCAGAATTTATCGGGTTGCCTTGAGCGTCGCGCCGTCTTCACCGCTCCGCGAGAACGGGCTGGGGCTGGCTGGCCAGTTGTTGACGCCTTCTAATCTATTCTTTTAACTTTAGCTGCTTGTTATTGTTTTATGCACAACAACGGAATTATTGGTAAACAAATTAGTAAGACACTTGTGCCATATATAAGTATACCAAAGAAAACAAATAAATACTAAAGATAAATATACATTTTTAACTGGAATAGCCCAGCATATTTTTTATTGTATTATCATCTATCTATTGATAAAGATCTTTCCTGAAAATTGTGGAGTGATAAGATGGTTCGCGTGTCTCAGCCAGACAAACATGTGATTCCCGTTGGTATTTTGAGTGACTGTTACTTTAGGTATTCAAAGAAAGATATGATGCATTCTTTTTGAATTGGTAATACCTAGAAGAAAGATGTTAGATAACACCTAAGTACATACAGACGATTTTACTATTATAAGATATATTTCTTTACAAAGTTTAACCTAGTTTTCTAGTTTTTCTGGATATTGGTCAAGTTTCTTTAGCTTAGATGCCTCCAGCTTCTATCTTAGGCTTTACAATTAAGAAAGCGTGCCTGAAAAAATATGTTTGAATTAATAAGATAACATGATCTAGCTTTTAATAAGTTTTTTGAGATAAAAGATAAGTTTATTACTACTACTACGAGTTCTGGACTCCTAAGTGGATCATAGAGCCTCTCGGGGATAGCCACCTTGTCGTGGTGAGGGGCCTCATTAGGCGCAATGAATCCAAGAGCGATGCCAGCGGTAGCATAGCTATCGGTAGGGTCACCCATGCCCATTAAGGTCGAGGAAGAGTCCTGAAGCTAAGAGTAATCCACAACAAACCCTGATGTCCTTTTGGCCTTCAGGTAAGCATCTGTTTTCTTATATCAGGGGCGGCTTCTAACTAAAGAATCTTCTCATTCATTGATTTTCATAAAAGATATCAGAATAACATGAAACAAAACAATAATGAAAACATGTCTCCTAGGGGTACCCAAGAATTATTGGTCAATCCCACTGCTACGGCAGCCAGCACATAGGATTTGAAGGTGCTAGTTCCACGTTATAACGACAATACGATGAATGTAACCAAAAGATAAATTTAACCTTATGCTAGTGTTTCTTGATCTTGGTCAAGGTTTTATATCTTAGATGCCTCTAGATTCTATCTTCGGTGCCTAAAAATTAAAAAGCGTGTCTAAAAAAAGATGTTCGCAGCTGTAAGATAAGACAAAAGGTTTTAACGAGTTTTTTAAGATAAAGATAAGATAAGTTTAGCATTATGCTAGCTTTTCTTGATGCTGGTCATGTTTCTTTATCTTAGTGCTTCTAGATTCTATCTTCGGTGCTTTGAAAAAAGATGTAATATAAGACGATCTAGCTTTTTACAAGTTATTTAAGATAAAAGTTAAAATAAGATTAACCTTTTGCTAATTTCGCTTGATCCTGGTCAGGTATCTTTATCTGAGTGCCTCTAGAATCTATCTTCGCTGCTTTAAAATTTAAAAAGTGTGTCTGAAAAATTATGTAAGGTAAGCTAGCTTTTTACTATTTTTTAAGATAAAAGATAAGATAAGTTTTACCTTATGTTAGTTTTTCTTGATGCTGGTCATGATACCTTATCTTAGTGCCTCTAGATTGTATCTTCGGTGCTTTAACTTTGAGAAAGCGTGTCTGAAAAAGATTTAAGATAAGATGAACTCTTAATGAGTTTATTAAGATACTACTCAAAATTAAAGCTTAGCCTAATTATTTTGGGCTTAATCTTTTTTACCTTATCATAGCTTCCGTATATTCGAGCTTCGTTCAAAATTCAGAAGGGGCCTGTCCAAGCTTTAAACTTCAATTAAGAGAATTGTGCGAATTATGGCTTATTTATACGGCTTTATTTTTATGGTATTTTCAGTTTCTGTTATCTTTTTTGACAACTCTCGTTGGCTTTATTAGTGACTAATTGATTTTAGAGATTGTTAAGATATGCTTTTAAAAAACTGTAAATTTTATGGAGATATTTTTTGGCAATATAGATAAGGAAACCTAGAAACACAGAGAGTGGGCTCTTGAAATAAGTTGTTTGAAACAGCTTCTCATTGGCATTTTTAGTAACTGGTTTTTTTTAGTATTTTTGAGGTTGATAAGATGCTCTTTGAGAGAACTTGGAAGTCTAGAGAGATGTTTGAGAATTTGAAAGCACAGAGAGTTGACTTGTCTCTTAAAATCAGTAGATTGATAAATTTGCTTTTTATTGTTTGTTATGATGCGTCTTGGAAATAGCTGGGAAATCTACACAGAAGTTTGCTGGCAAAGTAGGTAAGAGGTTTAAAAGACCCAGAGTGCGGACGCTTGAAATAAGTAGTCATACAGATATGTTTGATTTTTAGTGATATTTTTTTGGGAGAAAGCAGAAGAATGAAGGGGAGCGATACAGGCCTAAACCTATATCGTCGTGCCATAGAAGAAGAAGATTGGGGAAAATCTGGAGAGATACTTGCTAATGCAGATAAAGAAATGCAGACTGCGTTGACACTGGAAATAACTAGATTCATAAGCTAGGGCTTCAAAAAAAATTGTTTGACTTGCTCTTTTGTAAGTGAGGGTTCCCAGAATTGTGATCGGGTATTGGGTTGACCTTTTTTTGCTCCCTTTTTATATACAATTACATATTTACTACGGCTTCCTTTGTTGAAAAATCCCACCGTGGCCACCTACACGGTCAATCTGATGTCCCTTTATTTATAATAATCAGCTAGAGCATCAGTAAACGCATTTTAGCTGATATTTTTTGAGAAAGGTGGCTTGTAAGTCCGTACCCAATAAATGTAACCCTATTTTTACCCTGTTTTAAACCCTTCCCCTCGGTGTCCAGCCGTTGTATATGCAAAGATCCACCTGAACGGATCACGTAATTTGGGTACGGTCCCTAACGACAAAAAAAATTCTATAGCTCTTCATAATGTTTTCATAGCCCTTTTTCTGCTAAGCTTCTTTCTTGTTGTCTCTTCATTTCTTCTAGAACTTTATCTGCTGTACCTACATACTTTTAGTCTTTGCCGTTTCTTGTTTAACTATATAAATTTTTGTTTTTGCAAAAAGTTATTGAATAATATATTACGGCTGTCAAACTTTACCCACCACTATATTTTTATCCTCTTGTTAGTATTAAGTTTCTTCATTTATATTTATTTTTAATACTTGTATTTTACCCCTACCTAACGTAGCTTCCTTTAATTCTATTTCTGTTCGCCACTAGTTTCTTTCCTACTAGATTTATACTAGATTATAGAGAATTCTACTAAAGTTGATACTAGGCTTTTGCTATAAATTCAATATGCCTTTTTAAAGCTATATTTATGTGTTTAGCAACCCCTTGCAGTCTTCTTTAGTCAATTTAGATCATCCAGAAAAGTATCAAGCAAACACCGTTCGTTCGTGTGTATATTTGGTTCTTTTGTATGCCTTTTTACTTTAGATTGTACACATCGTCTAAGCTGTGGCTATCACGTAGTGTTAGTTTTACCTCGATATGTTCAAGCATACGAACACAATCGGTACCACACTGATTTATTTTCCAACGTATTTCAATATACATTTAAGTTCAGTTTTCACCTACATGATTTCAACATATCGACTTGAAACTTACATTGGGCACACCGTCTGAGGTTTGACTAACACATAGTGTAAGTTTTATCTCAATATGTTCATGTGCACGAACACAATCGGTACTACACGAAATATTTTTTTAAATATGTATTAAAGTTAAGTTTTCACATGCATGATTCCAATGTATCGGATGAAACTTACATTGTGCATATGGACTGTAGTGTGGCTACCACATAGTGTAAGTTTCAACTCGATATGTTTACGCATATGAACTTAATCGGTACCACAGTGACTTTTTTGGTTAACTTATTTATATTTTATATAGATTAAAGTTAACGATTTCTCGCTCCAATAGATCTTCTCAGTAGTCTATGAAATGTAGTTAGAATTACACCTTTTAATTTTCATTTTAGTTGATCTTTTTTTAAAAAACTGTATTGGCAAATATATTGAATAGTTTATGAACTGGTATATATGTACTTAGAACCGCCGTGGCGCCTATTCTTTTTTTTTCAGTTTAGATGAGAGATAAAATATTCTTCAAACTGGATATTCTTATTAAAGTAGTCTAAGTCTTCTGCCTTAACTAGGTAGTCTTCACATATATATTGTTTATTTGTTTTTAAACTAGGCATACTGTTTAAACATTAAAGCTATTGTTAGTAAAGCTACAAAAAAAAGCAACAAATTGAAGATCTATTATAATATTTAACAATAATAAGCCAAATTTTGTTGCGGAAAAAACACAGACAGCTCTTTCCAGACAGTTTTGTCTAAATAAATATGTGTGCCAAAAGAATTATAGGTAGCGTCACCTTAAGTTGGGCAAATACATAATTCAGAAAAAGGCAAGATCATTACCGACAGTCATAGACCTTTGATAAGCGGACCAATTTTAGACAGTTCCTGTATATTTTAGCTTGATAAGATATGGGCATCTCCACAGACATGTGTGATTCCCAATGCAATGACTTGGAAAAAATACAAACTGGAAATAGATTTTTTTTAAATATTTATGTATATATATAAATACTTTTTTTTTTTTGATAATAGTTGACTAAGCGTGTGTTTGCCGTCACCATGCGCTGGGTACGAAAATGTTTTTTTTTTTTGTTTGACGGCAATCCAATAAAAAAATAACGAAATACGAAAATCCGAAAAAAGTATTTTGCATAATGGCACGTTGCCGGCTAAAACGAACGTTGGATCGTCAACATGTTGACGTAGTAGCTCGGAACGTGGAAACATAACATAATAAATATATAGAGGCGGGGGCGTAGGAAAGACCCCAAGAAACGCGACGCGACGCACTTGGCATTACAAATTAATTGGATCGATTATATTATATAGAGGAACTAACGAACATGAATGGGGCGCTGATCGTTGTAAATGCGATGTTTACGTTAGGAAATATATTCGACTGCGCAGATCCTCTTGGCGTGTGGGATTCTTTGGCCCGTCATCAACTTCTCAACTATGGCTATCAAAAGGGGGTCGCAATTCGAAGCGCCACGTGTGGTTGTCTGAACTGTTTATATGGGACAAGATATTAATGACCACCCACGAAATTGGCACCCAATTTGCGCAAGGTCAATGGCTTGCCACGTGCGCTGATTTATGATATACATCAAATGGGAATACTTACTATAGTTTTTTATTATTTTTTATAAATAGCAGATGGCTAAGTATTCAGTGGAAATGTTTGGAAAAGCTTGAAGAGCCTTCAACCATGACAAGTGGTCCAATTGTGTGGGGATGATTAGTAAAAATTTACCAAGAAAAGCGAAACTGTTGCCAATTTGCGGATTCTTAAGAAAACCGAATCTTTCGTCAGCCAAAGTTTACCTAGATTTAGCAGCTCATCTAATCGGTTCTGCTTATGACAGCTGTGTACGAAATGATACGTGTGCCTTGAGTTCGAATATTTTTATTAGATTAGTACTTTTGACAGTTTTATAATATATTACGAGTTTAAGGCAAATTAAATGATCTTTTGTTAAATTTATGTATATTATTTTTATTCATTAAGTATTAAATTCTTAAGACATCTGTGCAATGCTAAGTTTGGTTACGAAACTCTATTTGTCAATCAATTGCTGGGATTATTATTTTTCCAAACACGCGCTTTTCAAAATTGCATAGTCTGTAAAAAAATTTCGTAATTTCTGACTAATTTGTTTGATAATAATCTAGATTACGTGAATATTTATATTTATTTCAAGTCGTCTGATCAACTAACATGAAATAAAATACACAGCAACCAGACATATTTGCATCACACAGTAGGTACAGTGGGAACAGAAGGTACAGTGGGAACTTCCATAAGATGAGCTTCTTTACAACAAATTAAAGTGTGACCTATATTTTCTTATATTAAGTTAAAATTTTCTATCTGTACAATAAAAAGTTGTATTTCGAAACTTTATCAATCTTATTTTTCCAGACACGGGTTTTTAGACATTTTACAAAGTTTGCAAAAAACTGTCATATAATAATCTAACAAATTTTGTACATGAACATCTGTAAATTACATCTTAAATTATAAAAGTGTGCTATTTTTTCTTTAAAGATTGCAGAGTATTTATAAAAATATAACTAAAGGCTTTGCAGTCACTAAGAAAGCACAGTGAAACTTCACTTTAACGAAATCTTTTTACACTTGAAACCCTTGTCTCCATCTGGGAATTTTTCAAAGTAAGCTAATTTTATTAAACGATTTATGACGTATTTTATACCCAAAATATTTTATGCATTAAAATATTCAAAGTTTAATTTTGAATTAAATTTTAACAACGAATTAATTAAATCAAAAAAAAAAAAGTTGGATAACTTTTGAAAATTAAATAATCTCTCAGAAGAGGTAAGAATAAAGGCAGTTGACATTTTTAGTGAAATTATTATTTTCGAAAATGGTTCCCCTTTTTTTCGAACTTAATTGGAGACTAGAATTAACAAACCGCGTCATGTCACTACAAATTTTTAAGATTTTGCTGAGGAAAACAATGTAAAAGTTTAATCCAATTGCTAAATATTGATTTAAAATCACCTTAAAAAGCCTAAAAATTATTAATGGATTTTATATCGAAAAATTGTTGAAACATATTTCAACTAAATTTTTTACACAAATAGCCGTGCTCCGGAAACAACAAAATACAAATTCAAGAATTTTACTCGGATGCGGTTTTGCATAAATTATTAATTTTTTGTTAACACAATTTTAAATTTATAAACTTCCGAGCTCTGACATAACCTTAAAAATTTATTCTAATAAATATCTCAGGACATGCAGTTTTGGCGATGTCGAATGAAAAATATCGTGAAAAAAATATTTATTATTTATTTATTAAATTATAATATTTAGATGTTATCACATTTTAGAACTTCGAATTTTTATTTTACAGCTTAAAATTCATGAGGGTACGTATCTTAATTTCGGAATACTTTTTTTATGTTTTGTGTTTAGTACTAAGGAATAAAAAAGGGTTTTTCTCCACTGAAGTATTTCAATGTTAAATTCAGTTTTTAAAAGAAACTCTAACAAAGTTGTAATTAATAAAAAATTAGATCTAACAATTAGGTTTTTGGATTCGCAATTTTATAACTAAAAGTTCTAAAAAATATCAGAAATCTTAAAGCAAATCATTTTCTAACTAAAAATTTTTTAAAAATAAAACAAATTCTTCAATTAAAAAAAAAATATCATCAAAAATATGATGGCATTGGTATTTAATAAATTTATTTTTTATATATTCAAGGCTATTCAAGCCTAACTTATATGCGTAATTTTTTTTAAATGTTGGGGTTTTAAACCATAGCAGCAGTAGGCTTTTTAAATTAAAGACATGGATTACTTCTTATAAATGCTTTCATCTTTCTATTCTTTACAAAAATGTTAGCAGTTCTTTTATTTATGAAATTGGAACAACTATACTATTTAAAATATGTCATAAAATTCTAATTTTATATTTATTTCTTATAATTTCGCTCACTATAAAAGATTTTAACTCGGGGGATTTTCTTTTTGTTTTGAAAATTCTTATTTTAACATTTATTTCTGTATTAAATTATCAAAATTGACTCTTGGGGTATAATTCTTAAGGCCTTTTTAAGACAATCTTAGTTTAAAAACGACAAGACAAAAGGCTTAAGAAAATATAATTATAATATCATACATATAAATACTTTCGAATTTTTAGAATAATAATGTTAAAAACTTAGATCACTTACTAAGATACCGAAGATAACAATTTTTTTTAGCATTTTTTAAAATCTGAAGTTAAGATTTTGTTTACGATTGCAGTTTTTTTTTCCGCATGATTATTAAAAAGTTCAAAAAAGGGTTTTGGTTCCTATTTTAGACTAAAGCAGTACTATTTAATTGAAAATTGAGATCTTAAAAGCACTCCTTTTATTCCAGAAATAAGTGCAATTTGTTCTTAAAATAAGCCAAAAGAAAGGCATTTGATTGCCATACGATGCCTTCATAAACAACCAAAAACAGACGGATTTTTAACTAAAAATGTTTTTTTGATCGTTCCTTGGTGGACTATATGATATAGTCAACCGATTTTGATAAAATTTGATACAATGCCTGGGAACTATAAAAAATTATTGAGTGCCAAATTTGGTTACGATATCTTTATAAACAAACGATTTATCCATCTAAAACTTTTGGATTTTTTTAGGTCGTCCGAAACACCCCTATGGGAGCTCTATAATGTAACCCCGATATCAAAAAAGTAAAGTAAACTTATCTCCTATGGAATAATAAGGGATGTAATCTGAAACTTTAGTTGCTCTAGCTCTTACCATTTTTGAGATCTACACGATTTTTTTGCGCATGGTTATTAAAAATTTTACCACAGCTTAGTTTAGATATGAAAATTAAGGCTGTTTTTTTATACATGCGAAAATTGTTTTTGGATTCTTAATCGTATTAAAAACCTTAACTTATCATCTTTGACTTTTGGGGCAATAAGGAAAAGGAAACGTTCCAAATAGTTTTGAATTGATAACACAACCATACGTAACTAATGCTATATATGTACATATAGTATATAAGCTAGGGTCAAAGATACTTCATATTATCAGCTCTGACACTTAATGACAAAATTACTATATAATATATAATTGATGTGACTTTCAACAAATTAGCCCCATTGATAAATACGGAAGGTAAAAACATAAAAACATAGCACGCACTGCTCCGTTTGGAAAACAAAGTCCAAGTGGTTGCTCCCGTATCTAAAATACCCCACAAGTGTTGGCCGCGAAACTGGAGCAAACATAAACAAAAGTTGTGCACGTGAAAAGTGCGGGAGACTTTCGTGTAAACATCTCGAACATGTCGAAACGCACGTAGTCCCTGCCTGCGTATGCCCTACCTGCGTGAGTTCTACGCCGGTGTACGAGACAAAACTCTCGCTCTCCGCTGGCTAAGCCCTTATCAACCACAGCAACAACTACCCCGAGTAGAGCCCAACCGGGAACCGGTTGACAATTGTTTGTACCTGCGCATTGATGCAGACCCGGCTCTATTGCGTTGCAGCCAAGTGGAAAATGCGTCTTAGGAAAATTGCTAGAATCATTTCATCCCAACATTTATGCTCGCATTTATTGTATAATTTTTTTGGTTCTTCTAGGTAAACAAGAATAGCTGACGAAATTGCACCATTTGATTGCGAGAGGGCATCCCGTCCCGAAAAAACAAAAACTATTCGCATGTTCGTAAGGCGAATTTTTTTTAATACTAAAATAGTTTGTTGTGAATTTAAAGCCAAATGCTGCGCAGATTCAATTTGCATAATATACAAAAACAAAAAAAATAGAATAAGCTCTATGAAAACAACAACATTTCTTAGATCTACGTTGACGTAGATGACGACGACGTCGACAGCGACGACGACGACTACGACGTCGATGACCCACATATGTATTATAATAACGAAGCCACCGACCGACCCGCTAATGAGCAGCCAAATTTCAAATCCCACTGTAGTATTTTTTGTTTGTGTCTAAAAAAAATGATAATAATAGATGATGATGATTCCGACTAGAAAATGCTCTATTGTGTAATTTAAATGAAAAACAAGGCTGTGCAGACTTTTATCAGCTGTGATGTTGCATAACATAATATCGTGTTTATTTATCAGATACCATATCATATCATAACGTATTGTAACATAAAATATTGTAAAAGCTTTAATTGAAATTGCTTAACAATCTTGTAATATGTAGATATGTGATAAAGTACATACAGGCCCATCGAGAGATCGGGGAAAGAGGGCTTATGCCCCCCGGGCCCGGTGGAGTTACTGTCGTAATTGCAAAAAAAATCAATTCAAGGTAAAGGTTTACGACAGTTCAATCTGTTTCTCGGCTTCATTATCTAAATATCTTCAAGAAAATCTTCCACCTGGGCAAGAATTCCCTTAGGATACTTACTGGGTTACTTAAGGGTTCCTCAAAAAGAGATGGGGCACCGCGACCAAAAGATCTCTTTTCCCATACCCAAAAATTGCGCCAAAAGACTTTTTGCTTTCCGCATGAATAGCAGTAGGTCTTTTGTTGATATTGACCTTAGATAGAAGAGACTAATCCTTTCCATGTGACAGGCTCTGTCCCATACCAGCACTGGACAGTCAAAGAGAATATGTATGGTGGTTTCATCGTCTTCGAGACAGGCTCTGCACTCTAAATAGTCTGATAGGTTCTGTGAAATAAGGGAGGGGTCCTCCCAAGACATACTTACAGAGTGTGACGTTCTCGCCAGAAGAAGGGCATATCTCCTCGGCGATTACAGATTATCGACGCACGATGTAACTGTACTAGAACCATCCCAGATAATTGAATTAATCATCATAATTGGACCTTTTAAGGAGCTACTAGGGAGCACAATAGACCCTAGGAGTTGCAGTACAGTATTTTCTTCTTACAATTATTAAGGTTTTATAGAGGGGTCTCGCCAGAAGAAAGGCATCCCTCTTCGACAATCACAGAATATCAATGCAGGACGTAACTGGACTAGAACCATCCCAGAAAATTAAATTTCGCTCCATAATTGGACTGGCCACGAAGCTCTAGAGGTACTAGGGAGCACAATAGATCCTAGAGGTCGCAGTGCAGTATTTCTACCCCGGTTCCGGATTTTCTCTTTATGGCCCTGATTGCATACTATAATTTAACTCTATTTTTAAAATTCAGACTACTTCTTGTAAAAAAATAAGCCCAAACATTCCAAAACTATATCCACAATCAACGCACATTGTTCTTAAAATCATTCTAAACATACTCAATTTTACAATTTTTCTCAACCAAAAATTTGTACTCTTAATAATAGAATAATCTCTATTTTTACACTTCAAAATCTCGATTTTGATCTCGACATTTGTTCACAATTAACTATCTCAGTAAAACTATTAACGCAAGTAGCACATCCAGGAGGGTTTTATGGTCCGGACTCACCTCCAAAAAAGGAAAAGCGTTCTTTTGCTGGCTCTGATATTTACACACTTCCAAATGAGAAGCCTCCTCAGACTAAATCTTAGGTTTTATGGTCCGGACCCCCCCAAGAAATGGAAAAGCTTTCTTTTGCGAGCTCTGATATATAAGCACTTTAAAATGAAGAACACTCCTAAGACTTAATGGCAGGATTAACGGTCCGGAAACCCAACAGAAATGGACAAATTTTCTTCTGCAAGTTCTCATACACATGCACTTCGAAGTGATGAACCCTTCTAAGACTTAATCCTGGCTCCGCACCTGATGTAATCTTCAGTAACCTAATTTTTTTTTGTAATAACTCTTCAGACATGCTTCAAGAAATTTGAAAAAAATTGGGAACTTCCAATACATTGTTCATAGTAAGGTGACTATCTTGTATTCAAGTTAGAGGGCTCTTTCAAATTTCCTTTAAATCGATATTGCCTTCAGGTAAGCGGTACCTTTATTAAGTTGGTGCAAATGGACCTTATATAAATGTACAGACGACGTAGACTCCTAAGTTACCTTATGAGAAGAGAGAAGAAGATAAATTGTCCGTCCATCTGTATGAACGCTTAGAACTTAGAGCTTATAGGGACGATGATCACCAAACCTAAGATCTTGTTTATCCTAATATGCGTCTAGTAACATACAGTAAACGAAGGCTCAAAAAAAATACTTATTTGATAAGACAAGACTTTCAGAGATTATTTGGTACCCTGTTCCAAATTTAAAAAAAAAACATCACACGCTTTAAAATGACTTGGAATTCCCGAAAATTTCATCATCTATGTTTTTTTTCCCCAGCTGAAACTTTCCGTTTACTGTAGGTACTACTAGGTAAAATATATTTTTATTTTGTCACGACCCGTTCCACTTCCAAACAATTTTAAGGCGCGTGATATTTTTAAGGGCTACACCTTTAGTTAGTAAAGTTAGAATTTATGATATAAAAAAATCGTTCGATTATAATGTTTATAATTGGACAATAATTCCGGGAGATAAACACAAAATATATTGAGGGTAGAGTTCTAAATGCTTCAGTTGAAAAATCTATACAGAAGGGCGGCTATATTGGCTTTCACGCAAAAGTACAGGGTATCTGAAAGTCGGCCACGCTTTTAACGATCTGCATTAGGTTCATTGATTCCGAAATGCAATTGTACAAATATGAACTTTTGGACATATTACCAGATTTTCAAACTTATACGATAGTGTTCGAAAGTGAAATGGCAATAATTTTACAATAAAAATTGATATAAATCGATTCTATAATTTCTACATTTCTCTATGGTATAAAAACGTTTCCTGTAGATTGGATTGTAAATAAACTCTTGCAGGTATGTATGACTAGACAATATTTTTAATATAAATCGTATAAATAATTTTTTGTTCAAATTTCGATTTGATAATGCTTTTAAAAATAATTCTTAGAAGACTCTTACATCTTATGTATAGTCTATTTCTAACGTTTTTATAACGCATAAAAAAGTAATTGCTCAAAATCAATATTTTTTTTAATAAAGTCCATAACAAATATTCTTGGAAAATTTCGTACACTTCTATCATATTTTTTTTTTACTTAAAATTTTGAATATATATAAAAAACCTATTTGATTTTTTTAAATAAATATATTCATGCATATATTTTTGGAAGTAAAAATATTCTAGATTTTATTAAAATATTGTCAAGCGTTAAATATTCTTATTAAAAATTAAAAAAAAAAGTATGCTAATCAAAAAATTTTGCAAAAAATTTGTATTTATTTACGAAAAGAAAAGTTTACTATAATTGCATTTTCCAAACGAATATTTTTTTACGTAGATTTTTAATATACTTTTTTAAATTAATAATTTAAGTCAGTTGCACTAGAACTCAAAACGTTTTCGGTTCTAACGATTTTAAATTGTCTAATTATTGCTATTAAGCAATTCTGATATTAATCAGAAGCCATATTTTAACACAAAGGTAGTATAAAATAAAATATAATTTAATAAAATTTACGTTAAATATTTTATATTACAAAAAATGTTCTTAGCACAATCAAATTTCTTGGAAAATTTCGTTTCGTTCCAAAAAAATCATATACTCTTATCATATTTTTTAACACTTTTAATTTTTCAAATCAATATAATATTTTCATGAATATTTTAATTTTTAAAAATAAAATTTTATAAGGTTTATAAAAAGATTATCAAGTGTTCCAAATTCTTATAAAAAATTTAAAAAAATTATTTTATGGGATAAAAGAGTGTCAGAAAAAAATATTTATTTATTTACAAAAATATAACTATTATTGGATTTTCACAGTCAATATTTTTATTGAAATAAAATTTATAATGAAAAATTAAACTTTATAAAATTTTTAATTAAAATCTATTGCACATGAACTCAAAACTTATCCGGTAAATTTTCTAGTGTTTATTAAAAGATTTACAACTGTTAAAAATTCATATTAAAAATTAAAAAAATTATGCGAATAAAAAGTTCCATAACAAATATAAAAAAAATTAATGGCATTGCATGTTTCAAGTCAATATTGTTTTTAAATAAAATTTTTTTTATAAAATATAAGTTTATGTAACTGTACCTATAATTGAAATCTGTTGAACTCGAATTCAAAACGTTTCCGGTATTTAGGTTTTGAAATTGTCTAATAATTTTAGAATTTGGTAACACTAAGGTGTACTACCTTAACTTAAATATAATTCAAAAAAATTTACTTAAAAAAATATTTTAGGTAACAAGAAATATATTAAATACAAATATTAAATTAAATTAAAAATACTTTTTTTAAAGAAAAATATTATTTTTAAGAGTTACATTAAAAAAATATTACATAAATGTATTTTAAATTTACTTTAAAAAAGATTTTATGTAACAAACATTTGATTAAGTACAAAATAAAAAATTAAATTAAAAATTTAAAAAGCCCCGAACTTAAGTAATTTTCATTTAAAAAGTAAAAAATAATAAAAGAAACTTAATGTTAAAGTACCTAAGAATCTATTAATAATTCTAAAAAATACGTCGCGTTGGGGGACACGCGAGGCCAGACGTCGTTGACGGTCGTATCTTACATGCAAATTTTTGAAGTAATTCTATGAAAGTTTTTGAAGTATTTTCTTAATTTTGTTTTAAGTTAATCTTTCTTGCTTAATTGAGACTATTTGTATTTAAATTGTTAGTTTGAGCGGTCCCCCAACGCGACGTATTTTTTTTAGAATTATTAATAGATTCTTAGGTACTTTAACATTAAGTTTCTTTTATTATTTTTACTTTTTAAATGAAAATTACTTAAGTTCGGGGGTTTTTTAAATTTTTAATTTAATTTTTTATTTCATTCTTTTTATAGGTAGGTTAGGTTAAGTTAGACTTTAGTATATTATAATATACTTACTATAATTTAGATTCTTGTTAAGGTATAGATTACATTTAAGGTCAAGCTCGTTTGCTTTTTTTTACGCATTCTCCCCACTTTCACTCCCCACAACTTTTAAACGGCTCAACCGATTTTCATCAAACATGTCTAGGAACACTCGCACATAAGTCACCTTTAATACAAAAAAAAACTAAATTGAAATCACTGCATGCGTTCGGGAGTTATGATGCCATAGACAGACATACAAACAGACACGTCAAACTTATAACACCCCTCTTTTTGCGTCGGGTGTTAAAAAATGAAATAAAAATCAATTTTTTTTATGAAAAAAAATTTTGTTTTTAAGGTAAATGCTATTAAAACGAAAGTTTTGAAAAATACGGGGGTTTGTGCATTTTGAACCCTATTTTGGCATATTTTGGCATATTTTTTCCATTTCATTTCCATTTAATAAATTTATTTTAAATTAAATACAAACATTAAATTAAGTTAAAAGTTTAAGTAAAATGTTAACTTATTTTGAAGATTAAGAAATCAGAAAAATATTTAGGGTATTCACGGTTGCTGTTTAGCTAAAAAGTTTATCACTTTTTTCTAGCTGTTAAGAAGAAAGTGATGTAAAATACACGGCTTGCTGCAATTTCAGCACTTCAATATTTTGGTATATTTTTTGCCTTTTCGTGATGCACAAAACAACAAAAAGGTAAACAAAACGTAAATGTAATAAATTTAACTGGAGTGAAACATGTTTTTTGTGCATTTTATTTAAACAAATTATTAAAGTAAACAATTATTAAGTTGACAGCTATGCGGCGTATATTAAAATTGATAAATGTGAAAGAAAAGAAATTAACTCATCGCATTTACTAACAAAAAGGGCGTTCACGGTTTAGCATGCTGAGTGTGCACTTAATATCGAATACATTTTTAGCGAAGCGAATAAATAAATAAACAAATAAATAAATAAGTAAATAAATAAATATACACATAAATAAATATACACATAAATAAATAAACAAATAAAATTGAAAAATATAAAAAATACTAAAAAAATACTAGCGCACTTAAAGTTAGATTAATCACCTAATATATAAAATTGCTCTAATGTTTTTTTCCGTTACTATCTGTTTTGTTCCAAAATTAAACTTTCTCATCACGTACTTCCTTAATTAGTGAACATACCAAAATACATTTCAGAGTTATAGTGTATCAAAATTTATAAAAAAAAAATGTAGATAAGTGTTAATGTTTTTAAAATTAGCATTTAAATAGCAACAATAATTCGCAGTTTGGCATCTCTACCGATTTAATATGCTAGTCAGAGATGGCGCCCATTTGAACCAAAAACAAACCTCGTTGACTTAATTGGGTGCACTTTGTTGCAGACTTAGCATGAATCTCTAATGTGGGAACAGATCATCAGATCATCGGATCATCTGGAATTACCTGTCGTGTAAATAATCTGGTATTTAATTGCTGCGCAATTTAACGCCATATTACATCAGCTGGCGGTGTTATTATCAATTAAGTCCGTCATGCTCATTTGGCTGACTCGCGTGCCCGTTGCGCTCGATCTACGGAGATCTCTCATAGAGTTGAGCCGCATCAGTTCATCAACGGGCAGCACATTGTATGTTAGGCCAGAGCTGATAACAGTTTACGCATACAATTTTTATTTTTATTCAAAAATAAAATAAATACTTTGAGCAGCTTCATCAAAACAAGAGATTTGCATGTGCTAAAATATGTAGATCTAAAATTTATAGGCTGTTCCGAGAAGTGCGAGGCGAAATCTTTCTTTCACTTTCGGACTTTCTGCTTTTATCAGTAATAAATAAAGAAAAGAAAAAGAAAAGGCAGCGAGAGAAAGAATTAATGGAAATTTATTTTGCGAACTTGAAACCTTCACGGCGAGCATCGAACCCACTCCAGTCTATAAAGTGCGCGAGAGTTCTACGAACTTTTGGCTACTACGCGCCCCGATGGTCGATCTTGATTTATGTTTTATCGCGCCCACGAAAATAGTGCGAAGGTTTTGCCGGACATGATATGATCGCAACGGTTGGTGTTAAGTGTGGAAGTGGTCTTCATATTTTTTTTTGCAAGTGCTGATAAGGCCTAGAGACCTTCGAAGAACTTATTTAGCAAACTGTCATTGACACTACCAAAGTTCCAGCGCATGTTTACGTTGTGCTCATCGCAGTGATTGGTAAAGATATGATAAACTCCTTTAGTTAAATAAGCCTCCATACATTTCTGACCTTGCAAGCCGTGCACGATCCATTTCTTTTGGCGATTATAGTGCCATAACTGACTATCACCATGATTATGACATACAGCCATCCAGACCGTATTATCTGACTTGGCATCTTGTGCATCCAGACATATGCCACGATTATATAAACGCAGCTCACGTTCGTGCGATAGTTCCCAGTGCTGCGTGCCCTGCGGATGCGTTCGATTTTTGGCACAGGGATATAGACCTACAGCGGTATTGGAGCCCCTATGCAAGGAATCGATACAAAAATTTAAGCCTATATTCTGTACAGTGCCGGATGCATAACTGGGTGGTTCTATTACAGGAAACTTTTTGAGAAAATCGGGCGCTACCTCTTTCATGTACCAATCAAAGGACTTGCAGTGTAAGCCTTCGCGTACAGTGCGCGGTTTGCTCAAATCCCCTTCATCCATCGTATTGTAGAGATTCGGTTCACGCTGGTAGATGTAGTCCTTGTATTCATCCATCCAAACTTCGGCCACGCGTTTGTGATTCTGTAAAACAATCGTAATGAGTTACACTAGACAACAAAATTGACAAAAATTTAATGATTTAGTGATGGGTAAAAAAAATATATTACGGAAAATTTGATTTTGGAATATAAATCGTTGTTGCTTATTTTATAAAAAATTTTCCAATTTTTATATATTATAGTTAAAAAGAAACTACCTAACTTTTTTTTATATTTCTTTCCTTTTAAAAACAACTTTTTTTTGTCTATCCTTATTTTATAAGAATAAATTGAAATATTCTTACATAATTTAATATTTAAAAATAATACAAAATATTCAATTTTCGTATGAAAATAAAAATTTGAATTTTTTATGCAACATATTACTTTTACTTCTTATTTTAATATTTCTTAAAATTAAAAATTAAAATTTCGTATACAAACTTTTTAAATTTGGTATAAAAAGAAAAACTTGAATTTTTTATATTTAAAACAAAATATGACTTTTACTTTCTTT
Organism: Chymomyza amoena; assembly: GCA_037043745.1. Lineage (NCBI taxonomy): Eukaryota > Metazoa > Arthropoda > Insecta > Diptera > Drosophilidae > Chymomyza > Chymomyza amoena. Next base: position 36,522 of record JBAMAX010002091.1, read on the forward strand.
TTTAATGATTCTTAAATATGAATTTATTTGAATTTTCTCCAAACTTAATAATTTGTTTTTTAAATATATTGATTTTTTTTACTTTTTTTATTATTAAAAAAGTGGAATACAAAATATTAAATTTTCGTATAAAAAGAAAATCTTGAATTGTTTATATTTAAAACAAAATATGACTTTTACTTTACTTTTTAATGATTCTTAAATAGAATTTATTTGAATTTTCTCCAAAACTTAATAATTTAATGTTTTGAATTTTTTTACTTTATTTAATATTAAAAAAATTTAATAATCTCGTATAAAAATTAAAGCTTTAAATTTTTTATATTTAAAAACAAAATATATTTACTTCCTTTTTTTATGTGTCTCAAGTATGAAAATATATTAGATCTCTTCAAAATAATAAAATTTATTTTTTTACTTGTAACAATTTTTGTAATATTATATATTCATATTATTAGAAAAAATAAAAATATTTCTTATTATTTAAAAAAATAAGATTTATAGTATTTAAAAAAAATTAGTTTAATTCCTTTTTTAATATTTCTTAAATATGAAAATATATTGAATTTTCTCCAAAACGTAAAAATTAAATAATTTTTTTATAGAACAAGATATGCCATTTAATTTATTTTTAATATTTTTTTAAAAACGTCAAAAGGCAAAAATAAAAAAAATACTTGTTTCCTAAAAAATTAATTTTTCAAATGGTAATAATTTTTTTCAATTTTATTTATATATTCATGCTATTCAAAAAATCATTTAAGAAAAATAGCTTTTATTAGTCTTACTTTAAATTAATTAATTACATTAATTACATCATTTTTTAAAATTTTATAATAGGAAATTGACATATTTTTTTTCAGAACATGAAAGTTTATTGTATTAAATATCTTTTTTGAAAATCAATTTTATTTACATTTTTTTTATGAAACATTTTTTTTTTTTTAAATCATTCCTTTTGACATATTTTAGAATCAAATTTAAGAATTAAAGAAATTTCATACTTATATTTTTATACGACAATTGAGTATTATTTTATAAGGCAATTTCATTTTTACGTATTAGAGAAAATTCAATAATTAAAAAAAAAAATGGTTGTTCGTTCAGTAATAAAATAAAAAGTGAACACAGATTTTTTGATAAAGCCAAGTTTAAAAATTAAAATTTTGAACGTTTTTTGAAATTTATAAAACAATTTTTATTTTTAAGAAAAAAAATGCTTATCGTTTGGCATATTAAAAAAGGAATTAATTAAATTTAATTTTATAAAAATATTCACACTTTTATTTTTATATGCAAAATTGAATTTTTAGTTATAAAAAAAAATTGACTTTCATGTTTTAAAGAAAAATGAATATTATTTTTTCTCAATGAATTAAAAGTGTACTCGCATTTTTTGCAATTAAGCCATAATGCATTGACTTTAAAAAATAAAATTTTTGGAAATTGTTTTTTAACTGTGAATTCTTAAAAAAATTGCATATTTATTTTTAGGAGAAAATTCAATATTTTTATGTGAAAAAGTGGTGGCTTTTTTAATAATTTGGGTTTCAAAATGCTTAGTAATTAAATTAAAATGAACACATATTTTTTAATTAATACAATAACTTGCATTTTTTTTAATTAAGCCATAAAGCGTTGAGTTTAAAAATCAAAATTTTTAGAAATTTTTTAACTATGAATCTTTAAAAAAATTGCGTATTTATTTTTAAGAGAAAATTCAATATTTTTATGAGAAAAAGTTGTTTGGGTTTCAAAATGATGCAAAAACCTGGACCTTTCGGGGTCGCAAATTCCGAGTGTAGGAACATTTTTTATTTTATATAGAAGTCTCAATTTTAAATAATTTATGTCTCTAAAAATATATGTACATACATTTACCCAAAATCCTGTCTTCAAATTGTATTGATAGATTCATATCTTCAATTAAAGATAAAAAATCTACTTCAACCTTTTCAAATTCGAAATATTTTTATTTATCTTTTAATTAAATTAATAATTTAAATATTTTCGTTCTATTTAAATAATTTGATCGAAATTGTTCAGAAAATTACAATACAAAGCTACAAATACAATAAAGTGTTTTTGCTTTAAAAAAGTAAGTGCTCTGATGCCCCTGTGCTTTAACCCCCGTTCGGCCTTCTATAACCATTGCAAGAAATGACAACAAAATTTCCCCTGAACTTTTTTTTTTTGGATTACTGTAGCTGCGGATCTTATTAAAAAAATGCTTATAAAAGTCCATCTTCATGGATAATAAGCAATTTTTTAACGTTCGAAAACTTCCTTTAGATTCGCGTACATTTCAGTCAAGATAATTTTTCTAAACTAATTTTTATCAAAGCTAAAATATTATTCATGAGTAATTTGCCTATCAGAAATAACTTTTAAGATTATTTAAAAAAAATCTACTTGGTTTTATTCATTATTACTTACACGAATCATATTCCGATAGTCGAATGATTGCGGTGGCTTCTTCATGGGTCCACGAAAAATGTGAGCTACGTGTGAACAGGGCACATTCAGCAGCTTGCCACCACACATCCAGATCTTAAAACTTAGCTCATATTGTTCGCCACCCCAGATATTAAGACCCTCGTCATAGCCACCTAGTTCCCAGAAAAATTTTCTGTTTATCGCAAAAAGTCCGCCCATCATGACAGGATTGCGATAGGGCAGTGATTCGTCCAATACCGTCTTCTGGCAGTGGAGGCAGTTCCTTGTAGAAGAGATGCCAGTCAAAGCCACCGCGAGTTCGATGCCGTGAAGCCGAAAAATATCCAAAACTATTAAAGTCTATAATGTCCACAGTAGGACAAGTTGCTATCTTGTTATCTATAGCTATTGGTTGGAGTAGGGGTGGGAGCTGGAAATGGAAGATTTATAATATTTTTCTTGTAAACAGAAATTATGACTTAATCCTATAATACCCAATTATAATTGACTTCGATGTGGGAATCAAAGAATACCAAAACATCGCCTGTGGCAAGCTTAGCGCCCTCAAGACGTGCCTTCATCAGACCCAGGCGTGCTGCATTCTGCACCACGGTAACTAGATGCGACAAATTGGCCAGCATATAATCCTGTTTTTGTTGGTTAAAGTAATTTGGCTTGCTTCCATCGTTGACCAGTATAAGTTGGCTTAAAAGTTCGCGGGGTGTGCGATTAATAATGCTACGTACTGTACGCATAAGTGTGCTAAAGTGTTCGTTGTAAAAACAAATGATTACACTAACGCTGGGCAGTTTAGCTAGGTAATGACGTTTTTTGCAACTATAAGGATAAGGTGAGATAAGGAACTGTAGTACTTCAGTTGTCTGTACTTACGCATCAAGCCTCACATCGGGCACTGAACGATTTATAGATATGCGATCAGAGAGCAAACCATTAAAGCCATTATCTTTGTACAACTCTTCTTCAAGTTTTTTCTCCGAGGGATGTATATGTTCGGGATGCCCATGCTCCCCCAGGCCTATGCGTGCTTTATCCGCCTCCATAGCTGCATAATCGTGCCAGTCCTTTAAGGGAGCTCTTGAAGCGGTAACGACTGGGCTGTGTTGGGTTGGATTTGCGCGTTGTTTTATTGTGTCCTTGATGAAACAATATAAGCAGGTTCCAATAATGAGCAATAAAATCCATTTATTTCGTATAAGACGCAACATTAGACGTCGAAATATGCCACAAAGTCTTTTTATGTTAAGCATATGAATCGTCAGAATTTGCAATGTTGTTTAAATTAAGAAATTTATCGTCACGCTGGCGCCATCTAGTGGGTATGAACGAAGCCAATGCGTACAAATTCGTGTAAATGATTTATTATCGATAACAAAATATAGCGGCAGTTATTGGTGACATTTGAAAGGCTAATTTTTGTATATATCGACGGTTATTTTAAATTGGTTGAACTTTTAAAAAGTAGAGTAAAACTTTAATAGAATTTATAATCTCTAACCTGCAAAATGCAGCAATATTTAACATTTTTATATTATTTATTTCTATTTATCAAAAAATCTTTAAATTCCGCACATGGAGTATTTAATCACATTACATTAACATATTTTCAATAGAAATAAACATTTTTTTTATTAGGAACCTTTGGCTTCTTTTTAAAGTCCTTCATGGAACTTATCTAACATTTCGTTATTGATGCTGCCAAAAGTCCAACGCATATTGGGATTGGTAGCATCACAACCATTTACAAAGACATTTTCCTCTCCATTAGCCACAAATGCCTCCAGGCATCTTCGTGATTCCGAACCATGCACGACCCATTGATGCTCACGATCGTAATACCAAAATTGATTGCCACCTTGATTGTGACAATGCCACAACCATACGGTTGCATTAGGTTTCGAATCCTGCACATCAAGACAATCAGAATTACCAAAATGACGCAGTTCGCGATCGGCTGTCAATGCCCAGAACTGATTCTGTTGTGGTTGGGTGAGATTCGCAGCGCAGGGATAGAGACCCACGGGCTGGTTAGCACCTCTACTCATCGTATCTATGCAATAGTTTGTGCTTAGACTTTTGATGGCACCCAATGCATAGCTTGGCGGTTCTTTTGGTGGAAACTTTATGAGAAAGTCGGGTGCTACCTCAGTCATGTACCAGTGGAAAGATTTGCACTGCAAACGTTCGCGTACAGCAATTTGTTTGGACATATCGCCAGCATCTATATTGTTGTAGGTCGTGGGATCTCGTTCGTAGACATATTGCTTGTATTCATCCATCCAAACCTCGGCCACGCGTTTGTGATTCTGCGGATTAGAAATGTTTTTGATTAGATATGATATAGGTTAAGGTTGTAGATGAGGCACTTGGTGCAGTTTTGAGAAGCTGCTTGATATATAGCTCCTTTTATCTAGCACACTTGGGATGTTGCGCCAATAAAAAGCTTAAAGCGTGCACAAGTCGTAATATTTGCTAGAATTTGCCATTGTTAATTGTTAGAGAGGTTTTTATCTATTTTCCGGGATGCTATTCCTAAACAAGACACAAATTCTATCTAAAACATTTTTTTACTTACACGCGCCACAAAATTATAGTTTCTTGGACTGGGGCGCGGCTCCATAACTCCCCGAAAGATATGCGCCACGCGTGAACAAGGTACATCCAATAACATGCCATGGCACATCCATATCTTAAAACTGAGCTCATATTGTTCACCACCCCAGATATCCAGCTCATCATCATAGCCACCCAAATCCCAGAAAAATTTTCTGTCTATGGCAAAGAGACCACCCATCATAACAGGGTTGCGATAGGGTTGGGATTTATCAATGCTATCCTCGGGCAATACTGGTAGCTGCTTGTAATAAAATTTCCAGTCAAAACCACCGCGAGAGCCCTCCTGATAGCCACCATTGTACGCAAATGTGGTGTGATCAATAATGTCCACTATGGGGCATGTGGAAATCCTTGAATTTATGGCAATTGGTTCCAGTAGTGGTGGTAGCTATAAAACGAACATGTGAATAATAATTTACGCTTGAATCCAGACCTAGTCATACCCAGTTGTAGTTACACTCTATGTGAGAGTCGAAGAAAACCATAACATCGCCGGTGGCCACCTTAGCGCCTTCTAAACGCGCGGAAATCAAGCCCAAACGTTCTGGATTGTGTACCACTAGGGCCAGGTCACGCAGGTAAGTGGCCACGTAATCATCCAGTTGTTTAGCCAAGCCCTCGCGATCACTGCCATCGTTGACAAGCACAATTTGCTTCAAAAGTTCCGGCGGAGTACGATTAATGACGCTGTATATCGAGCGCAGCAGCGTATTGAAGTGTTCGTTGAAGAAGATAAAGACGATGCTGACGTTCGGCAGCTTGGCTAGGTAGTGCCGCGTTTTGCACCTGAAAATGAATTTAGAATTGATTCCAACTCAAGAAACTTCAGCATAACTTACTCTTCGCGGCGCACATCAGGCACCGAACGATTTATGGAGATTCTATCGGAGAGCAAACCATTAAAGCCGTCTTTTTTAAACTCCGCATCCATCAGCTCTTTCTCGGCAGGATCTATATGTTCTGCTTTACCATGCTCTCCTAAACCAACGCGTGCTTTATCTGCTTCCATGGCAGCATAATCATGCCAATCCTTGCGTTCACCATCGGAAGTAGGTAGCCATTTCGGTTTATCTACCTTAACGGCAGCAACTGCAGCTGCCTGCTCCTGCTGCACATCAGCTGCATGGGCTTTATGAGCAGACTCACGCGCCAGCTTGCGATCCTGAAAAGGTGGTCTGGGTGGACGGTGAGTGGGCGGTATGTTAAGCGCTTTAAAAACTGGCGTTATAGGATCACCGTTGGGATCCAAGTTGCTTTCGTCCACCTCGTTTGGGTTCTTGGAAAGACGCTTCTCCACTATCATTGTGGTGACCAGTGATATAAAAGCAATGGTCATCATAAAGAAAACTATTTTGCGCACAAGGCGCTTCACGTAACGTTTCTTCATAGCCATCACGTCGTTGGGAAGTTCGGACAGAAATGCCGCCATACTGCATCGATATCAACGTTAAAGCTGCCTGGTAATGCGTGGCAAGGGCCATTAGACTAATTGCATGCGGCAAGATACAAGTACAAGCCTCCGTCGCCGAAGCGTTGCCGATAAGAGCGCCAATTCGGTTAACAAGAACATGATTCTTTACTATCAATATAAAACAATGTTGTCAAAATTATAGAAACAAGGGCGACCGCGACGAGGGCTTTAGCTGCATACCTATGACGTGTTGCAAGTTTGGAGACCAATTTTAACTAAATTAAAGAAATGACTAAAAGGTGCAATGAGTTAACAAATAAAGAATTTATCGTCATGCTGGCGCCATCTAGTGTACATACTATATGCATCAGAACAGCTGCACGCAGCTGCTAAGTTATCGAAATGCTGTCATGCTGGCGCCATCTAGGTTCGTTTACGCATAAAACAGCTGCATGCAGCTGCTTAGGTATCGAAATGCTGCCTGGCTGCTGCTATCGTTATCGATCTCACATTAGGGTTTAGTTTTTTTTGGCGGGAGTGTTTTCTTTTTCTGTGGAACTTTTTGTGCAATTGATTGTATTTATAAACCAAAACTAAGTTACTAATGGATTTGAACGATGCCGTGCTCACCTGCGCGGTGAATATACAATGGACAAACGCTGTGGGCGTAACTGGACGCAAATTGGCCTACAAGACGGCGACGCTGCGCTTGGTGCGCAATGATTTACGCGAAATGTTTCTAGAGCTGACGCCGGAAAAAGTTAAGCCTCTCAAGTTTAAGCTGAAGGACATAATGGTGCACAAAAAATTCATGTCCGAGGGTAAAGCAACGTTTAATTTTAAAGCGGAAAGCTGTGCAATTTATTTGTCCAATGCGCCGCCTGGACCGCTGATGTATTTTCTGCGCACCATTTTTATAAAAATGAATGGCAATGGCGGCGCGCAACCGGATGAGGCTTCTATGCAAAAGAAATTAAGAGAACATATGCTCTCGGGTAAGCCCACCAGTTTTGAGGAAATATCGCCTGTAACCACGGCCGAAATGGTTTTGGCGCGCAAGAAAGCCGGTTTAATGACACGTGCCACGGTTACCACACCCTCGCCACAAGCCGCTAAAAAACGACGCTATGAAGAGCTCAAAGATGATAGAAGCGTGCCTGCTGCCAAAAAGCTCTATCAATCGTCACCGCTCTTCGAGACTGAGGATTCCTTGCGTTTATGTCCCGAGCAATTAGAAGTTTTGGCAGCTTGCACTTCAGGCAAGAATGTGTTTTTTACCGGCTCAGCAGGCACGGGTAAAAGTTTCTTGCTGCGCAAGGTTATCTCGGCACTGCCGCCTGATGGCACTGTGGCCACTGCTTCCACTGGTGTGGCCGCTTGTCTAATTGGTGGCACCACTCTGCATGCTTTTGCGGGCATAGGCGGTGGCGATGCCACCATGCAGCGCTGCATAGAGCTGGCTTCACGTCCGGTTTCAGCACAAACATGGCGTAAATGCAAGCGTTTAATTATAGACGAAATCTCTATGGTGGATGGACAGTATTTTGAGGTAAGCGTTTGCTGCTTTAACAAAACCAAATCATTCACTTTTTGTTTTGTAGAAAATTGAGGCTGTGGCGCGTCATATACGCCGCAATGATCGTCCTTTTGGTGGCATTCAACTTATTCTCTGTGGCGACTTTTTACAACTACCGCCTGTGGTCAAAGTGGACTACAATGCCTCAAATACTGCTGCAAATCAGCAGCGCTTTTGCTTTCAATCCAGCGCATGGGAAACTTGCATACAATGCGTTTTCGAGCTTAAGCAAGTGCATCGTCAATCTGATCCAGAGTTTGTGCGCATACTCAATCATTTGCGCATTGGTCATGTCAATGAGGATATAACAAAACGTCTAATGACTACTTCAAAGCAAAAAATTGAAGGTAATGGTATTTTGGCCACGCAGCTGTGTTCACACACCAACGATGCAAATTCCATAAATGAATCCAAGCTGGAAAATCTAACAGGCGACAAAGTGCTCTTTCGCGCAGAGGACTCCGATGCAGGCTTTAGCAAACAGCTCGATCAGCAAGTGCAGGCACCATCGCAGCTTTATCTTAAAGTAAATGCGCAGGTAATGCTGCTTAAGAACATAAACATAGCCTCGGGTCTGGTCAATGGCGCCAGAGGTGTTGTTGTGCGCCTGGAGAAAGGTTTGCCCATTGTGCGCTTTAAAAACAACAGCGAGTATGCTTGCAAGCATGAGAAATGGGTGATAAAGACAGCGACAGGAGGCGTTGTGACACGTCGACAAGTGCCTCTAAAATTAGCCTGGGCATTTTCTATACACAAAAGTCAGGGCTTAACTTTGGACTGTGTGGAGATGTCACTTTCCAAAGTCTTTGAAGCTGGGCAGGCATATGTGGCATTGTCGCGCGCTAAGTCTTTGGAATCTGTGCGTATATTGGACTTTGATGCCAAACAGGTGTGGGCCAATCCTCAAGTGCTGCAGTTTTACAAGCACTTCCGCCGACGTCTTGTAGATACGAGCATGATACCATTGGGACCCAAGAATAGGGACAAAAAGACGGCAGATGGCAAGACTAGCGCCTTGGCCAAACTTAAAAAGAGCCTCATGAACAAACCGCTGGTTTCCATAAGCTAACATGATCTCATATAACTGGGATATCTATGAAACTAGCCTAAATATTAGTAAGTAACTAGCTGACATCTTTTATGGACTGACACAAGGCTTTCGACTTTAAAGCAGAACTAAATGGGGAAGGGGATTAATAGCAATTTGGGAATATGGTAAGTTTTGTTCCTTTTATTTTAATCTATGAAAGAAATTATTAAAGCGTTGTCAGATCATTATTGGTTACATTTTAAGCTGTAGTGGGACGCTAACGCTATGATGAATTGCTTTGTGGATTTTGTTTTAATCAGAAATAGGTACATATTCCAGAAAACAGATCGAAAGAATCTTTTTGTTTTAATCATATTCTCATAAAATTCATTTCGAAATGTATGTGTCCTATAGCAAAAATTTTACCCTAATCTTTTTTTTTGTACCGGACCACTTAGGACTCCCATCAGGGGTCAACTGGTTAAACATATTGCTATTGAACCGATCACCTTTTCGCTTTAAAGTCGAGACCCTTGGAAACGTATTTAATTTTTTATGCACTTATTTTCGCTATTTCTTTATAAGATTTCTAAATTAAATTTTTTAGATATAATGCTAGACTGACTTTTTGCAGCTACTTAAGCAATTAAATCATTATGTATGAATATCATAAAACATATTTTAGGGTATTCTAAGATATGCACAATTTCTCCCATATTTCACATATTTAGACTAATAACAATAAATCCTCAATAAACTGTCTAACTTTGACGCAATTGGTTTATAGTAAGAAACTGGCTGTTTTAAACTCTTTAAAAAAAATAAGAAACTTGAAACTTTTGATGATCCTACAGCTGGCTCGTTTTAAACAGTCACTTTTAGAGCTTTCCATACTTTTCACAAATTTATACATCGGCGATTTGCATCCACCAAATTATTCATTTTGGATTGTGTATATTTGTAATCACATTAAAGACTCAAGTTTGCGTAAATTTAACTAATTAGCAGCTGGCAGGGGTGCGTCTCTTTAGTGGCTGATTTCGTCTTGATTCTTCATGCCGCTGCCGACAGCGCCATGACGGCGTTCCCAGATCAGACGATGCTTTTGCTTCATATAACAAGTCTTGGCATTGGCATAACCACCCAAGTCACCATCTGCAAGCAAAATTGATTTCAATTAAACATTCCAAATAAATTCAAACATTCTGCCTACACTTGATAAACCAGTTTTCGGCTGCTTTCTCATAGGTCTCCAATAAGGGTCTGCATTTGACGCCATGATCGGGCGCCTCATACAGCATGCAATCTTCGAAACGTTGGCGCAATATGGCCACAATTTCATTGTCTACCATGCGATCCCTGCGAAACTGTTGATCAGCTTCGAAGCGGCAAACGGCATCATCCGTATAGCACTGATCAATGGTGGGCACGCGGGGAAAGCGTTGATGATACCAATTGTATTTCTTTTGATTTGGTTCCACAATGGTCTCTGTAAGTTTTCGAGAAGACAATTAATGTTTGCAGTGTTGGTTTGTAAACAAAATCATGTTTGAGGTTATGTCATTATGTAATTCAAACAGTTTTTAACTTTTTTGTTGCACAAAAAAGCTGCAACTGACAAAGTTAGATAGGCAAGAGCATAAATATGCTTAAGGATGTAACAGGAAGCCTTTGACCTACCGCGGAACCAGGTAATGGGTGCATCAATGACATCCTGCACGGACTGTGCAAAGCTGGCCATGGGGCTGCGTGGATCCGGCATTTTGTAGCACTATTCCGAGCTGCGAATTATTTAAAAAGTAATATTAATTAAAGCGCAACTTGGCGGAATTACAAATTTGTTTGTTTTAGCAAACAAAATGCAATTTTAGCTTAATTTACCCTAATTCCGACTAATATAAAAAACAACAAACAGCTGACTTTGGTCTTAAAGTGACCGAAAGTGGTAAGCAAAAAAATACTGACTTGCGTAAAAGCAAAAAAATACCGAAGATACTGATTTGCAACAGTGTGACTGACTAAATAATACTGAAAAATGCTGTTATGGGATTATTTAAAAATACAAATACGAATCTAAGAAGAGCTGTTGTTTACCAAATGTTGATAGTAATTTTATTTATGTATTAAAATTGCCGCAAGATAATTTTATATAATTATTTAACAAAAATGTTTTTAAAAAATGATTACACCTGTTCATTTAGTAATGTTAATTATTTTCAATGGTATTGAATTTTAACTTATATTTTTAAATAATCTTTTCAGGTTTTATCAAATATTTAAAAAAGTCAAAATATGAGTCTTTTTTATTTGGCGTTTATATGGAAATAAAATTAACTACTGTGAAGTACAAAATATTCGCATTTATTGCATAAAAAATCTCAATACCAACTTATAACAATTTTCAAAAAAAGTTTGTCCGAATTTACATCTTTTTGGTTGTAAATGTTTTTTTATATCTCATGGTTATTTTTTTAACTCATTTTTCTTGGTCATTAAAAATTACTCTATTGAAAATTAGAAACCTTAAGATTATTCGACTTTTGGGTAAAAAGCTCCATTACACTTACAGAATTCAGTCGTGACAGCCTAGAACCCAGCAAAATATTTCTTAAAGATATTGGAAAATCGACAGTATTGAAGAATGACATATGGTCATTTCCAGGATCGCCTACGCGACTTACGTATGTCTTTAAAGTGCAAAAAAGTAAAGAAAAATCATTTTTTTTCTTATTATTATTTTTTTTGCCAATATATTGAAAATAAACTTACGATTTGGTACAAGAAAACAATAGGAGTCGTTTTCGACTGCATCTATATAAATGTAAAAATTTTCGAAATAACAAAAAATATTTAAAATCGGTTAATTTTTAACTAATTTAACTAGATTTCGCCTCTTTTTCAAAAGCTATAAGTATATTCCGACAAATGGTGTTCTTATTTTGACTGAGTTCTAGTCGACTTCAAATCGTTTTCATTTCGAGTTCTATCGATAACAATTTGTATAGGAAAGCTGGCCAGCTATCAATAAGTTCACTTGTAGAGTTACCACATGTTTTCGAACATCCATTTTATTAATTTATTTTGTCTTTCTGCCAACATTTTTCTGAGAGACAAATATTTTTAATATATTTACCAATTTTGCACAATTTATTTTATATACATATTTTAAGCCATCCATTAATAAAACGATCTTCGAATTTACTTGTGCAACACGACAAAACATAATTTTTAAAAGTTCTGTTTTCTCTAAATCCAGTAAATCAAAGTAAAGTACTTTCATTCCACTCGTTTTGGTTTTGCATATACACACAATTTTAATAGACATTTTTGTAATAAAAAGATTCAAATAATGAAAATTAACCTTGATTCGTTCCATTGAGCACATCTAAATTTTCTTAAAACATGAAAAAATAATACAAAATTAATTTTAGTGGCATTAATGCGTTTTTTTAAGTAAACAAAGCAAAATACTTTTCATTTCGACAACTGCAAGCCAAACTTTTCATAACGAGCCATTTCTTGCCGGCATCGAAATCTAGAACCAGTTTCATTTCGATTCCGTCAGTTTTTGTCGGAATCGAAATCTAGAACAAGCCTGATTATTTGGTTATATCTTCTATTTACACCCTGTAGAGAGAAGTCGATATACCCATGTTCTTCTATCCGTATGAACGTCTAGATTTCAGAGATATATTATATAGCTCTCATAGGACCGATCGGCCAAAATTTTGATTTTTATACAAATTTCGGTATATTTTGTTTTTGGAAATATCGTAATCAAGTTTTTAAAAGTTCCTAAGCACTGTATCAAATTTTGTTAACACCGGTTTACCATTTCATATAGCTCCCCAAAGACGGATCTTTTTTTTTCCGAATTTCTCTACGTATTGGAAATTATATTTTTCCGACTCATGGGTTTGTATTTAACTAATTTTTCTTGCTAATTAAATTCTTTGATTAGGTATTTAATAAAAATTAACATATAAAAAACTTTAACTTATTCGACTTTTGACAATAATGCCCTATTTCGAAATTATAAAAGGCAGGCTTACCTATTTCAGTCTTGACCACCTATAACCAAAGAATATAGAACTATATCACTATATTCTATATTCTTTGCTATAACTCAGCGAAGAATTTCATGAAGATAGTGCAAAATTTACATATATGAGAAAAAGGTATTAGTTGCACAATAGTTCTGCATTATTTTTAGTGCGTCAAGAAGATTTTTTGGCTTTGGATACTTCAAAATTTGACAATCTATTGCTCAATTAAAGGAGAAATTATTTTAAGCGCAGAAAAAATTGAGTTGTTTTTAATGCCGAATAAAAATAAATAATTGCCTGTTAGACCCCTTGGAGGAGGGGCATAGTAGATCTCTATTAATAACTGTTCGAACAGAACAGGGACCTACAGTTTATAGCCGAATCCGAACGGCGGTGTCTTTAATTAATAGAAACTTTCATTGCAATAGAAACTTTTAATGCAGAATATTTTCAAAAATAATAAAGCAGTTTCACCATTCAGGGTAGCATTTTACCATTCATTTTGGTTTTGTAAAAGTGCTCAACTCTGCAACTCAACACTAAGCGTGAATACCTTAATTTTGTTTTCTTTGCTAAGCACCTAATAACATTCGCTTAGTAATTTATTTAGTAATTAATTTGTCTGCTGCATTAATACTAAAAAAATGTAGTGGCAGTTTTTAAATAGTCTGGTAATAAATTTTAAACAAATGCGCATGAGCAGTTAACCATAAAGTTGCCAGTTTTTAAGATGAAAGTATGTCTAAAATTGATTAACTTTACTAAACTTTAGAACTTATTTTAACTTAAATTTGTATTAGTAATTAGATACGCTGTGTGTTGCTTGTGATTTGACTGAAATAGTCACTAAGCTTTTACAATTTTAAAACACGCTGCATTTTCAAACTTTTACGCGCCTTTTTAAACAAAAAGCTGTGCGCATTATGGCAACACTGGCGCTGAGAGCACATAAACAATCAGAGAGTAGCTTTGCTGTTAATAACATGCGCCAGTTAGTGCTTTAAGTGCGAAGAGTGCCGCACTGATAGCGGCATGCATGCGTAAAAGAAGCTGCGCAATAGAATGCTGTTAAACTCAAACTTTTAACACTACAGCTGTTAACAGCTTAACATTAACTGTGGGTTAACAGTTGTTTTTGCAATTCGTAAGTTCAATTTGAATTTGTTTTTTGAATTCGTCGGTTCGGCCGCGGCGACCGCTTAACACAAAAAAGGTACAGAAAGCTTCGCGTGGTGCGTAGCAAATTCTTATGCAAAAAATAAAAAGAGCAACAAAATACAACAAAATAAAAAGTGCATCAGTGTGTTGAGAGTGTGTGTGTATAAATATTAAATAACGACAAAAGCAAATCGTTACAAATGCAAAAAAATTATTTGCAAGCAAAAAAAAAGTTTAAAAATAGTGCACAAACAAGGCGGCAGCAGCAGCCGCAGCCGATGTGTGTCTGGCTGGTCGTCTACCGGCCTTCGTCTGTACCGCGCGACGTTGCGTCCACACTTTAAGCGCGCTGTCGACGTCGCTGTTGTCGTCGTCGTCGTCGGCCGACGTGTGCGCGTGTTTGAGTGTGTGTGTTAGTTTGTGTGTGTTTTGCAGCGCAAAGATAAAAGTTAAGAATACGAAAATTCAAATTAAGAATTTGTGTATTGCGTTCGCCGCTCTTCAAGTGTATGCGAAATGTGCTCTATTGTATTTATGTCTCGTCGTCTGTCGTCTCTTCTGCCCAAGAGAGCGTAGAAGTAGCAGCACAAAGTGCAAAACAAATTAAAACAACAACAACACACTGGCAGAAAAAGTTTTAAATTTAGAATTAAGACAAACGGCCGGCTGGCATGCCTGTCAACCTAAGGTTGCGCCAACAACAACAACAACAACAAAGTCGTAGCTCTCCGCGCGCGCTCTTTTTTGCTGCTGCAGCTGCAGCGTTAAAATGCCGTCGGCAAGCTTAATAAAAAAAAGTGTAAAATGAAATATGCATATTTCGTACAAAGTGCCAAATTGTTAACAAAATTATTAATAATAATTGCAAAATATTAAGCACAAAAACCAAGTGGGAGCATAAAAATAAAATGTTGTCGTTGTTGTCTGCGTCGTTGTCTTCGCGGTCGTTGCCGTGATTTATAAGTGTGTGTGAGCGTACTCAACAAGCAAAAAACAACAACATCAACAACAACAACCACATCCTAGCCTCAGCTTTACGTTATACCTTACGAAAATGACGGAATACGTAACGCCCATCATAACCAGCGTGCTTAAAAAATATCAAACCAGCGCGCCCAAAAGCTTACAAGGACCCGGTCATGCCTTGGCCGTTGCCGCTGTAGCCGCTGCAGCGGCCGCTCAATGTCCGCTGGATGCCACCATAGCTGCCAATGGCGGCAGCGAGAGTCCTTTGCCCAATGGCAAGAGTCCTGCGCTCATACAGCCGCCAGCCGCCGTGGCTTTAATCAAAAAGGAGATACTCAGCTCGCCAGAGCCGCTGGAGGAAGCACCAACCGGCGTGCCGGCCACAAGCGTGACAGTTGTCACCGCAGCGCCACCGCCGCCGCCGCCTCACGCTACACCACAGATTTACCCGCCACCCTTATCGCAGCCCATACTCTCGGTAGCCGATTCGGGCTGCGGTGAGCTCTACGAAACGCGTCTGGAGGGCAAGACCATTGGCTGCTTTTCGCTGGGCGGTGAAATGCGTCTTTGCCTGCCGCAATTTCTTAACAATGTGCTCAATGACTTTACGCTGGAGCAAATCAATCTCATCTTCGATGAGCTGGGCATTTATTGTTCACAGTGTACCCCAGATCAGCTGGTTGAGTTCAAGGCCGCCAAAATATTGCCATCGGATGTTAAGGCCAGTGGTTTAATAACGCGCACCGATGCTGAGCGCCTGTGCGCCGCTTTATTGCATCGCTCCGATCGGAATAGCTATATACCCGTGGAGAGTTTGACCAAGGGCGCTTTGTCCTTTCATGTGTACCACAAATGTTTTGGCAAATGTGAGGGCATCTGTACGCCAGATATGTACTCGTATCAGAAGCCCACATGCATCAAATGCCTGGAGTGTAATGGCTGGTTTTCGCCACAGAAGTTTGTGGGTCATGTGCATCGTAAATTTGAGAATCGCACCTGTCATTGGGGCTTTGATTCGCGAAATTGGCATGATTATTTGCATGTAGCGTTGGATGTGGAGAATCGTGAAAAGTATCAGCGCATTTTGGATCAACTTAAGGAGGTGGAAATTAAGGAGACACACAAAGCACAACGCGAGCTGGATCATAAGAAAAGAAAGGTAGGTGAAAGAACTATCTCAATTTTTTTTAGAAGGGTTTTGGAGTGATTTTAAAGGAATTATATTTAGAATGTGTAGAAAGAGCACATGTGGGAAAAATGTAAAGGAAGAAAAGCTTTATGCTCGAATTTTTTTATTTCGTTTTTTTTACGGGAGTTCCTTGGTCATGGAACTCACGTCAATTGAAGAAGAAGAGGTTGAATCTGTATAACACTTCTTCTGTTCCTGTGAGGCTCTTGGTAGCCGTAAGAATAAACATATGGGAAATCACTTTCTTCATAACTTAGCTAGCTTCTATGTGTCTGAGGAGGATTGCCAGCTACATCATGGCAATGGGATGGGAATCCCTTTAGCGGGACAGTCTCAGGAAAAGGGCTATAGAGGGATCTGTGGTATCACAACGGGCCGCTTTAGGCGTAACCTCCGAACCGATCGTCAATTGATAGAATATGAAAAATACAGTTGAATCTATGGTTCTATTGGGTTCTCTTTTAATCTAAGAGCTTCTCAGTTAGTGCAAAATCCGAGATAAACTTCATTTTTAAATCGATTTACATGTGGGCCCATAAGTCAAAAAATTCTCAGCTTAGTTCCTTCAGTGACATTTTACGTATATTATTTTTTTTTTGATAAATAAAATTCGAGATTGAAGTCTTTGGCTGTGGTTTGGATTTTTTTGATTTTTTTTTTTTTCAAGTCTTGGCAGCACTGCCCTGATTTAATGCTACTTAAGCGTCCGGTCAAGTACCGACGAGATCTGATTGCCATGTATATTTATTTATTTGTGCCTCCTATATGGAGATCAGTTGTCACGCAAAAATTCACAAAACGCGATCCGTTGTTATTCCTTGCCGGCCCGAGACCGTGTCGACCCATTATTCTTTTTGACCCAGTGTTGTCTGCGGAGACTTTAGCATTCAAATCTCTCATTCAGATATGAATATCCCCTCTAGGAATTTCCCGGACTAATTCATCTAGTTGTTTGTAGAATTGATCCTTGATTTGCTCTTCACTGTCTTCGGTTGGAGCGTAACACTGTACTATGGTTATGCTTCGAAATTTGCTCTTAAAACGATCTGATTTTATTCTATCTGATATTGGTTTGAAGCCTATTATAGAGGTGCATATCTCTATTAATGAGGATGCCAACGCCGTGTCTGCGGCGTGTCGTGTCAACGCTTTTCATGAAGTAGTGTCCCGACTAGCACGTAAAATCCACTTGTCAATTCCATCTTGTTTCGTATAAGCCAAGTATGCTAATCTTGTAGCGATCCATCTCGCAGCACACTTGAGCAATACGGGAGGATTCCGCGAGTGTACTTATGTTTCATGTTTCCATTCTTGCCATTGGTCGATAGGTAAAGGTCGTCAACGGGTTGTGTGATTGATATCCGAGGCTTGTTACCGTTTCTTGGGTAGGGTAGTTTATATCGGGAAGGTTACCAACCTTTCGCGAACCATAACACCTTTATGGGACTTACTGGTGTATAGCATCCAGTCCTACTTTAATGACACATTTGTAAAGCGAGCCGCTTGCTGCAAGATCAGACGCCCGCTTTAAGCCGCACCTAACCTGGTGAAACAGACGCTAATGTTGTGGATTGCGCTTGGTTTCGGTGCTCACCTTCGACCTTACCAGCTTGGGAGGCCCTACCAGTAGCTACGCTACCGCCGGCATTGCTCTTGGGATCACTATACTTACTGAGCCCCCTCACCATGACCAGGTGGCAATCCCCGAGAGGGGTATCTTGCATCTGCCTCACTCCAAATGCACGACAAATTTTTGTCATAAAAATTTAATCGCTCTACTAGGACTACTTTTAAAATCCGTTTTTTACGCCGACTTTTATTTATTTTGATTCGTTTTTTTTGACTAAAAGCGTCTCTATCAAGCGTATTATGTGTAAATATTTATGAATTAAATTTTTACGATTTTTTTTTAGTTTTATGAGCAAACTAAAACTTCTAACCCACACGAAGCTTTATGTGTTCCAGTCTCGTCTCGTCTCGTCTCTTAACTAAACGACATAAAGTATACGCACCTCAGACCATTATTTTATGGACATTCGAATTTTTTTTCGGGGCCCCTCCCAAGCAGAGAAGTAAGTGCTAAGTAGGTGTTAAACTGCCGCTACCTTTGGCTACTGAAGCGCCCACTGGCGGCGGCAAGTTAAAGCTCAGCGGCGCCATATTTGGCGCATCGCATTGACATTCTCTGCTTCAATTCTGTTTTCTTTTATGACATTTTGTTGCTCGCTTAACTGCCGCACGTTAAAAACTCGTAAAAAAAAATACAATACTCACACATACATACAAAAAGGCAAGGCAGACAAATTTATAAAAATTTATTTGAGTTGTGGCAGCGACGCCGCACAGTGGTTTAGAGTTTTTAGTTTAGAATTAATTATTAATAAAGAAAAAAATGAAAGCTAAATAAAAAATTAGTTAAATTATTTAATAAGAACGCACAGTGCCTCAAAAATTTGTGTTTAGAATTAATTAATAATATAGTAGAATAGTTTTGGATAAACAAAAAATTTGTTTTAGTGTAAAAGTATATTTTTTTGGGAAGCATATAAAATTATTTAATAGGAAATATTTTAGAGAATTTAGAATTTTGCTAAATTATTTTTTTTTGGCCAATATGAATATAGTATTGTAGTAATTTTAGATTCTTTTCAATTAAGTCAAATTTTTTATATTTTTTAATGTTCTATATAAGAATAAGATTTTTAATATATTTAATATGAACTATTCTGAATACCGCTGAATTTGACTAAATCGTTTATATTCATAATATAGAGTTTTTAGTTTAGAATTAATTAATAATATTGGAGAATAATTTTAGCTATATAAAAAATTGGTTTTAGTGTAAAAATGTATTCTTTTACGAATTTAACAGAAACGCACAGTGGCTTAAATTTTTTAGTTTAGAATAATTTAAGAATATAAAAGAATAATTGTAGCTAAATTAAAAATTAGTTTTAGTGTAAAAGTGTATTTTTTTTAGGAGTTATTAGTAGGGATTGCAAATAAGAGTTATGGGGTTGAAAAAATCAAAGCGAAAAAAATGCTTTGGAGAAAATTGCAGGCTACTATATATCATCTTTTTGAAAGGACTACTTGAATTAGGATAATTTTTTATTCTTAATTAAAAAAAAAACAGCTAACTCTTATGTTTTGAGAAAGATAAAAATTATGAAATAAAATTTAAATGACAATTTTTATTTTTCAATTGCAAAATAACTCTTCTTTGCAAATTTTTACCATAAAAACAAGAAATAAAAATTATTGAACAATTTTTATTATACAAATTGAGAAAAAGAGTTTTTCTACAATTATTATTATTATTTTATTATTATTATTTGATTGAGTTTACAGAGTTATATCTATTTAAAAATTCAATTCAATAAGTCTGTGTTATCTCATATACAGAGCATTGGGCCAAAATAAAGAAAATAAAAGTTACTCTTTAATTTTTATTTTAAAAATTGAAAATAGAAATTGAGTTGAGTTGGGTTTTACTAAATTGATTTGTTTGTCAATATGCATATAGTATCCTACTCATTTTAGATTCTTATTATGAATTGTGATTATGATCTGCGGACAGGGCCGTAGAGAGAATATGCGGGCCCCTATCAATTCTTCTTAATTCACGAAAATACTTATAATTGTTGTCATTCCCAAATGACACTCGAGTCTGGGACCCTCCGAGAGCTCCGTGCCCGGGGAAAACGTCCCTGATTCCCCCTCTTTCGTCGGGCATGCCTACGGAAGCAATAATAACAATTTTTGCTTTTTTACATTTAATATTAGACTATTTTTAAAATTGTATATTCCAATGCAAATATATTTTTAAAAGGAATCATTCTGATTACCGTTGAATTTCAGCAATTTAATTTAATTGATAATATAGAAATATTATTTTTTTAGGAATTCTAGGTTTTTTGTATGAATTCTGATTATAGCCTGTGGGAACAGGTCACAAAAATTGTATTTCATTAAATTAATCATTTATTATGAAATATTTTTATTACGCAATTCAGCTAAGTGCATAAAATGGCATCAAATTTTCGTGCGTCATAAGCTATGTTTAAAATTCTACAGCTGTCTGAATGATAATAAAAAAACAAAGAAAAAAGAATATCAACATCATCACCCTGATTAATTATTTATAATTAATGTAAGCGAGCGAAACCGAGTTTTGGTGTCATCAATATTTTATAAATTTATTGTTTCAACCACTGTGCGACGTCAACGTCGGCGTCTACAGCATTCCGCACTGCGCAGTCAATCAGCAGAGACGTCAGTCAATCGTTTGGAGCAGACAGACAATACGAATTATTATAAATGTGATTACTTTGTCGTCTCATTATGAGCATGTATGAGTGTGTGTATCTTTGTATGCATTGCTTTTTAAATATTTATTTAAAATTATTTAAACAATTTGCGTTTTACTGATGCTTGGCTCGTATGCGGCATTTATACTGCAACACAAAATAGCACAAAGGAGCCTTACTGTATCACAGTCAACAATCGATATTGTCAGGGACACGAAAGCATTTTTTTAAATTTATTGAATAACTTTAAAGTGCATTTAAGTTGCCTTTATTAATTTATTGTCAGGCTATCTTAAAGTTGTGTGTTTCGTGTTTCTATCTTCAAACCAATTGGTCGAAAGTGTTGGCAGCTATCTGCAGATATTTGCTTATCATTATTCCTATTATAATTTTAAATTCCCTTTTTTACATTTAAAAGAAATTAGTCAATAAAAATATACAATGTTTATTTCACGCGCTACATTTGGTACTTTTTCACGCAAAAATAAGGGAAATATACGAATTTATTGAATATAAAAAAATCAATATGGACAAACAAAATCGTTTTCCGGAGCACGTAAAAATAAATACGAATAAAAAGTACAATATTTAATTCACGCGCTACACTTGGTACCTTTTCACGCAAATATAAGGGAAAATTGTGAATTTATCGATAGCAAAAAGTAAACATCGACCAAAAAATTCGTTTCTGAGCACGCAAAAAACGAATACGAATTACATTGTTGGTTTTTTGGTTTTCGGAGCACAGCTGAATGTTACTGTTTAAGCCAAATAATATATATAAGTTCCTCTATCTCCGGGTGGAGCGTAGGGCCAAAAAAAACCAAATAAACTAGTCTTTAAATTTGGGAAAATTATAAAATCATTTTATTTAATTAATTTCTATTCTTTTTTATAATATCTCCAATTAATCAGACTGGATTGGTGATCAATATTTGTATTTTTTTTTATTTGCACTCTAGAAATTAAAAAAAAAATTCGTAGATTCTACAATATTTTAACACATGACAATTATCGACAATTATCGTCACAGTGTGACCCAGTGTAACCCTACCATTGCTCTCATCCTCCATTTCTCTTTTCTAAAAACAACGCTTCATTTTTTTGTTATTGCTTGCTTCCAATTAACAGTTGGACTGCGCTGTTGGGCCTGCTCAGCTGCGCTGCTGCGTTTTTAAGCTGCTGAAGTTGCCGCAGACATTGAGTCGTCGTTGCATAAAAACTATTCGAAAAACAATTATTTTTTTTTCAATTTTTTTTGTATTTATTTATTTAAACTACTTAAATTTGTGCTTAAACAGCGCGTTGCCATATCATAATTTTTTTTTGAAACAATAAATAAACTCTTTATTTTTGTTTGGCTTAAGCAAAACTTGACACTTGCGTGCCGCAGTAGCGATCACAGCCAAGACGTCGTCATTGTGGCTGGGATTTCGCTTGGGAGTATCACGGCGGGTTGAAAGAAATATGAACACTGTTCAATTTTATAAAAATAAACCGAGAAGATTGAAAATAATTGGGGTCAATTTTCAAAAGTCGGTATGATGACTAAATTCAACTTTACGTTCTAAAATGTATAAAAAAGAGCCAGTAGCTTGCTGAATTACAAGTATTTTTTATTTAACTAAAAAAAATAAATTGTAAAGATTCCGGATAAATTTAGTTGTTTTTTTTCAAGTATATGCCTGATTTGAGTCATTTGTCTGAAACTTTTTAGAATATCTAAAAAAAATTTGTTTCTCAAGTTTTTAAATCATAAGAATGTAGAAGAAGCTGTATTGATAATACTTTATTTTTAAAAATACGATTTTTGGATGATATATTATATATTCGAAAAAGTTTGGTTACAAATTTGACCAAAAAGAAAACTTTTTTCTTATATTTAAAAGAAACTTTATCAAACGTATTATGTGCCGTTTTGATTGATAACCGTTTGCCATTTTTGTGCTAAAACTATAATTCCATATTTGCGAAACTTTTGATTTTATAAGTGAAAAACTGATCCAAGTGTGGAGGCTTCCACGGAATCAAAAGGCTTTTGCAGAAATCGAAACAAATGCTAATCGGAAGGTACAAGGTCCGGGCTATATGGTGGATGCATCAAAACTTTCCAGCCAAGTTCTCTCCGTTTGTGCCGGCTCATCAAAGAAGTGTGTTTTTTTGTTGATCAATTTAGGCCTTTTTAATTGAAATCTCGTTAATTGTTGACAGCAGAGAACAGAATAAATCGTTTGACCAGGTTGTAGAAGCTCATAATGAACAATTCTTTAAAATCACACCAGATACACAGCATGGCTTTTCAGATCAAAAGCCAGCAAACCACTTCGCTGCTGTTTTTCTGGTTACAGCGTCGTCTCCGTAAGCTTCACAAATTTTTTCTGAAACCTGCGACGCGTTCTTACCTTTTTATAATAGAAAAGAAAAATTTAACGAAAATGTTCTAAATTTTCAGTCATTTTTGAACGTATATAACTTTTCACAAAACAATGCGTTTTTAATAACGCCTTCTAACAAAACAAAGCCTAAAATGTCACCTTTCAAACAAGCAATATCTTCGCTACTTCCAATTTATATTACCAGAGATATTACATTTAAGAGCTTTCTAAGGACAGTTTGTGACCAAAATACCAAAATACGAATACCTAATATCTATTAATTACTTATACCAACTATAGTAGCTTCTGCATGATGATCTAGTAAGAATTAAAAAGTTACTATTCTTCCTAACATCCGACTTTATCCTATGTCAAATTTTTTCCAAACTCGCACGCGAAACTTTCTTAAGTCTTTTTCAGTGTCATCTAGCCAAATCTTTCTGGATCTACATTTTCTTCGGGATCCAATTAGTTTTCTTACAAAGAACAAATTATAGCTATTACAAATTTCAAGCTTTAGCCCATATTCGACTTCACAACTAACTTTTTGTATTTATTAAAATAAAAATAAATTAATAAATATTAAATTTTTCTAAAAACACAATAGTAGGTTTTAATGGAAACTTGTTATACAGGGGTGCCACAGAAATCCAATTCGATTTCAATTCCAATTCTTGGTGCCACAGACATGGCTAACAGCGGTTTTAAAACCGTTGTTAGCCATGTCTGTGGCACCAAGAATTGGAATTGTATCGAAATTGAATCGAATTGGTTTTCTGTGGCACCCCTGATACCTATATTTTGTTATTATTATTATTTAGTAAATTTACTTTTATGCTCTAACAACAGACAGATTGTAAATAAAATAGGAAAAAAAAGATACTTTTTCCCAAGATAAAGTAATATCTTTTATTGATAACTGTTGTAGATATTTTTAAAATTATTTTTCAAGCAGAAGATTAAAAAAAAAAGTTTTTAAGAACAATGACTCAGCAGAAACTGAAAGCTCCAAAAAAGAACGTCTAGAAAGACAAAGTAAAATGGAAATAAAAATGCCAAACAAAACCGCTATATATTTGGTCAGGGTGCGATCTTCAATTTTCGAGAATAGATCTTTTCAGCCGATTCTCAAAAAAAAAAACGAATTAATTGATTAATAGCTCTGAAACGGTAGGATCTAGTAAGTTTAAATTGCAGAAATCAGAGAAACTTAAATATATGTACAAAAAATAATATTTAAACAAAACTCACCTACATTTATTTCCATAATTTACAATAACGAAAACAAAAATTCAAAACTTAATAAAAAAAAAATAAAAAAAATCGTGTTAAATAATAATATCGAAAACATAAAAAAGTAACAATTTATTTGATTTAAAACGTAATAGAAAAAACATAAAAATTATACGATGAATTTAATTTCTATCCTATCTCTTTTTTCCACCTGTCAGGCCGCCAACTACCAATCTAAATAGTTGAAATAAATTAAAATTACCTTATTTTTCTAAAGAGCTTTTAATATACAATTAAAAAATTCACAATAAATTTTTTATACATAAATCGAAATATTGCACGACTCAAAAAGATTAATTCTCAAAAAACAATAATCGATTTTATTGTAAAATAAAAAAAAAAGAATCGAATAAATTATATACGTATTTTTGCATTCAATGGAATTTAAGCCCGATCCAACAACACCTTGCCCCACTGTGCCTTTGCCATTTCAATTGCTGCGTCTACCGACGACATATTGTCTATTTGCACAGAAGTAAAATACTATTGTGCAGATTCTGCCACTGTCACTGCCAGCGTCGCTGTTGCTGTCACTGTCGCTGCTGACTGTGACTTCTGTTTGCTGGCAAACATCAACGCTCGTGTTGCTGTATAATATATAAATATATTTTTTTCTGTTTCTTTCTTTTTTTTGTTGTTTTTCCGCAACTTTGTTTCGCTCAATTTATCAAACTGTTTTTCAACATTTAAGCATTTGTCTTTGTTGTAGTTGTTGTTGCTGTTGTTGTTATTACGGCTGTTATTTGCCATTTACTGGCCACTTTGGCAGCGCCTCCAGCGTTGCCAGCTGTTTTTTTTGGGTCTTGCCTGCGGCGGCGTTTTGAATATTTTTTGTTTGTTACAAAAAAAAAATCACACAGCGCACTAGCTTT
Organism: Chymomyza amoena; assembly: GCA_037043745.1. Taxonomy (NCBI): domain Eukaryota; kingdom Metazoa; phylum Arthropoda; class Insecta; order Diptera; family Drosophilidae; genus Chymomyza; species Chymomyza amoena. Next base: position 61,818 of record JBAMAX010002091.1, read on the forward strand.
TAAGTTAAAGTTAAATATTCAACAAATACTACATAATAATAATGTTAAGACGTCGCTACGGCGTCGTTGCCGGCGCAGCAGCGGCAGAGCAAACACAGGCGGCAGCAAAAATAAATCGCAAACCGGTTTCAATGCCTTGTATTTTTTTTTTTTATTATATTTATTTTTTCTTGTTACTCTCGGTCTGTCCGACCGACTGACTGACTGACACTGGGTGGTATTGTACTTTGTCCGTGGCTGCTGCTGCTGCTGATGCTTCTGCTTCTAGCTCAGCTTTTGCCTTGCCCTGGCGCTGCTGCCTTGTTGGGGCGTCTGCGAAGAATTCCGTCTGCTAGAGCAGTTGGTGCACAGTGGCAGAAATAAGATGATCTGGCAAGGTTTTGGTGGAAAGCTGATAGAAATAAAATTTTAAATTTGATATATAAATATGATAATAATAATTTGTTGTAATGGTTTTGGGAGTGACATTATATCTTAAAATCCCAAAAATTAAAAAGATATCTAGGATTCTGCGGTACGTATTGACAATTGACAGAGTCTTCTCTAAAAGATTAACTGAAAGAAATCTGCTTTTAAATTTTCGATTTTTTTGTTTGTCTTTTTTAATAGATAATTTTATTGGCAACAATATCCACCTTCAGATCATGACTCTAGGCTTCATAGACAAAAATAAAGGGTGTTCCATTTAAAAATTAGAATTTCATTTCAATGGTTGAATATTTTTCAATGGTTGAACTTTTATTGGGAAAGTTGTTTCATGACATTTATTTATGGAAAACAATTTGGGTCAAATGACCACCAAGGCTGACTTGGCAGTAGCCAATTCGATCCACCCAAGTTTTGAATACATTTTTGATTGTTTCGGGCCTTAAGAGAGCAATAGCAGCTTGAATCTCGTCCTTGAGCTTTTGAATTGGTTCTGGATAGTTGGCGTAACAATTATCTTTAACCGCTCCCCAAAGAAAATAGTCCAACGATGTCAAATCGCAGATTCTAGGAGGCCAATTCATATCACCGTTTTTGCTGATTATGCGATTTTCGAAGATAGAGCGCATAACATCGATTGTAGCGTTGGCTGTATGGCATGTAGCGCCATCATGTTGGAACAAAACATCGTTCAAGTCTTCCTCTTCAATTTGTTTGAAGAAAAAATTAGATAACATTGAGCGATAGCGATCATAGTTACGAAGGCTCCTTCTTCATTTTCGAAGAAAAATAGACCGATGATGGCACCAGACCAGAACCCGCACCAAACAGTCACTCGTTGTGGGTGCATTGGCTCTACAACCACGTGTGGGTTTTCTGTGTCTCAGATGCGACCAAGGTGGAAATGAGCCTCGTCCGAAAAGATGATTTTTTGTAAAATTTTTTTTCCAAATTCTCACTGTTTGAGTAGAAGACTCACCACTTCGGAAATAAGTTTTGAATATTTCCCAACTTTCTGCAAGCAAATAGCTTCCTATTTCGTAAATGTCAAGGTTTTTACTAAATATCTCTCTCTTGCCGATTGACATTGAAATCAATAAGATTTCTACAGCACCTACGGATTTTTTTATTGATTTGATTTCAAAACGTTGCCAAAATCAATAACGATTTCTGTGGACCCCCGAATAATAATAAAATTCCAAACACTAGATGGACCATCCTTTATATCATGCAAAGCCCGTACCAGCATATATTGTGCCACGCCCTCTACCCAAAAAATCGAAAACACGGTCTTAGATTTAAAATAAGGTCATTAACAATCCATGAGAGTTTCGAAGGCTTTTTTCTTATCATCATTCATTTTTGCGACTAGGTTTATGTCCCGATAGAGCTCGTACAGTTCGTCTTTCCATCCTAACGCAAGAGGGATCAACGATCTTACGTAAAATTTTTCAAACCAAAACTCTTAAGGCTCCATATTTGTCCATGTTTCTGCGTCTTACATAAGGTCAGGTAAAATTAGTTTTATAAAGAGTTGTCTTTGCCCGGCGAGAGAGTGAGAATAATTCAAAAGCAATTCTACGCTTGATCCTTAGGTTGACGTTGTTCTGGGTGTTATTTTGGCTCCACCTAGGCGCCTAGTTAATATTCTTTACTACTTCCAAGATGTAGTTATCGACAGTTACATGCTGTCCAAGACTCTGAGAGTGCTTCTGTATCTACAAGAGGCATTTTATTTTCTTCTTTTCCGGTTTAATATTGAAGCTTTCGTACTATAGGATGACACCTTCTCTGAAACCTAAGGAAATCAAAATACCAGATAATCTCTTATATATATAGGAAATATGGCACTATTGAAAAGTGTATTATAGGGCTGACAATTTGTACTCACTATACATCGTGACAAATCTGTAATTTCTAAATAAAACGTAAAATAGTTAATCTTTTTCAATATTTATTTTGTCTCCTTCAAAATATGCCCCTTCTGAAGCAATACACATATGCTAACGCTTCCTCCAATCTTCGAAACATTTTTTACAGGCGTTTGCCGGGATGGCGTTCAGCTCTCTTTTCGCATTCTGTTTTATGGTCAGTATGGGGTCAAAACGGGTTCCACGGAGTGGCAATTTTAGTTTTAGAAAGAGGAAAAAGTCACTCGGGGCCAGATCTGGACTGTATGTCGCCTGGTTAATGGTATTTATCGAGTGATTTGCCTTAAATGCGTTCACAATCGTGGTGCAAAATTCACGAATTGTTTGCCTACAATTGCGGCCGAATACGACGGAACCATTCACACAAACGCCCCAAAATAGTCACATCATCATCATCATCAATTCCTTTATCTCCGGTTGGAGCATAGTCACATAATGCTCCTTATTGACCGTTTGTTCCTCTGGAACGTATTAACGAATATTGAATTCCGGGAATTCTTTTTTGTCACAATGTATACACACAGCCACGCCTTACAATTTTTCATATTTGTCCCACTGTGCTTGGTTGCAAACAAAACAAACTGCCTGCCTTGCAGCATTTGTTGTTGTTGTGCAAAAATAAAAAGAGAACATTATATAAAATAATAATAAAGCGACAACGAAGCTGAAGCCAAGAAGCAGAAGCAGCAGAAGTAGAACGACACATGATTAGAATGGCAGAGCAAAGAAGGGAGTGAGAGAAGAGCAGCTTGACAGCTTGCAAAAAAAAAAAACTTGCTTTGAAAAATGCCAATGAACGTGCTAGACAACGCTGAGCGGCGCCAACGCAGCTGCCGGCGTCAGCAACGGGCGTCAGCGTCAGGCGTTAGCGTCAGCTACAGTGTTGACAAAAGCAGCAACAACAAGCAAAGGCTTTCTTTTTTTTTTAGATTTAAATTTTTGGGTCTGGCCTTTGTTAAGTTTTTGGGTGCTTTTTTTTTTGCAAATCCCTTTAGATTTGCGTGACTAAGCAGTGCAGTTGGGCGGCGCTGCCGACGTCAGCGTCAGCGTCAACGTCTCAGTTGTCAGTCAATGAATTTCTTTACTTTGTACTTGCATAATATCCGCTTTTGTTTTTGGAGCTCATTAGGAATTTATTCTTCAAGTCGCAAATAATTTTTGTATTTATGGAATTTTGTATTATTTTTCCTAAATATTTCAACAGGTTTTTTTTTCTTTTTGTTATGTGTCTGTTTCAAGCGTCAGATTGTTGTTTATTCATTGATTTTTATTTTTTTATGGATTGGCTTATCAAAGCGCACCGTCATAAAATCACAAAAAAATTTTCGATTTTATGCTAATTTGCGATTTTTTTTTATAATGGAGCTCCCATCATGTTTTTCTGGTCTTCTTTAAAACAACTACGTAGCACGTTTCAGAAAAAATAAAAACTTGTAACTTTTGCTATCTTTAAGCTTTTAATATACAACGATTATTGTTGTTGTTGTTGACAGGCTGATAAAATCAGCTTTTGGCTTTGGTGTTGCTGACCATGTTCCCAAAATTTGCTAAATTATAACAAAAATAATATACAAATAAAAAGCAGAAAAACCAAGCAAAACAAAAAGCAAGTCATATTTCTAATCAAAAAAAATAAAAAAAGCAACGGAAGTAAATTGCATCAAACTTGACTGATAAGTTTTTTTTGTTTAAACTAAAACTGCCAAAAAATTTCAAAATTAATGAGTAAGTAAATTAAAGGGTTGGCAGTGCTGAAGCTCTAATACTCTTTTGTAGCGATCTTTGAGTGTTTTTGATTTAACAAATTGTTGATAAGTTGATAATTAACTATTTAAACTCATATATTTATTTGTATATTTTAGGCCAATCTCTAAGAGTGACCTGATTTGAAATTTGGTCGCTGATTTAGTTAGTTCTTAAGCGTCCAGCTGGCACTCAAGTTGTACATAAGTACATATGTACTGTGCTGTTGTTTGTGTTTTTATTATAGTAAGCTGATAAGATTGATAAGCCCGAACACACGCAATAGAGTCTGTCCCAGTCACTCACTATTCCCAGCTCGCTTTCTCTTTAATCTATTTGCAACAGAACCCAAGCAAAGCAAATAAAAGCAAGAGATCGACCCCCCGGGTTCCCAACCGAACTAGTCATATGATCTAATGTCTGGTTCGCTTTTAATTTTTTGGGACTGTTCTGGAAGATTTTGTTTTTGTAATAGATTTAAAATTTTTTTGTTTACTTAATTTCTTTTAAAAACTACTGAAATGTTGTGGGTAAAAACTTTAGAGACTTTATTTTCAGTATACACTAGTGAGCCAGATTCTGGATTATTTTTACAATAGATTATTTATACGATTTTTAAAGAGAACAAATCCATTCTTACCTATTAAATTAGCTTTATTTTTAAAGCTCCGAATTTAAATGAACCTGAAGATAGCAATAATTGAAAATTTCTTCGGTATTTATGAGTTATACCATTTCAATAACTCCGTTCTTCAGGTTCTTATAAATTATAAGATATAAGATTTATTTTTTGTTTTTGAAGTAGCTCTTGTTTTGCAACCTCTAAATTCCCAATTCAAGCGACCGTGGAATATTTAGTACTTGAGATAGTAATGCGGTATTTCTAGCAGATAAGATCCATTGATATTTTTTAAAATAGCTCAGCATTATTTTGAAACTGTGGAACTTTGGAACTTTAGGAAATATATAATAATTTTGAAACAAATGAATTCAGAGTGAAGCCTAAATATGGGCTAGAGTTGGTGGGTTTTTGATATTTCTAGGAGATAAGACCAATTCAAAGTTTTTAAGGGAGCTCATTGGTGCTTTGAAATCTCAGAGCAATTTCGAATTTAAGTAAGCCTGAGATATAGAGTAGTTGAGACAATTCTTTTGTGGGCTAATTAAGGGCCATCTTAATTTTTTTGATATATATAGGCGATATATATAGGCGATAAGATCAATTCAATGTTTTTAAAAAAGCTAATTGATATTTGGAAATCTCAGAGCAATTCCGAACTTAGGTAAACCTTAAATATAGTGTAGTTGAGACAATTCTTTTGTATTTTAAGAGAGAAGAATTATTTTGGTTTTTAAAATAGCTCCGCGATAAAACCTTTGTAACCTTTGATTTCCGCATTCAAGTGAATCTAAAGAGTTAATCTTATAACTACTTCTTTTAAAATTCTTTTCTCTCTGCTTTTAAACTGTGTTTTTATTTCAGCTTGAAATGAAATATTATGAATCATTATATATTATAATTACATAAGCTTATTACAGGATACTCCTGAACGAAATATTATTTATGGAAGAACACTTTAATTTAACCCAAATTCCATTGAATCAAGTAAACTCTTGAAAATATAAAAGTTTTCTGGTTGTTGACTTTTAGTTCTACTTCTTTTACACCAAAAATTTCGTAATAACATGAAATTTCAAAAAGTTTATATCAAGATTTTCAGACTTAGATCTTCTAAACTGCAAATTTAATTGAATCTAGGAATCTCAGAAAAATATAAAATATTTTTGGTTACTGACGTTTTCGTCTTCAACTGGATCTTTTTAAGTAAGATTTTTAGTTATATGTCTTCTACACCAAACATTTCTTAATATCTTGAAATTTGAAGAAAAAATGACGTTGGTGAATCATCAAGATTTTCAGACTTAGATCTTCTAAACCGGAAATTTGATTGAATCTAGGATCTCTGAAAAATATAAAATATTTCTGGTTATTGACTTTCTTCCGCTTCCACCTGGATCTTATTATATTAGATTTTCAGTCTTAATATCTTGAAAATAAAAAAAATTTGCATTGGTCAGGGTCAAGATTTTCAGACTTAGATCTTTTAATCCATAAATTTTATTGAATCTAGGAATTCCTGAAAGATTTCTGCGTATTACGCAGATTCTGTCCCAAGGGCTCTACAACAAAATTCTAAACCGTAAATTGGTTAAAATCTTGGAACTAAAAAAATATAAAATATTTCTCGTCACCAGACTTGCTTCCATTTCAAACTGTGTCTTCATAGGTACAATTATTAAAGCTAGGTCTTGTAAACCGCAAAATTCCTTAGATCTTGAAATTTTTAATAAATATAAAAAATATTTGACACCAGTTTTTCTTCCGTTTCAAACTAGATCTTTTTGAGTAAAATATTCCTGTCTTCTAAGTCGTAAATTTCCTTAAAAATTTAATTTTTTAGAAAATATAAAAAATTTTGTTACCAGCCTTTTTTTTGTTTCAGACTGGATCTTATTAAATAAAATGTTCCTAAGTCTTTTAAGTCAGAAATTTACTTCAGTCATTTACTATGATTTTATGGCCTAAATAGCTCATCTAAGCCGTGCTTACAATCTTGAAACTTTAAAAATATATATATATTTCTCGTCAACAGACTTGCTTGCTTCCATTTCAGACTGGGTCTTAGGTACGATTTTTGAACTAGTACTTCTAAACTGTAAATTTATTTAGATCTTGAAATTAAAAAAAAACAAAGATTTGCTACTATATTTTCTTCCGTTTTAGATTGGAACTTATATAGTAAATGTTCCTTACTCTTCTAAGCCAATAATTTCCTTAACCCTCTAATGTTTATATTAAAAATATTTTTATAACAATGGACGAATAAAAAAACATAAATAAAAATTACTTTTAAAATTATATACAATTTTCTCTTTTTATTACAGGTAAGTGGAAAATCTCAAGAAGCTTCTTAAGGATTTAAATCAAAAATAAGTCGGTAATGAAACTTTTTGGACTTTGATTTTATATGTTAATTTTTTTATGAACAGTTTTTATAGTATTAAAGATTATTATATTATTTCTTGCTACGGTATTTTAAAAAATAACTTTGCAAAAAACACGTAACGGAAAAAATAAACCCAAAAATCACAAGGATAAATCTTGAAATATTATAAAGATTTCTGTTACTGAACTTTTTTCGTTTTGGAGTGGATCTAGTTAAGTAAAATATTCCTAGCTCTTTTAAGCTAAAAATTTATTTCAATCCTGAAACTATTATGGGATAAAGAAATTTCTAAAAATGACTTTCTTCCGTTTCAGACTGGATCTTATTAAGTAAAACTTTTGCTAAGTTTTTTGAACCGTAAATTTACGTAAAACTTGGATTTATTAAAAAATATGCAACAATTTTTATCACCACGATTTTTCGCTACAGTCTGGGCTTCCTTAACTTAAATTTTTCAGATCTAGTTCTTCTAAACAATAAATTTATTTTAGCCTAGAAATTTCTTAAAACAAAAATGCTGTCTCTAGATTTTCGTCTTTTGAACCTGTTGGTTCTTTGATTTGATTTTCAGAACTATGTCTTGTAAACTCTTTATTTTCTTAAATCTTGAAATTACTCTAGATTTAAATAAAACATTGCACCACCCGTTATTTCTCGTATCTTTCTGGGTCGCCTTTAGTAAGGTATTTATTATTTTTTTAGGCCTAGGTATCCTCATCAGTAATTATTTTTTTTTAAATTTAGAATTATCTTAATGCCTGAAATTTCTGGCTAGAGATTTTCTTTCATTTGAGTCTTTGTCTTCTTAGATATGATTTTCAGAACTAAGTCGACTAAACCCTCAATTTTCTTAAATCTTTAAATTAATATAGATATTTTTTCTAAATAGTAATTTTTTCTGGCTACAGATTTTCTTTCGTTTGAGTCTTTGTCTTCTTAGATATGATTTTCAGAACTAAGTTTTCTAAGCTCTTAATTTCCTTAACTCTTGAAATTACTATAGATTAAAAAAAAATTGTATCCACCCGATTTTGTTCTTATGTTCCTGAGTCTCCTTTTAGTAAGTTTTCCAGATCTATGTTTTCTAAACAGTACATTTTTTTAAATCTAGAAATATCTTAATACCTAATCTTTCTGGCTTGGGATTTTCTTCCATTTTTAATCAATCATTTTTTTTTATCTAGAAATTTCTTTTATCAAAAAATTTCGGTCTACAGATTTTCTTCTTTGTTTTCGTCTGGGTCTCATTAGTATGCTCCATAACTTCCCAGCTTATTTGCCTGCTCACTTAGCATATGCTTCAAAATAATTTTCATCTCTAATGTAATTAAGCTCAACGACAAAATAAAAAATTAAAATATCATTCAGCCTTATCAATAAATATTTGAAATATATTTTTTATTGTTGTTCCATTGCGTATACTTTTCACGATTTAATGGAATGAAAAATTTATTTATTTGTTCAACAATTAGTGCAAGTTTTTTTTTATTTAAAACCAAAACGTGTTCAAACAGCTTTGGATTTTTTTCTGGGAATTTATTTTGTTTTTTACAATGTAGTGAAAATTGTAATGCAAATGTTATTGTTAAGATTTTTTTCTAATAGGCAACGACCTCGATTTTGTTTTGAATTGAGTTACTACAACTTATTTACTATGTGGTACAATATTGCATTAATCTAAAAAAAAAAGTATTTATAGAGAACAACTTTTTTTTATTCTTGCTGATAATTTTGCTAGGTCTGGTCTAGCTTATCAGTATTGCCGTGTCACTTTTTCTCTCTCTGTGTTTGCTCGACTTTTTAGCCAAGTATGGGTGACAGCTTTATGTACGGGCACATACCATACTTTATTTTTTATTATTATCTTTATTGTTTTAGTAACCACGTCTAAAAGCTGTCTTGACTTTTTTTTATCAGAGCAAACCCACGCAGACGTGCCAAAAATTCTGCAGAAACTGATAAAGTTGTGAACAAAGATCGTGGCTAAAACTATCTACCGGTAGTAATTATGAAAGTATTTCTAAAATGCTGAAAATGTCGCATGTTTTTGGGGAAAACAAAAAAATAACATCGTTACAGCTTATTAGAAGACTTTTGAGCTAAGTAAGTTCGTGACTTAAACTGACTTGGTAAAAAAACTTCCTAATATTGGGTACTCACTGGCGCCACAAGGGGGCGCTGCATCAAACATTTCTTGCACTTTGGCCAAGAATAGGCCCGTTGTGATACCGCTAGAGTGAGCCATTTCACCACTATTCCCCACTTGAGAGGTCGCCTATATAAGGTAAAAAAGACATCCGGCAGCCTGAAAGGGCATTTCGGACTCGGTTCAGAGAACCGCGATAATTCATCAAGAAAATGTGACTTTAGGAACCTAAATCTTTTAGTGCTCAGCCCAGAGCTATGACGGAAACCGTGTTCCTCTATCTCCAGCTTCTCCTCATCGCCACAGCTTCTATATAAGTCAAGACCCTTCTTGACCTGAAGGAGGATGCAGTTGCCTTCGATGTCCCAATGGCCTGGGATTCATATGACGTGAATTGAAGCTCGTCTAGCTAGGAACCGTTTGTGTATATCTTTATCGTTCAGGGCAATAACTCCACTGTCTCCAGCTCCTCCTCATCGCCACAGCCTCTTCAGAAGTCATGGTGAGGAGCATTCAATCTGGATGCGTGGTTTCCCACCAACCAGTGTCCAGTGTTGGCACGGATAACAGATAAAAGCAAAGCTTTTTAGTTCTTTTGTCGGTCAATTTTGCGTGAGACTCTACACGTGTTCGAAAAAGTTTCGTATTCTCAGTTTACAGCTGGCCATGGGTATACCCAGGCCCTCCTTGTCTTGAAGGAGGATGATGAGGATGATGAGTTCCTTGTCAAGCTAGTTCATCCGCAATGCAGTTTCCCTCAAAGTCCCTATGTCATGGGGCCCATATCAGGTGAATTGAAAGCTGCTCAGCCATCTCCCCTAGAGACAAGCGGCAGTCATTTGCTGACTTCATACACGAAGTCATCGAAACTAGAGACTTAATAGCCGCTTGGCTGTCCGAATATATTCAGACGTTCTTATCTTGAACTTGTAGGCTTCTTATTGTTACTAAAGCCTCCCGGATTGCTGTGACCTCTGCCTGAAAGACACTGCAGTTATCCGGGAGCCGAAAAGCAATTCTAATGTTGAAATCCTCAACGTAGACGCCTCCCCCTACACGGTCGTCTAGCTTGAAACCGTCCGTGTATACCTTTATCGAGCCCGCTAGGCCTGGTACACCTGTATTCCACTCTTCCCTGGTTGGAATATAGACTCTGTATTTGGTTACGAAATGTTCCTGCGGTATGCAGTAGTCTGTGCTTTCGGGAATAAGTGGGCTCCCCTTAATAATTCTTGCACGTCGAAATCTTGGTCATTCAATTGTTTCGCCTCTCTCCTGCGTAAAGCTGATAGAACGGCTTGTTGATTTCACACTTTCTTCAGCGGTAGGAGGTTAAGAATAGCATCTAGTGCTTCGTTTGGGGTGGAGCGTAGGGCACCACTAATAGTAAGTTCGGCGATCCACTGAACCTTAATTAACTTTTAAAGTTTGGTCCCCTTATCTAAGGTTTTCCACCAGATCGAGACTCCATACATCAGTATAGCTCTGAAAATGGCAGTGTATAGCCGGTGAACTATGATTGGGGACATGCTCCATTTAAGTCCAATGGCTTTCTTCAAGCATATAAAGCGATCGTTGCCTTTTTTCTTCGATCTTGTGTATTCAGGTTCCGGTCCAGTTTGTTGTCTAGGACGAACCGAAGGTATCTGGCTGAGTCGCTAAATGGTAAGGTGTACCAATAAGCTTGGGATTTATATGAGAAGGAACTTTATACTTCCTTGTGAAGAGCATAAGCTTCATAAGCTTTCAATGGGACTTACCTCAATACGCTGGCCGTGGCCCATTCTGAGAGCGTGCGCAGGGCGTTGGTCATACGCTTGCAGGAAGTTTGGCGGTATGAAGGAAACTGCTGCGTCATCGGCGTATGCAGTTATTTTGCATCCACCTCCCTCAAGGGTGTGCAGTAGTCCATTAATGGCGACGTTCCAAAGGAAGGGGGATAGGACTCCGCCTTGGGCAGCTCTTTCTTCCAATAAATGATCTAAAGAAGCCTTTAGGCAAATGTAAGCATTCATTTAGTAAGTTTTAAGTATCTCCCTTGGAAGTAGTTAAGTCAGCAGAATCCTAGCACCATTGCTCCCTATTATTATCTAAGTACATAAAGAAAAAGTCTTTGAATACTTATTAAAATAAAACCTATTATGGGTTAGATAAAAGTGGTTCTAACCCCATCAAACTTACAAGCGATTTCCGAGTGTCAATTTCCATGTTCTCTTGGCTGCAACATTTCCGCTTTTCGAGTCAACCGAGTCGTCCAGTCGTCGTCCAGAGTCGTTTGGTCATGTCAGTCATTCAGGCTGACTGTCATTCTCCCGGCCATTTACTGACAGTTTACACCTGCACAGGTGACAGGCATCAGTGACGACGTCATGCTGGCCACGACTTGCTTCAATGGTTCTTTAAAGTTCTTGTCCCCGGCCCGGCATCAGAACCGGCAATATGTTGCTCGACTTGGTTGGGTTTTTCTTCTTTTCTTTCAAGTTATTTGTTTGTTTGCTTTTTGCCTGTTTCCTTCCTATTTACTTAACGGTCACTTGGTCGTTGCTGCGTCTAGGCGGAAATTAGCTGCACGTTGAGACCGGGTCTGCCGGGTCTGAGACCAGGTCTGCCAGGTCTTAAGTCTCTTCATCATCTTCATCATCATCTTGCACAGCGTTTGCTTGAAGTTAAATCAACGCTAATTGGCTAGCAATTGCCTGCAAAGCAAAACATATAACAATAACAATAATAATAATAGAGTTTTGTTATAAAAAATTATATGAATTTGTTTAGGTGGCAAAAAAAAAGGTCCAAAGTTTAACAATAAAGTTGGTGCCATTAATTAACGCAATGTTGGTAAATACTGCGTTGCAGTATTTGCGATAACAAGCAGAGATATAATGACTAACTTGACTAACTTGGCCATAAGGCGCCTGCCTGGTAACAATAAAAAGTACAAAAATTTGACATTTTATTATTATAAATAGTTTTTGCGCATTTTTCGGTAAAAAGTGTCAATATTGATGTTGAAGTTGTTGTTGGGCTGCTGCTTTTGAATACTTCAACAATTGAGATATCATTTGAGGTAGAAATTTTATAAAGATAATAATTTATGCTTTTATATAAATAGCTTTTTGTTAACTTTTGTGCCATGACAAGATAGTAAAATTTGGAAGCTCTCGTTCGATTTTTTTATTTGGCCAACTGTGCGTATGCGTAATGATTTCTCAAACTAAGGAAATAATACGTGGAGTGGTTTTACTTGACTTTAATTCAAATTTATTTTCAAAAATCTTAAAAAAATTTAGAATTTTTTACTCCGTAAAGAATAAAACTTAATTTTTATTAAATATGGCGAATAGCTTCTAATAAATTAAGGTAAAAAACTAATATTTCACTATTTTACGTATACGTAACGTATAGTTCCTACACCACAGGACAACTAATACGTGGTGTAGCTTGAAATTAAATAGATGATACTGTACTTATTATTTTTTTACCCTATACCGTATGGTACAAAGGGTATATTAAGTTTGTCCCAGCCGAAAATGTATGTAACATATAGAAGAAATCGTCGGAGACCCCCCAAAGTTACCTAAAGTATGATCAGGGTGACTAGAGAGGTCTATATACCCATGTCCGTCTGCCCATTTGAAAGTAACCAAACTTTCACATTAGATCCCATATTATTCCATAGGAGACAATTTTATTTTATTTTTTTGATAACAGGGTTAATTTATATAGCACCCATAGGGGTTTTTCAGACGACCTCGAAAAATTAAAAGTTTTAGATGAATAATTCGTTTGTTTATGAAGATATAGTTGTATATAGTTTGGTATTCGAAAGTTTTTTATAGTTCCCAATCACTGTACCAAATTTCATCAAAATCGGTTGACTATATCATATAGCTCCCATAGGGCCGATCGGCCAAAATAACTTTTTTAAAGAAAAGTTCGCTATATTTCGTTTTTTAATAAAGATATCCTAACCAGATTTGGCTTTTGGAAATTTTTTAGAGCTCTTAAGCAATGTGCCAAATTTTAACAAAATCGGTTGACGATATCATATAGCTCCCATAGCTCCGGTCTTCCAAAAAATCGATTTTTTAACAAAATTTGTTGTGTTTCGTTTGTTTGTTAAGATATTGGGACCAAATTTGACATTCGTGAGTATTTTATAGTTCATAAGCACTGTACTTAATTTAATCCAAATCGTTTGACTAGATCATATAGCTCCCATAGGGTTAATCGGTCCAAAAACACGTTTTTTACACAAAATTCGATGTGTTTTGTTTGTTTGTAAATATATTTGAAATAAATTTGGCATTCATATCTTTTTTAAGGTATTTAAGCACTGCGTCAAATTTTATTGAAATCGGTTGACTATATCATATAGCTCCCATAGGAACGATCGGTAAAAAAAAAATTTTGCTTAATAATTCTTCTGTTTTTGGTTTTTTTGTGAAGAAATCGGACTTTATTACAAGCTAGTGGTACAGGGTATCCTAAAGTCGTCCGCGGCCGACTTTACGTCCGCCATTTTTTTTTTAAATATGAAAAAGACATTCTAATAAAGTAAGGTATAGTATATTTGAATCTTTTTGTTATGTATACGTTACATAAAGTTTTTCCAAACTTGTGGAGGAAGTAACATCGATCGATATTTTTTTTTCCCGATCATCGATGTTTTATACCTCCGTATTGCTGCAACATCCACAGAAAGCGAGCGCTTGTTTATCATAACGAATAGATCTCAAATTAGATTAAAGATTATGAGACTGCAATTCTGAACAGAACATTTTTTGTTATGAGTTATAACAGGCTCACAAAAAAAAGTGGTGTAAACTTCACATGCGACAGAGGCACTCCTTATGGACTTTGGGCAGCTGAGTCCGAAGTCCAAAACACCCTGAAATAATCTCACGAATACCGACACTACGATTTTCGAGCACAATTTTCTTTACAGCATCGACGTTTTCTTCGGTATTTGATGTTGAAGGACGACCGGAACGAGGCAAATCAGTGACGTTTTCACGACCTTTTCTGAACAATTTTTACCACTCGGATGCCTGTGTTTTGCACATATAGTCCTCAGTGAAAGCCTTTTGCAACATTTTAAGCGAATCGCAACACAAAATTTCAAACAAACTCGTTGATACACTTTTTTTTCCATTGCAAAAATCGAAGAGCATCCTTTTTTCGACTAACAACAACAGCTCAAATTATGACAAGATGTCAAAAACAGTCCTACCAACTTAATAAAAAAAAATATACCGATTCATTGTGCGCGCGCCTTTTAAATCGAAATTTCCAAAAACTTTTTGATCTGTATAGTATGTCCCTCATTTTAAAATACGTATAAATTTATTAAAAAAAAATGTATTCCTTCCTAACCAAAAAAGGTTTCGTTTACGGCTTCTTATAGTTCAAATTTATCAGTTTAGCAAATTTATAAAAAGTTTCTTAAATCATTTTAAAGCTACAGGAGCAGTCAAATAGCAGTCGATAGTTACAAAATTTCAATCTCTCCTCACGAGGCACTAAAAAGGGTTCGCTTCTCCTTTGAATGGGGCTTACACCCCTGGTTTCAACTAAATTATTTAGTGAATTTCCTGCTTTTATTGTTTTGAATTCATTATACAATTCCAGGAAATATTTTTGTTTGACTTTAACTAACAATTGCAAGTTCTTATTACATTTTTAAGATAATTATTAATATTTTCTACATTCATTCAAAATGCTCTAAACTGTATGGTGTTCCTAGAAACCATTGTTTAACGTACTACTCAAAATTGTTGTTATTAAACAATTCCTGGAAATTTCTTTAGTTTTCCAATTTGCCTAAGCCTAAGACAAGTTCAAATGTTACCTATCATCATTTGGAGACATTTTACAATCCAAAACGTGCATTTTAGCTTGACATTGACAATTGCTGTAATTCAAAACTTGACATTATTTTTTTTTCCTTCATCTCTTAGTAGAGACTCTGGTAGTAGCCGCATTTGGATAATTAGGCGGGCTTTGCGTTGACCAAACCAGCCAAGCGTCCCATTGACGTAGTTGTCTACATCATTATTATCAAAACGAAAAAAATAACAACATCATTATCATCATTTACATCATTATCAGCGTCAACGTACAACTTACAACATATTGTTGTCTCTGGGTTGTCTGTTGCACTTTCACACGCGTTGTTGACCACAGTTGACATGTTGGATTTGAATTTGGGTCTGGGGCTGTCAGCCTAGTTGGGGGCGTCGTTTATTTTTTTTTGTCTGGGAGGGGCGGGAGCTTGGCAGTTGCATCTTTTGTGCTGTTGTTGTTTGGTTTAGTTTGGTTGTTTTGGATTTCAACAGCTACCGTGTTGAGCGCGAAAGAAATTCTAGACGTCTAAATGTCAAATACAGCGGCCGTTGTTGTCATTGTTGTTGTTGGTGTTGCTGTTGTTGTTGGTGTTGTTGTTGCCGCTGTCATTGCGCATGAGTGAACATTGAGCGAGATGCTATGAGCATTGTAAAATGGTTTTGCATTTACACAACAAAACCAACAGAAACAACAATAACACAAACAACAACATAAACAACAACACAAACAGCAACAACAACGATGACGATGACGCTGACAACAAATACAACAACGTCAATTGTAAATTTTTTCGCGACAAGTCTGTAAAAGCAGCAGCAGCGGCAGTAGCAGCAACTTGTCGTTGTTGTAAATGATATTGTCGTTCCCATACATACAAACACTCACACACACTAACACAGTAACACCTCAATTTCACATACACTCCCACCGTAACACCTTAAACACACACACATACTTGCAGTAAAAAAATTGAGTCGGGCTGCTGCTCGACTGTGGAATACTCTACACCCAGCTTTTCCTAACAGAAATTTGATGCTATGAAAAATTGGTACGATATTTTGTAAAAAAGTCAACATTTAGTTTTTGAATAGGCTCACATGTAACAAATCTGCTAGTTCTGACTGGAATTTTTACTGAATCCAAAAAATTCTAAAATCAATATCGGTAAAAATAAGTGAATAAGTAATAAGTTCCCGACCTTCTCTGATTATGATGACATTTACATATTTGGTGGAGCTAGTAATATAGTTATAATAAACACGTCAAATTTTATTAGAAAATTCCATATATTTACCGAGTTATCGATGACTGAAAATGGCGATATGACGAATTTTTTCAATCATGAAATAAAATATTAAATTAAAAAAAAATTAAATATTGGTTTAAAGTTTTTTTTTTAATTTTTTATCATTCGTAGCTCTTTATTTTAAAATTTTAAATTGATCTCCCTCTTAAAAAAAAGCGTTTATGCCATTTTTTGCGTGTAAATTAAACATTTTACCAGTGCTATAAAATGCTTTTAAAAAATTGTTAGGCATACAAATCTCTAGAGACTTGCTAGAGATAATTATTCCATACAACTGACCTATCATGATTTAAAGTGTTTGAAGTGCAACGCCGAAAGATACATTTTTATTGAATTTTCGCATCAAATCATCATTCCAAGCTATATCTCAAGAACTATTTACTCTAGAAATCGGTTTTGTACAGAATTTAATGCGTTACAATTTTTTTTATCGCATCATCCGAAAATTAACCGAACTAAATTTAGCCGAAAATTTTATATTTTCATTAACACCGAACAGCATTCTTACTTTTCAAAAATCGCTGGGGTTAGCTTCCAGTACCTTATTCAGCTATATCCTTGATGTCAACTTTTGTATGAAGTTTGATGAAAATTGGTCTACTAATTCATATAGCAACCATATGAAAATTGAACCACGGCGACACTTGCGCACGCCTTGGAGTTACCTTGCAAAATTCTTGACAATTGACAATCTCTTCCTGATTTTAAGTTTTAATTTTTGCAGCATATTGTTCTCTTTATCATGTTGTATTTTTGCTCAAAATTTCGCTTAGCTTTTATTGTACAATCCCCAATTTTAGCAGAGTCAACAAACATCTTTTGCGCAGCTTTTGGCTTAATTTAGTATCTTTGGTCTGTCACACCATCCTTTACCTGTTACATACTTTCCACAAATCCATAATACCCTTGACCCTATAAGTGTAGGGTATAAAAAGTGGCAAGTGGCAGCCTGGCTAGCAGTTTGCATACTTGCTGCGGGTGTTGACGCCGCCTTGCTGCCTCTACCACAAAATTGCACGTACAACAAAAAAAAAAATAGACAACGAAGACAACACTGCAACAACAGAAACAACAACAACGTGTGGCGACAACGACAACAACATGACCGTTGACGTTGTCTATGACGACAACGCCTTTACAGCTGCTGTTTTGTACCTGAACTATAAAACCAGAACGATGCCCCAAGTTAAGATACTCTTGCATGGGTTTCCTTAGAGGTGGAATGTTAGTGATAGCTGAAGAGAACTGGCGGCAGTTGGGACTTAGCGTCCCAAACTCACTTAAGCCAAGAACAGGACCTTCGTGATACCGCTAATGGGAACAAGTGATAAAGATTTATAATAGACAGGAAAAGTGAGGGAAATAGGAAAAGTGGAAAGTGCAGGATCATGCTTAAAAAGTGGGATTCGAAACCACAACCTCTGGGATGATAGTCAGTGCACTGTCGCTAGGTGACCCTAAGGGGAGTCACACATAGACTGCTAGTCCTCAGTGGATACGTCATACTTTAGTTTTAGATAATATGTTGATGACTCCAAGTAAGCCAAAAACGTTGCCCATTAACAATAGTATGTATGCCAACTTTTCTAATATCAATAAAATATGTCTTGAAAACAAGGAGAGCCATACATTAAGCTATAACATCGATATCGATGTTCTCGCTAATCTTCTTCTTCTTAGGGTCCATTTCCCCTAGTGCGGCATAGAGATTCAACGATTCTTTTAAATCTCACTCTGTTGAGTGCTTTTCTACATATGTCGTTCCATGTGTAACGTGCTTCTTCTATTGGGTCGTTTTTTTTATTATGTAAAACATTTTATGAAATTATATATTCTCCATTTTGATCCAATACCTTTTGCCATCTTTCGGGCAAGAGAATGATTCCACGCTCATAAAATTTTTGATCCTTGCAGGCAAAAAACTGGTCCAAGTGGTTTTTCACGTCTGATTGAGGTGAAGGTACTCCCAGTCAAAAAATTTTGCAGAGACCGGAACAAGTAATAGTCCGAAGGTGCTAAGTCTGGAGCACATCCCATTCAAGCTGCAAAAGCTTTTGGCGAATCATCAAACTTGTTCGAAGTTACGCATTATACTGATGGAACACTACACCTTTTCTATTGATTAATTCTGGCCTCTTCTGTTGAGTGCATCACTCAATTTGTCCAGCTGATCACAATACAATTCAGAATTAATGGTGGTATTGTCGGACAAAAGCTCAAAATAAACGATCCCTTTGAAATCCCACCAAACAGACATCATAATCTTTTATTTGTGACTATCGGCCTTCGAAGTGGTTTGAGCTGGTTCATCGTTTTTAGACCATGATCTCTTGCGCTTTACATTCTTGTAAATAACCCAATTCACGCGCTTAAAAAATGGATCACTTCTTTGACGTTTGATAGGCAAATCACAGTCGTTAATGCGACGAAGCAAATTTCGTTCTGTACGAATATGGAGAACCCATATGTCAAGCTTCGAGATTAATCCTAGACGTTTCATGTGCTTATGAACGGTCGCGATAGACAAATTTAATCTTTCAGCAATCTCTCGAGTTGGTTTTCGATGATTTGCATGGACCAACGACTTTATTTGATCCACATCAGCTTCAAGAGACCTGCCAGGAAGTGGTGCATCCTTAAGATTGAAATTGCCGGAACGAAATTTTGCAAACCAATTTTGGCATAACTTAGGGAACGAACCAATAGTTGTTTTTCGATAGCCCTTCTCCAGGTTTAGGCCTTACTGCTTCTCAGCTTCCTTGTTTATTCCAGGTTAAAGCTTGTCGAGGAATAAGATTAATGTCCGATATATGCCCAATCCAATTCCATTTGCGTACCCCAATCTCGCTTACAGCAACCTTCTGATCTGTTCTGAGTAGCAGGTCTACATTTAGTATCGACAAGAATCGTTGTAGATTTTTTTTTGAAAACAGTCGATGTAATGTTTATTTTCGTTATCGCTCGCTTATACTTCATCATTTTGTCTATAAAGTAGGCTTTTATCCGGGTCAATGTCATCGCACCTGGCAGCTGCGATCGTTTGAAGCATGAACACCAAACTCCTGTTTGTTTGCCTCTTGCCGTCTCTAAACTTACTACAGGGGATACTGCGCTGTTTAAGAACTCAGCGCAACCTGATTGTAACAGCAGCTTCCTATAGATTAACTATCTAAATTTCTTTCATAAATGTACCTTGTAGCAATCAGAAGATTTCTATCTGGCCACTGTCGTATCTCACAAAAAGATTGCGTTTTCATTATGGCACAAACCAAAGTTGCATACTTTATTTTAATGTCTCCCATTTCCCTAGTTAGCTGCATTATAAATTTAATATACTTTCCGTAAGTGCATTAAAACGCGCGCGAAACGCTTGCGTTTTTTTGTTTTTGTTTTGGTTTTTGTTACTGTTTGCATTGTTGTAGGCCAGCGGCACCCCAACCCATCCATACCTGAGTTGATTTTTAATTGGCACGCAAATTGCACATAACCTCAAAATTCAATGGGTTGAGTGACAGCATGGGAGACTGAGAGAGAGAGAGAGAGAGGGAGAGTGTAAAAGTTGGGGCGCTCTACCTCTAGTCTAAACTGGCCTTAGTTGGGGCACGCGCTCTCAACGCAGTCAGTACGTCCGTCCGTCAGTCATTTTGTACGTCATTCAGTCAGTCGTTGGCTCGTTTGCGCGTCTGCTAATGAAATATTAGAAGCTGACAAAACAAGAGACATGACATGAGCGTATAACAAGAAGAAGAAGCAGAAGAAGCAGCAGCAGCAGCAGTTCGGGAGGGGTCTGTGTAGGTCGTTGTGCGGCAGCTGGGGCTAGGTCTGGGGTAAATGTTGAACTGTCTTGATGACGTTGCATGCTGACTGAGCGAGTATGAGTGAGAGTGTACGTGTGTGTATGTGTGTGTGTTTAATTATAAGGTAACGTGCATTTAACTATTGTGTGCTTTTTTTTTTTTTTTTGCATTAATTGCACACTCTTTTTGTTTGGCGCTCTCTTATGCTCTCTCCCACCAGTGCATTCGTGTGTGTGCGTGTTTGTGCATCTGTGTGAAATTGTTTTGTTTACGGAAGCTTGTGTGCCCAATGCGAGCGACCTCTTTATTGCCATCGAGTGGCAACCTCAGCAGAGCTCGGAATGCAGTCCCAAGCCGACGAACCCCTTCACCCGTCCCTACCTACACGGCGCTCTCTCACACTATCAGACAATCCAACCAACGCCCACTTGACGCCGCATTGTGCAATATATTGACTTTTTACACGTGACAGCAATTTGCCAAGTTTTGCCGGGCCCGGCAAGTGTCTGGCGTCTAATTGCTGCGTCTGACAACGTCTGGGCCGGGGCTTACGTAAACGCCTGGCCCACAGCCGATTATCAGGGATTTAGCCTTACTACTGTGACTACTTTAGTGCATGCGAGTTCAATGCATATGAGAGCAGTTTGATAAGTTCGTGACGGGGTGGAAGTTGTAGAAAATGATATTTAGTTGTACTTACCAAGCTTTATATTTTTCTTGAGGCTCTGAAAGTTAGTGTTTTGGCTTACCTTTAGATAAGATTAGGTTACTTAGCTAGCAATAGGCGGAGAGAAAGAAGTTAAAGGCATTGTGGAAGAAGGGGAAATGGCGATGCTGTTGGGTGGTCCTATTAAAGGCTTAAAAGTGTTTGGCATGCCTTAAGGACAAATTTGGTTACTAGGCAGCACTAGTCCAGTGGTTCGTTGTAAAGCCCATTGGAATAGAAAGAAATGACATAGCTGTGGCATAGCTGATGAGCGCTCCTATTGACGGCTTAATCGCTCTCCTTGCTGGGCTATTGTGAGAATTCAATTACAAGCGCCTGGGACACTTTGGTTAGATTTGCCAAACAAGCTTTTAAAGATGCGTTGGGTAGGTGCTTGATGCCTTCTAACTCCTCTGTAACTCGAAAGCTACGAAAAAAGTCGTCTTTCGGAAGGTGCAGGCCTGATCATCATCGCAGGAGGTTAGATATTCGCTTTGGAGTTTACCTAAGCCAGAGTGCGGGGGGAAGTATGTATATAACTTAAGTGTACATATAACACAATGAGTTTGGATTAATGCGCCAAACTAACGCCCCTCAGAGCAAGCAGCCGAGACTGATATTTCTTTAGTGCCAATTTGAAAGCATGTTGCCGGGCATGCAATTCCCCCTTGGTGAGGGGGGAATCATCTCTTCTGCTTTATGGCTAGCAGCACCCGGTTGAGATCGCAATACCACGCCGAGTCAAGCTGACTCCACCCGTGTTTTGGGTTTCAACCACTGCCACCACGATACTCCCACAAGGGGCCGACCTCAATGAGTATGCTTGGACGTATACTTGAACTTGGTGTGCCCTCCCCTTTCAGACGAGACAGATTCGGGTTTGGGGAACCCCGCCAGTTTTGGCATCAAATGCCCGGTACTGGTCACCCATCTTCTCAAACCTCTTGTTAATGCCATCCGTGTTTCAAGCATCACCATTTAGTCGCCTCTTACGACAAGCAGGGGAACACTGAGGTGGATATTCTAATCCCGCCACCCCACGGGAAGGGGGTGGCCGCTATTCCCGAGCTCATTCTAACCAAAACCACTATCTCCAATGTTCTAAGGTATTTACTCTGAATCTTAACCATTCAAATAGATACGGCAGATTCTCCATAGAATTTCTCAAGAGTTTGCTCGTTTTCGGTAACCTGTCATCTATGAAAACCTTAAGGGATTCCTTTGAAGTATATACTCCCCAAGGTATTTACTTGGTATCGTAAAAAGACGGCCATCTCGGATTTGTAAACAAACGGCTATCTCGGAATTAACTTCTTAACCATTCAAATTAATAAAGCAGTCTTAATAGAACATCTCAACAGTTTGCTCGTTTAAGGCCATAGATTATCCACGAAAACTTCAAGGGATTCAATTTCAGGTAAGGGAAAAGACAAAAAGTCATTCTTTGGAGTATAATCACCAAGCTCAACCACCCAAAGTGCTGGACTTTTCAAACTACCCTCGCATCTAAAGAACTGTTTTGATAACATGGCATAAAATTATACCACATTATTATTATTATTTTTTGGTTCATTTTTTTCACTCTTAAAGCGAACCAACTAATCAAATTGCAGTTTTGAACTTGATTTAAAAAAAAAAGCACGAAAAATATAGCCGGCCGGCTGGTTGCGCCTAGGCCTGGTTTAGCCTAGCCAATCCAGAGGCTAAAGCTTGGCTAAATTGTTGTAAACCGGTTTAGCGGCCAACTGGCCAAGTGTAAGATGGACTGCCTGACTGCCTGACGGCCTGACTAAACCTGGAGACTAAGCAACATGCGGCGCGCGCGTATTTCAAACTTTAACTGCAACAATTTGTTGTCACGCCATTTTTGTGGCAACAGCAACAACGGCAACATTGAGCGTGAGCGTATCTTGTTGTTGTTGCCAATTTAAATTGTTGTTGTTGCTGTTGTTGTTGGTGTGCTGCACAAATGTTGGTCAAAACGTGGCGCAAAATTACTTTATCGTTGAATGTTGTTGTATATGGTGGCTCTTCGACTATGATGTGGCCTGGCCAGTTGGATCAGTAGTAGACAGTAAGCCTAACCGAAAGAGCCAACTTATAGCCAAGACATCGGAGAACCATTCAGCTGGAAACATTTTAGCTAAGCTGCTAATCTTGACGGTTATTGTTACCCCGTTGTTATTTGGGTTGTTCTTATTGTTATACACTAGCTGTGTGGGGTAGTTATGCAACAAGATGAAGTTTGTAACAGGGTAAAGATGTTAGAGAGAGGGGAGTGAGCTTTGACTTAAATGAGAACAAACTTAGGAATTTATTTTTATTATTATTTTTTGGGCTATTTAAAAGTAACAAAGTTTCATACTTGGCGAAATTTTGTAATTAATGCTATTATTATTATTATTGGGTGTAAAAGTGTATTGCGATCCAAGTGGATTTATTGTACCTCCTTCATGGCTCAGAGCTCTCCCAAAAGTCCTTGGCCTGCATATATTCCAGTATTTTATTTGGACTTATGGTAACAAAGATCTCTGGTGGGAGAACGTACATGCCAAGGAGCTTGACTATCAGGCAGGATGGAAATATCCTTGTGATAGTAGTTATTTTGCAGATTGAATTCTGCACATGATCCAATAGCACAGACTTCAGCTTGGAAAATGCTGATATGTCTGCCTAGTGGTTTGTAATATTTGGTCCTGGGTCCTACAACCCCCAGGCCAGTTCCTTGATCAGTGAGTGATCCGTCTGTGTAGTAGGTGCCACAAATTTTCCTCAATTGAGTTTGAATCCAGGCACTCGTTGCGACTTTAAGTTTCGAGTTGCCAGCCTCTATCTTTAAACTGGGAGGACTTAAGCCTTAATTTATTCGGCTATTTTAAAATAACAATCTTTCGAACTTAGTGAAATTATTGCTACTAAACAAAAATCATTTTATTAGTTTTCTCAGCTGGAATTCGATCCAGAAACTCGAACCGACTTAAAGGTTCGAAGGGTTAGCCTCTATCCCCGCATACACACACTCAGTTTATCCTATTTACCTATAGGGCAATGCTTAAAATACTTGCACTGCTTGGCGAGGGTAGCGGTGGGGGCGTACCTACTCTCATCAACACTAGTCAACGTACACCGTGTCAATTGAAAGGATTTATTTTTGCCAAGCAGTGCAAGCAGTTCATACATTGCTCTATTGGCAAAATATGGAAACTGCATAAATAACCTCCTCACATTTACGTGAAGATTTTTATATTATATTCACTCCAAGCTCTTCTCTTTCTAATGAATAGGAAACTTTGATTATACTTTGAAAGGACTCAAAAACTATTAAAATCAAATTTCATATGGATCTCTCAGTTTAGTTCTTATCTATCTCAATAAATAGAAGCTACAGTAGAACTCCACTATAGCGAATTTGTAGGGAAGCAGAGTTTGTTATATAGAAATTTCGTCATAAGCACATATACCATAAGAGCAGTATATTGAACAAAGGAGTTGAGGAGTTCCCTATAACTTGGAACTTATGGAACTTCGACTGCATTCATAGCAGTTTCCTATTTGGATTCTTCTTCTAAGGCCCTTATTGTTCCCCTGCATTATCCGAGTCTTTTTTGATACCTTTATAGTCATGGGATTTGAAAGGAAATGACGACTGACTGGGAGTTTGACTTCCTTAGATAGCAGTATATATTCAGCTCACGCTTTCATGTAAAAACATCCTCGAAGCGCAGATCGCCTGATGGGCCTCCTTTTCGCATTACCTTACCCCTGGAAAGGAGCTAACCAGAGGGTACCCAGCTTAAAGCTGGAGGTTGTGAGTTATTTGGATCGATCAGTTAGGAAATCGTCAGAAAGAGGTTTCCAGGAGCTAACCAGGGAGCTCCTGGCGTAAAGCAGGAGGTTGTGAGCTACTTGGATCGGTCAGTTAGAAAATCGTCGCTGATCACTCCCACGTGACAATCAGACAACTTTCCGTACAAGGTCCCCCTAAAGACCGACACCACCCCCAAGGATTACGATTCTAACTGGTTCAAATTATTTTATTAAAATTTAATTCCAATTCCGTTTCAGAAGACTTCAACGTAATATATCAATATTTGTAAGACGTGGAAAAGTTATTTATAACAGAAGCTTTTTATACCTTATTTGAACCTTTAATTTTTTTGAGACTCCCCAATATTCCATTCTGCTATCCCACTGTCTTTTTTTGTTTTTAATTTGTTAGGTTCTCTCATAAAAGAAAGTGGGCACTACGACCTGAAGATCAAAAGATTGTACCGTACCCATGGTTAGGACAAAAGACCATCTGTCTTCCTTATTAAGAGCAGTAAGTCTTTCGTTGGAATTTGACGTAGTTGGAACTGAGTGATCAGGGGGATGTGAGGAGTGTAACCAAACAACCAGCAGTCGGAAAATCTCGGATATTAACTAATCGGTCGGTAATTTGTTGAATCGAGTCGGCATTTTGAGGCTCATCACTCCCCACATTCAACGCTCTCGCTTCGCCACTGGGAGTGATCCATTACCAAGTAGGGGTTGGAAAACTTTATAGGAGTAACTGTTACGATTCACGAATCCCCAAATCAAAATCGACAATAATATACCTCAAAATCATAATTTACTTCAAACGTCTTACAAGAGTATCCCAGCTTCGTGACGTCAGAGCGCGATTTCCTGTCTCTCTAGTTGTACTTGTTGCTGCTGCTGCTGTTGCCGTTTGCTGCACTTGTTGCCATTACCATTTTGGCTGCTTGCCGTTGTTGTTGTTTTTGTTGTGGCTTGGCTGGTTGTTGGCAACTGCAACACGCCTACCTTGCCACTTGTGCCTCAATTATGCCAATTGCAGTTTATTTTCTACTGATTATTTTTTGTAGCTGCAGCAACGCGCCATGACCTTAAAAAGCAACATTTGTATGTTGGTTGTACGACGTTCGCTTGACTTGGCTTATGGAAATGAGCCCACTCTGTGTTGTGGTGTGTACCCCGCGTGGCGTCTCCCCAACCCAACTCATGCCACCCGCCTACAAACTAATCTAAGCTTGCAATTTCCATGTGCGCAGCTGTTTGATGTGCGTTGTCGTCGTCGTCGTCGACGTAGTCATCATTGTTGTTGTTGCACTGGTGTCTACCTGGGGCAGCCATTTGTGTCTGCTGCAACAGCCGTCGACGTTGTCGTCAAAAAGTTTACTCTGTCTGCTGCTGCTGCGCTGCTGCTGCTGTTATGTAATACTCAAACATTTGGACAATTTTTCCAAGCGGTTTCACTTCTAAATATTTTAAGTGGTTTTTGCCATGCGCTCAGTTTGGCTTTAAACTTCAGCCTGACCCACTAACAAAAGTTGGCTACAAAATGGCGAAAAACAATTTTCCATATTCTATGCGAATTATTTTCCGAGTTAATTACGTGCAAATTCTTTTTGTCATTCATGAAATGAAAATGTACGACAAACTAGGCATATGTTAATGATTCATAGGCAGGGCCCGTACCCGGGCACCGTATCCGGGCCGTAGACCTTGCCAAAAAATAATGCCTGAAAAATGTTCACGAGAAATTCGTATGAAAAAATATTAAAAAAAAAAAAAAAAAAAACAAAATGTACGTTGTGTGAAAATAACCGCAGCTACTAAAACCATGTGGGCGTGGCTATGTCTATGGTTTTTGTTCGTCTTAAGAGATAAGCGAAAAAAATGTGTGTTTTTATGAAAAATTATGGGGGAAAAAACGCTCTTTTTGGTATGGTACTCTAGCAAATTCATGTGGCTTATTGGATACACTAAGAAAAAAAAGGAAGACTATTTCTGGACGATTTTAAGAAAATCTTTACCGAAAATATAAGTGCATTTTTTAAGAGCTTTAGACATTTCCTGATACAGCAACCGATTAGCGATTTCGAGAGTGAACTTTTGCATACTTTTCTGCAATGTATTTCGATGGATTTCAAACTTCGTATTTGCTAAAGACCAAAAACTTAAAATGGCGTCCTGAAACTTGTAGAATTTTTTAAGCCTATTTATTGGAGATCTGTAAAACATCCATTTTTCTTTAAAAGAGCTTATGAAATTTCATGACTCCGAGAATCAGCAACCGATTTAAAATTCGAAAACGATTATTTGCATATTTTTCTGCGATTTCAATCGATTTCGTACTTCGAATTTGCTCAAGAACAAAATGTTAAAATGTCGTCCTGAAACTTGTAGAAATTTTTGACCCTATTTGGTATAGATCTGCAATATATTCTTTTTTCTTTTGAAGAGCTTACGAAAATTCGTGACTCCGACAACCGATTTTAAGTTCGAAACCGAACGCTTGCATATTTTTCAGCGATTTCAATCGGTTTTGTGCTTCGGATTTGCTAAAGAACAAAAAATTAAAATGGAGTCCTGAAACTTGTAGAAGTTTTTAAGCCTATTTATTGGAGATCTGCAATAAATTCTTTTTTTTTTGAAAGAGCTTACGAAATTTCATGACTCTGAGAATCAGCAATCGATTTGAAATTCGAAATCAGCAATCGATTTGAAATTCGAAATCGATTGCTTGCATATTTTTCTGAAATTTTAATCGATTTCGTACTTCGGATTTGCTCAAGAATAAAAAGGTAAAATGGCGTCCTGAAACTTGTAGAAGTTTTTAAGCCTATTTGTTGGAGATCTGGAAATCAAAGAAAAATACAAATAATGTGTTAAAGTTTTGCGCACAGAGAACGAATATTCATGATTTTAAAAGATTTATGCATATTAAATTAAAGATGAAATCGACAATTTTTAGAAACGATTGTTTCTGTAGGATCGCCTTGACTTATTATATACGAAAACTAGCTTTAGTAATAACAAGTTATCATCAAGTTTTCAAAACAAATTTATTGAAGCCTACAAAATAAATGCCTCACGTATTAATGAATAATTTTGTTCTTAACATATCTTAACTGAAATAACGCGTTCTAAAAAAATGCCTTCATAAAAATATCTCATAAAAAATACTAAAAAATTGTCGGAAAGTGCAAACAAGTATAATATTTGTTATTTATTTGTTATTCTTGCTATTTTAATAGACATATTTATAGTTATACTATATATATCGGTATAAACATGTGTATCTATGAATCTGTTATATATGAGTGGGAAAGGAAGCTATTGGCCATCTTTGTCGCTTATCTTGTCAGCAACAATTAGCTATTGGGATGAAAATAAACAAAATAAAATACATAAATCACATGCATGCACTGAGAGAAAAAAGATAAGAACATGAGCAGTTTATGATAAAAGTGGGGAATGCAGAATTTAGATTATTTAGATTTTTAGTAGAGGTTTTTATTTATTACTATTTTGAGCTTACGGAATACAT
This sequence comes from Chymomyza amoena, assembly GCA_037043745.1. NCBI lineage: Eukaryota > Metazoa > Arthropoda > Insecta > Diptera > Drosophilidae > Chymomyza > Chymomyza amoena. Next base: position 90,061 of record JBAMAX010002091.1, read on the forward strand.
TATTGTAGTTCTACAAATTTAATAAGTATTGGAGAACATTATCTCAAGGATTGAAATGTAAATTGATGGAATCGGAAACTGTAACAGCTGAAAGTAAAAGCTAGTCAATGGCGGATCTTAAACAACGCTTCTTGGGGGAAATTAATATTTTTGTATATAAATACCGAAAGGGTTAAAAATAATATGTAGTATAGGTAATGTGAGCGAAATCGGAACATTTTCTGGAAAGTACTAAAATAAACTCAAATCCGGCCATTTTATTTATAAATAAAAAATTTACTAGACGATTAGAGGGTAATCTATTTTTCTGTTGCTTTTTGTTTAAAATTGCATTTGTCTTGGAATGATATTTGCTTACTATGAAAATCCAGGCCACCCGTAGGTAGTTATTGGGAACTGGGAAGTTGCTTCCAAAACTGGGCTATGTCCCGGTTTTTCCGAGCCGATGGGTCTCACTAAGTATTGAGGGTATAGATAGATCAGCCGGTTTGCGATTGAGCCAAGTGTTCACGCCTCAGCGTCTAAACTAACTTTTTCAAAAAGTTCCCGGAATCATCACCGAAATGCGCTCTCAGTCATCCGATTTGATGTATTTATTTTTTCTTAAATTGTCACATCTGCCATTGACATTCTTTAAAATGTTCAGCTTGATAGCTGGACAAAGTGACGCCTCATTACATCCAAAGTGACATTAATTAAAGTACATTAGCAAAATTCAATTCAGAACCAACGAATTCACACTGATTTTGCTCCCTGCGAGTTTTTCCTAATTCGGTCGACTCAAAATACCGCTCCCTGGAATGCGATTACAGCACCCGAGATGAGGTCATAGGTAAAATCGAATGATGACTCTGATGGCCATACTGCAAACCGATTATAAACAGTGTTTCGAGGATCATATCGCTGGCATAAGTGAGATTGTAGTCGATGGTGAATTGTTTGAATGGTCTATTTCGATGAAAAATTTGAAAAATATGTAATTTGGGCTCCGCACCTTTTTCAGGAGTTAGGTGTTCATGTAAACACTGTAACCTAATCGATGCTAAAAGTTATTGTAATTGGATACAAGTTGAGTTGGGACGTGGTCTTAGTTGCCGTCCTAACCTAACCTAACCTAACCTGGGATCAAACAGGCTCTCTTCTGTCATTGACAAAAATTTCATAAACCTCTTTTGCGGCTGTCCCTAGTGAAGCTAAGAGTAAACGAGCATACTGATAATAATGAGAAGCAGAAAAGAATTAGATAACTATTAGCGAATACGAATGAATTCCGGGAACTTAGGTGACACCACCTAGTATCAGATGGTAGGGCGATGAATGAAGCGTCTGAGCCAAGTTTGCCCGCCTCTGCGTCTGTATTTACATCTAGCTATCAGAAACCATAAGAACTGGAGACACAAATATTGTATCAAATGATGGCGTGTTATCTATTCGCAAGACTATAAATTCCAGATAATATCCTTTCAATTCCTCTGTGAAAGAATTTCATCACTTTAACCCATGCTATTACCGCCTGAATCAATAATCTTACTATTAAAATCGAAAAAACTTTGAACAAAAATATAATCCAGAAATTAAAAAATTTTTAGACCGACTCCCTCATAAATTCCAATGAAATAGTACTTTATTTTATAAATTTACATGTTACTATATGTTATATATTATATGTTATAAATTTACATTTACATTAAATTTAATGAGGAATTGCCCTAAAACTTCCCTCCTAACAAATTTCTGCTTCAAGGAATTTTCTATATAACGAACCAACAATTCTTCAATAAAAAATTCGCTATAGGGAAGTTCGACTGAAGAAACTAGATTAATTGGTTTCCATTTTTGGGAACTCACTGTCTGAATTTTGTAGCGATTCTGAGAAATAAAAATTTAAAGAGAATGATGCGCCCTTCCATCAAGAGTAGTACAAATTTGCTCAAGTCTGTTGAGAAAAGAGACATAGTTGTTGTAGTTCTCAAAATTTGTATGGATGGGTTTTGGGTCGAAAAAGAAAACGTTTGTGAGTATTTTAAGTTCTGATATTGGGAAGACTCTACCCTTTTATGCACACTTTAATAAAAGATCAACAGTCAAACAAAATTTTCAGAAAATACCTAAAATTTATAAGTATTTTCAGAAAAATTGTATAGCTATTGTTCTTTAACGCAGAAGCTCTACAAAAACCCAAGCCATCGTTTTGCTTTTCGCATAATTCATCGTACATCTTAAGAAAATTCTTTCGTTTTTCAAGAGTAGTACATATTTGTTCTAATCTGTTAAGAAAGGAGACAGTTTTAATGTAGTTCTTGTCCAATTTGCTCAGTATGGGTTATCAGGGTCCAAAAAAGATATCCGTAACACATCGGTGGGTAATTTCACAGTTCTGATATAGTGATGACACTACCCTTCTATGCACCCCAGGAGTGGTACAGTATTTGATCAAATTTATAAACCAACCTATATACATAACGTTTTCGACTAAAAAGTTTCCTTTTTACCTGGCGTATTGGCGCCTGTAAATATCTCCATAGCACGATCTGAAAGTATTTGATGATGCACGAAAATAGTTCTAAATAGATAATTTTTTTTTTTTAATAGTCTGCAAGTATTTTTTTGAAGTTATTGTTCTTTTATGATCTACACATCCAGAAGCTCCACAAAATCCAATCATGTTTTTCGCTCTTCTCATCTAAATTCCATGCCCACCATAATTAATCTTACCTCCATTACCTACATTGTTGTCATACCTTTCCCCACATTGCTCATACGCAGTGTTGGTCCAGCTTTGGGTACACAGAATTTTTTGCATTGCTTTATCTAAAGCCAATTTAATGCTGACTATCGGCAGTCATTTATCTAAAAAGGCAATTAACCCATGAATACCAAACAAGCCCACGCACAAATTACAAAATGTTTTTATCCACCTCCCCCCAGCCCCTGTCAACAATTTTGCTCTTTGATTTCCAATCCCTTTGCCGCAGCTATGCATGCAAATTTTTAATGACGTTTATCTTGCGTGAGTTATCAAAGCTGAAAAAAAATAATATAAAAAAAAAAATAAAGGGGCAGGTAAATTTTTAATTGCTGTCAACGCGCAATGCGCAAATATTGACAAAAGTGCGTGTGTTGTGGCAGCCCTAGCATTAATTTTAGCTTCAGCTTCAGCCCTTCCACTCAGTCAGCTCCAGTCAGTCAGCCCTTGCACAATGCACAAAGCCAAAGCCTAAAGCTAAAGCGACCTAAGGCAAGAAGATTTTCCTTTGCCAACAATAATAATAATAACAACAACCCCTCTGAAAAAAAAGCTTAGAAACAACAACAACAACGAGAACGAGAACATAGAAAAATCCAACCCCAAATGAAAATGTTGAAATTGCGTTGCTTTTTACAGTTTGGCAAATGCGTAGCAAAGACAAAGCAACACCTAAGCGAGGGTTGCTTGCAAGGGTCGTCATCGGTCGTCATCGCCAGCGTCATACATATATGTATGTCACAAATGTATATGCACAGTGTGTACAATAACTTATACGCACATCTTAAAATTTGCTCTATAACTTGTCAGCTTGTTGTTGGATATTACAAATGGTCCAAAGATTGTAAGGTTACGCAACGCACAGCTTCTGTATGGATGTCTCTTTCTGAAAAAGAGAGCGCAGGTTTTTAAACAAACCTCACAGAAATTTGTTTACTAATAGAAAATGCTTCAAAATAAAAATTTAAAAATTAACCAAATTTTTCTCGGCGGTATTTTTTTTAAATTACATATTTTTGTGTAGTTTGTTCAAAATCGATATACTATTTCATATAGCTACCATACAAAATTTGAACCAGTTGTCTGATGCAGAATAGATCGCTTACTTCTTTGCGTTACCTTGTGTTTTTTTTACCCTAGGAATTGTTAATTTATCATTCTAATTTTATACCTAAAAAAAATCGTTCTAGATACAAGTTCGAAATTGCTCAAAATAAGAATGTTTCACACTAGATTCTATTTTAATTCTTTCACTAATTCTTAGGCATTGCGAATACAAATTTTTTCTAAAAATACAGATCTTAATCAATTATCTTTTTTATTGTAATATTTAATTATTATAAAAATAAATAATCACATAAGAGTCATAAGAGATGGGGAAATAATTTATAAAAAACCCATGAATATGAGGATTTATATCTAGGACTAATCTCTTGATTTTATAAAAAAAATTTGTTTTCTCAATGTTCGTTTCATTGGCAATTAAAAAAAAAAATATTCTTAAAAGGTTTCTCATTCTTATAATGGGACTAAATGATTTTAGAGAGTATTTCTTTATTTTTAATTGTTATAAAAATTATTCTATGTATGTTCACGTTAAAAATATTAGTTTATTCTAATATGTTTAAGTTTAAAAATTTGCTTTATTTTTAAAATATATATGCTATGTTTAACTTAAACTACATTGTTTAGAGTCAGATATAATAATCATTTCAGTTAAAAGAAAACAGTTGCAGCCTTTGAGAGGTAAAAGATCTACAAAAATTTCAATAATTTGTTAAACAGAAAACAAAGTGGAAAGCTAAATGTGTTCCGAAAATAAAAAATCTAATACTCCTTTAATTTTTACACATAACGAAGTATCTTAATTTTTTATAAGACCTACTTTTTCAGTGTATAATATTTACAAGAATTACATAAAAAGTATTAAAATTCGTTGGGTAGACATTTTAGGAGCCAATAAATAAATAATAAATAAATAACATTTTTTTCACCTTATTAAATAATTTCATTTTTAGAACATTTTTTAGTTCTTTTTCAATTCTTAAAGATTTTTTTCAGGAATCGTAGCTCCTACAATTTATTTATTTTAAAATTTATTTTAGTTAGGTATAATAATCATATCAGTTAAAAGAAAGTAGTTCTAGCCTTAGAGTGGTAGAAGATTTACAAAATGTCCAACAATTGAGTAAAAAGTATGAGTAGTCGTTGGGCAGATATTTTAAGAGCCAGAGGTGTTCCAAAAGTGGAAAATCTACTAATCACTTTAATTTTCACGTTACGAAATAAATAAATTTTTAGAAACATTTTTGAATACATACAGTAGCCTTTTTTTTAGTTCTTTTTCAGTTTTCAAGGTTTTTTTTAGGGATCGAAATTCTTGTAAATATTTAGTTTTTTTTAACTTGTTGAAGCCCATTTTCATTAGTACAACTGTGCGCTAACTAAGTTATAGCTTCCAGTTGTGCGAATATTTTTTTTAGCGACTGTGTATAGAACATGCATATATAGATTATTTATATATATAGGTACATATGCTGTTATACGCATTCCTTAAGACAACAAATACAACAACAATCTAAAGACTTTGAGGCAGCCATTTATACCATTTCTTTTAATAATGCTTAAGGTCTTTGTGGTTTGAGTGCGATGGTATCTGTATGTGTGGTTTGCATTAGTATATGCGGCAAGTACAGTAAAAAAAACGCGTAAGAGTATGTGAGATAATATTATAGAACTGGATATGCAGATCTAAAACAGATTTCGATGTGGACTTCAAATATTCAAAGTGAATGTTTGAACTAATTCATAGTGAAGTCAATCAAATTAGAAGTCCTATTTTAGATAAAGCTTTAGTCTCGCCTTTATTTCGAACTACAGGGTGCTTTTTAGAGTTACACCAGCTTAAATCATAATAAATCAAGAAATAACTATTCTGCTTATTTGCATGATTTAGTTGAATGGTTAACTAAAAATGGGCTTTATGGGAAATACAAATTTTGAGTTTCGATAAAATTAGACGAACGGAAAAATTTCAACAATTTGGAACGTTGCTCTGGTGTAAGTCTATCCGTAATCTAATGCCAACCCAAACTCAACAAGTCAATCATCAGCTTGTTAAATAGGTGGTCAAATAAAGAAGCGTTGCCAACTCAAAGTTGTGAACCTCTAAAAAAACACAAACACTGTTGATATTATATTGATGTTTTATTTTTCTGTCACTGAATTGAAATTCGGAAATGGTACTTTATCTATATACATCATTGTGAACATCATTCAGATTTCAATTTGCATAAAGCGTATGTTACTTTCAGAAGGAATTCAATTTCTGACAGCTAAATCTTTAACAAGCTTAGTGTGTCTTTTTGGTGAGCTATATTTTTTTTAACTGACCTATAGGTCAGCCCCAACGGGTCTTAGCCTGCTGAAACATTTCCCTCCAGCTTCCTATGCATTCCGCCTTCGGGCAGACAGAGCTTCAGCCACTTGGTCCTACTGTGGTCTTCGTCTTATCTCGCTGACCGCAAACTACCGCATCGAGCATCTTAAGAGCAGGAGTTCTCCCATCCATACGAGCGACTTGACCTAGCCTATTGGCTATATTGTTCTACTTCAACATAGCCGTATAGCTCATAAAGCTCATTGTTCCTTCGAGCACTATTATGATCGCTAAATTAAACGATACCAAATATCTTTCGAAGGATTCTTCACTCGAACACCTCGACTATATTACCCGTCCAGGCCACTGAGCCATAAAAGGGGGCTGAAAAGAAGTTTCTGGCCTATACAGAGCTCAAAGACTACTAACAAAAACAAATACTTGGCTAAAATTGTCGGAAATAAGAGATTTAAAATATTGGGAAAAAATAAACTGTCTTACAAGTTTTGATTATTTCAAAGAGTTAAGGTTATAGAAGATTTGGAGCCGTATAGCTCAAACAGCTCATCGTTCCATCGAGCATTATAATGATCGCCATCGTAAACAAGACCAAAGATCTTGCGAAGAATCCTTCTCTCGAACACCCCGACTAAATTACCGTCCTGGGCACTGCGCCTTATAAGGGGACTAGAAGGATGTTTGTCCTACAGAGAGCTCAACTACAACAAAAAAAAATTACTTGGTAAAAATGTGGAGAATAAGAAAATCTTCAAATCTTAGGAAAAACTGTCTTACAATTTGTAATTATTTCAAGGAGTCAAGTTTATTAGATGCTTTCGGAGTCTAATGTATACGACAATAGGGACTATGGCTGTTTAGACAGTACTAAGTTCCTTTGGTACTAACAGACAGCATCGATCTGGCATGGCTCAGACATAACCCTCTGCCTGCCTTCATATACATTCAGTTGTTCGATTTAACGCTTATGTTGTAGTAAACAGTGAAGCATCTCCTGAATATACTGGCATCCGAACCTATTGGGAATGTTAGTGAAATCGCAGGAATCAGAATAAACAATTATAATTCTAATAGATATATCGATAGGATGGTTCAAAGAAAATGGGAGGGAGTAGGGATTAGGTGTGTCGTAAGACATCCATTTCTACCCAGTTTTTATCTATGTTTTAGAGATCATTAAAATTTGTAATGAAAATTCTTATTTTAAATTAGTCGCAGGTGGTTAAGTTTGTCGAATCAGATCACCCAACACTTTGAAGAACTTTGGCTTTTACCCACAAATAACCAAAGTTCTACCCTTAATTATCTTGTGGGTGTAACAATCATTAAAATTTAGAGATCATATTATATAAAATTCGCAGTACTTTTTAACTTTTAAATTACGCTACCTCAGGAGTTTTTGTTCGATTTAATTTTCGTAGAATATACGAAGTTTTTTATTTTAAAGCTACGCTTACAAGCATATAATAGGGACCGGATTTCCGAAAGGGATGTCGCTGAAACCAGTTGTCACTTTTGACAAATGTAAGTTTAATATTCATCATAGTAAGATTTACACCACAAGAAGTTTGAAATCCGCCTGCGCTTAAAAAAAACACCCTTTACAAGTATGAAGCTAATTGGCGTGTTTTCTACCTCTTAACGATGAAGCAAAATATATATAGTATAAAAGTTATGCATGTTCATCTGTTCCCCTATAGCTTCTGAATTATTTATCGTAAGCTAACAAATGAGATATCATTAAAAGCGTCACGATCGTTCGCTGGTTATAGGCGCTGAACATACTCTGAAGAACATTAAAAATAATGTATATTGTATATTTTAAAATATTTAATATTAAAATATTGTTAGTTCTACAAATTAGAACAGTTACTTGCAGTTGAGAATATTTGCTTATTTCGAAGAGCCTCATGGTCGGGTTTTAGTTTTTTGAACTCACTTTACTGACTTTAATTTATTTAGATTCTATTAAACTAGTTTGTTTTGGCCAAATAAAAAGTTCATTAACATTTGTTGCCCTTAAGTTGTTTAAAAATTTAACAGGCTGGAGATGAAAATGTTTTCTTATTTGTTTTCGGAAGACCCTGAGTTTTATTTTTTACTCACTTTACTGAATTTAAATTTAAAAAATTCTCTTTGACTAGCTTTGACTAAAAAAAGTTCATTAACATTTGTTGCCCTTAAGTCTGACGTTTAAATTTCTAAGCTTCAATTGAAGTTCTCTTCCTTGGGGTGGGGGCTTAAGAGTTATTGGTAAACTTACTAACTGATTCGCTTTATGGCCATAAGTTCTGTGCAAAGTGTGGGTGCAATTGACAGCTGTGGTAAGCAACCCTTCTTGCCAGCTATAGCAGCTGTTGGCCAATGTTCGATAAGTGCAAAAGCAACAACAACAACAACAAAAAACATCTAAGACGTTTGCAACAATAACAACAACAACAGCACCAGCGCAGCTTGTTAGCTACACTTAGCAACAACAACGAGACAGCAAGCAACAAAACGACACATAAATATGTTTGTATATGTATGTATGTATGTATATACATATACATATATGCATACAATATATATATTCATTTGTATATATCTTTATAAGTAGCATATAACTGGGCAGGGGCAAAGCTAGCAAAAATCCTTGAAAGGTTAAAGACTTTGCCAATGCAGGACATGGCGCCGACGTCCTCCTTAGCGTCGTCAGTCGTTGTCGTTGACGTCGCCGTCGACGTCGTCGTCGGCGTCTTCATCCAACGCATTTTGTTGTTGTCGCTGCGTTGAACTCGTTTGCCATGCGGTCGCTGCCCCTGGCCGCCTTTTTTAGTTGCGTTCTGCTTCCTTTTTTTGTTATACCCTGCAGGTTGTAGGGTATATGGGGTATTTGAGATTTTTAGGGAGTTGATGTAACAGGTAGAAGGAGGCGGGTCGGTTGGCATTGGATTTGGTATTGATGCAGACACACCTTTAATTCAAGTCGTGATTATATGCAATGAATGATATGATTTTATATTTAAGAAAGGATTATCCAAAAAGACTATAGTAGTAAACTTTATTTATTTAAAAAACTTCTGGCCCTTAAATATTTATGACAATTATTATTATATTAAAACCTCTCTTGACTTAATTTTCCTATCTCAGCAGGAATAGTTTAAATATAATATCATATCTAAGAAGAAAATATAGAAACTGCTTGGTATGAATATAATCCTCAAGAAGTCAAATAAAGTTAACACCCCTCAACGATGTTTTCCTATACAATTCCAATAGTTCGAACTTAATTTTTAAATCTTACCTATATCTATTAAAATTTATTGGGCGGCATACAAGATGTTGACTTGTTCATCCTTAAAGAAAATATACAAACTACTTGGTATGAATATAATCCCCAAGAAGTCAAAGAAAGTTAAAAATCCCCAACGATTTTTTTCTATACAGTTCCTACATACCTAGCAATTGATTTAAAAAATAGCTTCAACCTAATTTGTAAATCTTACCCATATCTATAAAAGTTTACCAAAGTGGTTCGCTTTAATATCATATAAAAACTGCTTGGGCGGCATACAAGCAGTTGATATGTTATTTTTTGAATATTGGAGTTGAAGTTACAGGAATTATCTTTTGCTGGGTATCCCCATGTCGTGTACCGACTGGATACTCTTTTTCATTTCGAACTCCATTTTTAAATCTTAGCCAGATCTACAAAAATTAATTAAAGTTGTTCGCTTTAATATCATGTAAAAACTGCTTGGGCGGCTTACAAGCAGTTCATATGTTCCTTTTTGATGCTTCAAGTTAAAGAGAGCTACTGAAGCATAGGACGCCTACGTAGGCGTTAAAGTTTCAGGAATTTTCTTTTGCTGGGTATCCCCATGTCGTCTACACCGCCTGGATATTCTTTTTCATTTCGATTTACTTTGTGTTATTGTTGTTGTTGGTACGTTTCATCTAAGCAGAGCAATGCGCCATTGTTGTTTTGCTTCCTATTCCACACAGAGAGAGAGCGCCCGCTGCTCAAGTTCCTTTCAATGACAATGTTGTATGCGTATCTTTCCAGTTATTTGCTCGTCGGTTGGTCGCTCTCGCTCTGGCCAGGATTGGGGGCATTATGTCGGCGGCGGCAGTGTGGCGTCGACAGCGGCGTCGACAGATACTGACTCAGTAGTAGTAGTTGTTGTTGTTCCTGTTGTTATTGTCAGTGCGTTGTACTTTGCTGTTTTTGCAACTTCTTCTACTTCTATTATAATTTTTTTTCATCTCCTTTTTTTTTTTTTTTGTTAGCTGTCATTAGGGACAATGCTTGCTGCGCGTGCTTTCATTGGAAAATCCCTTTTTATTATGAGGTTATGCGCTCTGACTTTACTCACATTCCATTATCAGGCAACCAACCAACCCAAGCAGCTTACCCAACTTCAAGCTGAACTACAAAGCGTTGGAAAAAAATATCTTATACAACTACTCCAGACCCTAAGGCAAGTTCAGCTTGGGTCTTTTGTTTTGTCATACACTTGTAGCGGGCATATGAAGATGGTTTTGAAGTTTGGCCCTTTTAAATAGGAAATACTTTTTAAGTTAAAATACAAGATTTCATCTATTAAAGATGACGGGTGTTCTTTTTTTTTTATACGGAAGTATTGCTATGTATATTATAAAAATGTTTGCTTTTGGAGATTGGATTGCAATGGGTCATGCTTAGACTCAAAGGGGGCCGGTTCCGGACTCTCAGCGGTTCTAATCTAGGCTGCTACTGGGACAATGCAGTATTGTCTGAAAATTATATCATCCAAAGGGTTTATTTTTAAAACTCAGTTTTTCTTTCACAGCTTTAGGTCTTCTAGATGGCGCTATAGTCAGTTACATGTGACGTCACACAGCTTATAACCAGCGGGCATTCAAGTAGCTTCCAACGATATCTCATTTATCAATTAATAATAAGCATTTTAGAAGTTGTGCGTGAACAGACGAACATATCACCAATAATTTTGTTTATTATTTATTTAATTTCTATGACGTCTTGTCAAATAATCTATTGTTAAATCAAGCAGTAGTTTAAATTATTGTAGAAACTCTGCCAATTTTTAAAGTCGAAATAGCTATTGTGAAATTGATCAATCGAAAGTGTAAACAAACAAACAACTACTAGATGGCGCTATAGTCGAATAAATGTGACGTCACATAGTCTATAACCAGCGCGCATTCTAGTGGTTTCTAACGAAGGTTCATTCATCAAATTATAATCAGCATTTTTAAAGCTGTGCGTGATGAGACGGACGCATCACCAATAATTAGACCACTTTCATTATTTAATTTCCATGACGTCAAATAAACTATTATTGAAGAAACTCTTCTTAATTTTCAACTCGAAATAGCTATTGTGAAATTGCTCAATCGAAAGCCAAAACAAACACACGTGTTCTCAAGGCGGAATACTCCACTACATACTTTCAATTTGATCAGTTGTTATAAAAAGCAAATCCCAAACGGAAACTCTGGCACGTGTTGAAATATACAATTTTTTTACCTAATCCCAGACGGAAATTTTTGCAGGAATTAGTTATGGAAAGGTACTTTAAAATCGCTAAATTGAAATCGAATTCAATATTACCACTACCATGAATTCTGGACTGCTAAGCATAGAGCCTCAACATTTATCGTTCTGTCGTTATAATGCGAAAATAGCACCTCCAAATCCTCAGTGCTGGCTGCCGTAGCAGTGGGATTGACCAATAATTGTTGGGTACTTCTTGGAGACAACTTTCCAATATTGTTTTATTTCATGTTATTCTGACATCTCTTTAGTTAGAAGACGCCTCTGATACGGGGAAACAGACCCTTACTTGATGGCAATTTGGCTGCCAAAAAGGCATCTGGGTTTGTTGTGGACTGCTCTTATCTTTTCCTCGACCTTATCGGCATGGGTGGCCCTACCAATAGCTCTGCTACCGCCGGCATCGCTCTTGCGATCATCGCCCTTAACGAGCCCCCTCACCACAACAAGGAGGCAATCCCCGAGAGGGATTCAATATTCCAAACAATAGTTACAGTTATAATTATAGTTATAATTCACTATTGAACAATTGATCAGTCAGTAAGGTGGGCGAAATCTCAAACAGAAATTCTTAGAATTTTTTGTAGTTAAAAAATTGATCAATTATGATCAATGAATAGCAGTAGGTCTTTTGTTTGTATTGACCTGAGTTGGAGGGATTAATCCGATCCTCTCCCATGTGACAGGCTCTGTCCCGTATCAGCGCTGGGTAGTTACAGAGAATATGTCTGGTAGTTTCATCGTCTTCGAGACAGAGTCTGCATTCTGAAGAGTCCGATAGGCCAATTTTCTGTAGATGGTATCTAACAGTGTGGTGACCAGATAGCTAGTCTCCAGTGAGAGGTGGCCAATTGCTTCACTTCGCTCCAGGAACGTCCTGATTCTTCAGATTCTTTCAAAACACTTCAGGGCCATATTGTTCTGGGTCTCTCTCTTGTTTAGTTTTCCTGCGGGTTCCAATCAAGGGCCTAAGACTACTACATGTGAACTTCTTCTTTTATTGCTTTACCTCCTTGAGAAGCATATGGGCTCCGTAAAATATCTAAATCCTATCCGGTTTTGTGCCAATTGCTTCATTTCGCTTTAGGAACGTCTTGATTCTTAAGCTTCTTTCAAAACAGATCTAAAGTTTTAAGTCTGCATTGCCAAGACCTTTTGTCTTGATTATATCCGGAGGCTTTTGCTTAACGCATCCCCGGTAAGGAGAACCTGTATCTCCTATGTTCTCCTGCAGCCCGTTTTTTTTATCAAGGTCTTGATTGTGAACTAACCAATACCACAGAAATGAGCAAGAGATCGTGCTAGGTCGTCAGCGATCGTATTACCATCCACTCCTGAGTGTCCAAGTACCGAACATAGCATGACTTTGTTCCTAATAGCAGCTTGGCTATCCGAGTAAATACAGATGGTTGCTCTCCTAGTTCCCTTGTGAAGGATACTAAGGGAGCAGGTGTCTATGACATGAATTTCTGCTTGAAAGACGCTGGGCAGGAAGCCCATTGGTGTAGAGACTTAGGTGTTGGATCCAACGACTCCAACACCTACAGCCCGCTCAGTTTTGGGTCCATCCGTGAACCTTTTTTTGTTTCTGGTGTTGGGTCCAATGATTCCAACACCTACACCCTGCTCAATTTTGGATCCATCTGTGAACCATTGTTGCTTCTGGAGATTTTCACAGCTGCTGCCGTCTGATCAATTCTCCCGACTTGGGAGTAGAGATCTAAATTACGGAGACGCACAACAAAAATCGAAATCTAAAAGCCCTTACCGCAACTAACAGTTGCAAAAGTAAGTGTACAATTAATTCGTCATCCCGGATCAAGTCTTCAACTAGTTTTCGCTTTATTCCGCGCTGTATTTGCTTTGTATTTGCTTAATCCTTGCACGCTTTTTTCCACATCGCATGTTTTGTCTCTCATTTCTTATTTCCCCATTTATCGCTCAGTGATCTGTAAACATTTAGAGACGGGAAGGGTCGTCCAATAGCGCGGTGCTGGGAAGGGGTTGAGATATGCTCTGGGGGGCTTTTGGGTTAGTTGGCATGTATTTGTCAGCACTTTGCTTAGGCCACAAATCAAATGATATACGAAATCGACAAATGCGAGGAAAAACATGAAAAAAAAAAGAAAAATGTTTTATGAATGCTTCGAACTAAACTGACTTTTGCTGCGTAGTTCTATATTATATAGAGATAGAGACGAGATGCCAGATACAGATACTTTGCCGTCTGCGAATTAATGCCGCAAACATAAATTATAAATTAAGACAATTTTAATTAAAACATTTGTTGTTGTAGATTTTCGTAGTTGTTGTCTTGTTTAGTTGGCACTCTTTTGCATTGCCATCCCATCACTCGATATGATTTGTAGTATTTGCTTTTTGCGGTTTGCTTCATTTCTTCTTCTTCTTCTTTGCTAGGCATACAAAATTTTTCATTTTCTTTTCGTTTCATTTCACTTGGGAACAGTGACGTAGCTGGCAAGAAATTTGAGGGGCTCACTGTATGAGGCTTTCTGCCGACCCCTTCTGCCTACGCCACTGCCCTGCTCTATTGTTGTAAATGTTATTTTTGTTGCTTCTGTTGACAATTGGCCAAGCGCCAATAATATTTTGAAAAAAAAAAACAATTTTTATACTGTCATTGCCTTTTCGTTTTTGCGCTGTGCTCGCTTGTTTTTGATTTTTTTTTTTGCCCCCTACTACAGATACTTTATTTTAATTTTTGTTAAATTATTTTTTTATTTTTTATTTTTATGTATTATTTTTTCCTTGTCACTTTTGTTGCCAATAATGCGAGGCGTCTGTTGCCGTTGCCTCTTTGAGCTCTTTCGTTTATTTTTTTTTGTACTCGCTCTCTTGGCAATAATACAGTGGACACTTGCCAATTAAGACTCGGCTCTCGGCTTTGTCGCAATGAATGAAAGGAGAAAATGCCAATTGCGAAAAGCTTATGACAATTGAAAATGAATTTCAAAAAAAACTCAAACTATCTGAGAGAAGACAAGAAAATTGAAAAGTTAAACGAAAGAAAAAGTGACAAAATTTAAAGTTGAAAGTATTTTGAGTGAATAGGAAGGAAGCTTGACAAAATGATTTAGAAGAGAACATCTATGCGACTAAAGTTTATTATTTTATTCCATAAGGTATTTTGGGGAGTAAGCTCAAATTTGGTATAGAGCTTAGCTATTAACATGAATTTGTTTATAGGTTCATATTATTTTTTTTATCAAACAGTGGATAACGCAAAGTCGAGAATAATTCGAAGAATAAATGTCTTAAATTAATAGATCTTTAGAGCACTTTAGAAAACAAATTGATTTTTTTTTTTAAATTTATTGTGTGGTTAATACTACTTCCTATAGGAAAAAAAAAAGCAAAACTTTGCGCAAAATTGCCGATGCCCCGTGGTATATCAGAAATCGAAACTTTCACAAGGATCTAGGCAAAAAGTTATTTTAAGTGTATAGTGACTTACTTTTTCATAAATGTTGGATTATAACCCATTAAAGCAAGGGTTGATTTCCAATAATAAATATTCGAGAAAAAAAAACTTCCTATAGGAAAAAAAATTATATTTGCATTGCATTTTTGTATTTCATTACATTTTTGTTTGTTTATTTTTGTATTAATTTATGAAAATTCTAAATTTTTAAGAACTATAATCTGAAAATATTGGAAATTAACGATTGGTTTTTTGAATTTTTTTCCACAATCTTGTATATTATTGTTCTTTTATTGCACGTTATCTAGAAATCATTTAATATTATAAATAAAAAAATGTAAATATTAATTTCAAAAAAATATGTAGAACTTGAGCTCTTAAAGTTACTATATAAGAATCCACGTGTACTGTACATGTTACAAATTAAAACCGTGAAATAAATTGAATTGAATATCGATTTGATTTTTTGGATATCAAAAAGTTTAGGAAAATAATTTTATACTTTGAATATTTTAGATTTGATTTTTTTTTTGTAATTTTATTTTTATATAGGCATCTGAATTTTTAGATTTGATTTTTTTTGGTAATTGCCTATTTTTATATAGGCATCTGGAATTTTTTTATTTTTAGATATTGTTTTATTTATAAATGTTTTTTATTTTTAGATATTTTTTTTATATTTAGATATTTTTTTATTTATAGATATTGTTTTATTTTAGATATTTTTTTATTTCTTATTATAATATATTTCGTTTCATTATTTTAATTTTTGTTTTTATTATTTTTTTAGTTTCTTTTTAATTTTTGGATTTTTTGTATATTTTTGTATTAGGACTGTGAAAAATTGTTTTCTTCTTTTGTACGTTTGATTTGTTTTAATATTTTTTTCTTCCAACATCTATTAAATTTTTTTTAACATCAAAATTTTTTAAATTACATACCTTTTCTTAATATTAAATTTAAGTTGTAAAACCGACTAACTGCAGTTTATTTAATTGTCTAGTATTTTAGTATTTTATTTATTTTATTATAATAATAATGGTAAAACTTTTCTCAAAATATTTAAATTAGCTGATAGTTTAAAAATATATATCATACAATTTTTTATTTTACAAAAAATATATTATTTTTGTTTATTTTTGTTTTTATAATTTTTATCTTATAATATTTATAAGCTTTAGTTTTTTTAACTTTTAAGTTATGTAAGTTACAAACCTAGTTTTAAAATTAAGTATACGTTTAGGTTTTAATTATATTATATTAATTATATTTAATAGTAAAACTATTTTAAAAATATTTGAATTCTTTTTTTTTTTAATTAAATTATTATTGTTTTAGAATTATTTTCTAATATTGTTTGCCACCTTATTTTGTTAACTTTTTTAGTTACAAACTTATTTTTAATATCAAGTTTATTATAGTTTAAAGTTTATTTAATTTTTTTTATTGTCTAGTATTTTATGTACCTATTAATTATTTTAATGGTAAAACTTTTTCAAAAACATTTGCTTAATTTTCTTACAATAATTTCTAAAAAATATTTTTATTTCTATTATTTAGAGATCAACTGTCGTTTGGGCTATTTAAAAACGAAAAACCGAGAAAAATTAGCTTATTTTTTTATTGGAAAAATACTGAGTTTGTTTATATATTTTTTGGTATTTTTTCATCATATTCTCTGTACTATGCAGTTATTCAATAATATATTTAAATTTATTAATTGTAAGAGTCAGGTTATTTTGTTTTTTTTTTATTGTTAAATAAATTTTTTTAAATTTGGTCGTAATTTTTCAATCTTCTTGGTTCAAACCTTTTTTTAAACATTAGATTTTTATACTTATGTAGAACACGAATGCCTTATAATAATTTACAGAAGATTAAGAGTGGAGAAATATTCGCTGCAAATATCTTGGAATTGTATTAAAATCCAATTCAATCGAGAGATACGATTTTGAGATGCTCATTTCCCAAAATTAAAAAAGTTTTTTGATTATATTTTATGTAATTGTAATTCTTTTTTAACGCTTAGCAACGTATACTTAATATTGAAAATAGTGTATACAAATAACGTATACGTAATGAATTAAAAAATAAACAATTTAATTAAATATCAAACCTCATTCTTTTGCAAAAGAAATTTAAATACAATAAAAACTTTTTTTTAAACATATCATTCACAAAAAGTTCATTCATTTCACAATCGCAAAAAAATAATTTTAGTCGATTCGATGCACATTGTTAAAAAAGTCACTTCTAGTAAATTTCACAAGTCTTGTTCGCGTTCAACTACTGTACTCTGGCTTATTTTTTTTCTACTTATAAACGCTTATTATTTTGTATATTTTTTTATTTTATTTTTTTGGGTTTTTCAATTTGCCTTGCCCAATGCCGTTTGCTGCTTATCGCTAAGAACCGTTTTTGTCTCTGTCTTTGCCTTGTTCTCGCTGCTCTACTTTTGCTTATTTTTGTTTTCTTTTTCTAACAAAAAATATAATTCTACTTCACATTCTTGCTCACTTGCGATTATAATATATATATTATATTTTATATACGCTGCTTGATAAGAAAATTAGCGCCATATCATGAATGGTTGTTATTGTAGTTTTTGCTGTTGATAAGAATTTCGAAAGCTCTTTGCTCTCTTGGCTCACGAGAGGCGCCTCACGCGACAGGTGCATATGTTAATTTCAATGAGTTAGTACGGGGCACAATTAACATTTTGCCCCAGACTGACCTCTAATGTGCTTAATTTTGAATGGATCATAGCATTATTTATGAAGCTAATGTGTGAGAGAGTGTGAGAGTGTATGGGGGCGTTGGTGTGTATGTGCTGCTTTGGGGGATTTGTGGGAATCTGAGGTAAGTCATTTGGCAGAGAGAGATGAGAGACTCTAGATAGCTTTACTGTGCTAATCTGTGGTAGAGGTAACTTTTTGGGAGAGGGTTAGTTATCTCTCAACATCCTAGAGTAATTTTTCTAGAATCTAATTTTGGGGCTAAATCGCTACCAATGGAACTTTGAACTCTTTTTTTATTTATTGCTCTGGTATTATCTCGAGCAGTAATGAAGTGTTTCGTTCATCGTGATGTCTTCGCGTGGATTTGGCACCTCCAAAAATCTTATGCCAGCTGCCGAAGCAGGTGGATTTCTCGTATTAAGACGATAACCTCTTGGAGTAGTATTTCCATTGTTGTTACTTTCCATGCTTTAATATCGATTGGTGCTAAAGTCGGTGGGTGATGAGACCAAGGACTGTACGCATAACGCGTTTGTAGAGCGAGACGTTTGATTCGAGACAGACAACCGCTTGCAGCCACGCCTAACCTGACGAGCAGACGCTACCAATCACTCACAGATTGCCGTTGATTGACGATGCAATTCATCCGCCTTTCAATGCGTACTCTCTTTAACTCTTACACCGAGTATGTTGGAGTGGCCTCCAACAAGAGAGCTCCCTCTCTTGTTAGCCCTGACCAAGACTTCCACACGGGTTGGTTACCGTATCTTCATCAAGGTCGCTCAAGTTACCAGGGTGCACCACGTGGAGGTAAGAGTAGGAATTGAATGCTGAGTCTGCCGATATCAGGATACCATGGGAGACATCAGCACCCCAGGAGTACCCCAGTTCCTATGCTCCACTGGGAGTCGAGGATGACAGAAGAAGAAGTAATGAAGGAACGCTTAAGTATCCTAAAAAGGGGAGTAAACCGCTACTGCTGGATTTATTTTATTGCTCTGGTATCATCTCGAAGACGGATAAAAGTAAAAGTATCCCAGACTGGAGTCAATTTCCTCTGCAGCACAACATTTAGATGGCGATATTCAGGGGTATTGGGGTAAATCGGTACCACTGGACATTTAACCTTTTTTTTTATTGCTCTTGTATTATCTCGAGCACTAATGAAGGAGCGCTTAAGTATCCTAGACTGAAGTCAATTTCCTCTACAGACTACATTTAAATGGTGATTTTTATAGGTACTGGAGTCAATCGCTACCGCTGGACGCTTTACCTTTTTTATTGCTCTGGAATTATCTCCAGCACTAGAAGAACTAAAAAGTATCCTGGTTTGGACTCATTTTACACCGTAGCATTACCTTTAGATGGCGAAATTTATAGGTGGTGGAGTAAATCGCTACAGCTCGACCTTTTACATTTATTAATTGCTCTGGTATTATCTCGAGCGCTAATGAAAAAATCACTTAAGTATCCTAGAAGTGGAGTCAATTTTATCCACAGCACTATATTATGATGGAAAATTTTATAGATGTCTGGGTAAATCGCTACGGTTGGAGCTTTTACATTTATTTTTTATTACGTAGAAAGCATAAGAAGAAATAGTTTTTGCTCTAATTTAGACATTAAGCAGCGCTCTCCTCCTCTCGGGTTCTCTTCCATCTTCCATTATGCAGATTTTTAGAAGGCGATTTTCTTAGATGCTGGGCTAAATCGCTACCGCGTTGACCTTTAACATTTATTTCTTATCACTTAGAATGCATGAGAAGAAATGCTATTTGCACGAGTAAAGACCTTAAGCAGCTCTCTCCTCTTCTAGGTTTCTCTCTGGTCTACCAACGTGTAGATTTTGATAAAGGAGTCAAAACTATATTTAGAAGGCGTTTTTTGATAAGTGCTGTGGTAAATCGCTACCGTTGAACCTTTAACATATAATTTTTATAACTTAGACGTCAAGACAATAAATGATTTTTGAACGAATTAAGACCTTAAGCAGTTCTCTCCCCTTCTCGGTTTCGTTGTCTTCTTCCATCGTGTAGAAATTGACAAGGCGCTCAAAATGGGCTAAAGAGCTGTTGAACTGTAGTGGCGATCGGTGGCGATTGCTTTAAGACCAATATCAGTATTCTATCTCTGCACTGGACCTTTTAGATATATTTTCCCTTTCTTAGAAAGCATGAGAAGAAATGTGTTTTGAATGAACTAAGAAGGTCTTAGGAGCAGTTCTCTCCTCTTGACGAATAGACAGCATGAGAAGAAACGCTTTTTGAATTAAGAGGTTAAGCAGTTGTCTCCTCTTCGCGAATTCTTTCTCGCTTTCCATCGAGTAGATTTTGACGAAGCACGGTCTAACGAACGACTGTTAAACTGTATTGCAGCGGTAGCCATTGCTTTAAGACCATAAGCAGCGTTCTACCTCTCTACTGGAGCTTTTATCTCTTAAAAAGCCTGAAAAGAAATGCTTTTTGAAGAAATTAGGATCTTAAGCAGTTCCTCCTCTTGACGAATAGACAGCATGAGAAGAAATGCTTTTTGAGCGAATTAAGAGGTTAAGCAGTTCTCTTCTCTTCTCGATTTCTCTCTCGTTTTCCATCATGGACCAACGAACGACTGTTGAACTGTAGTCAAGCGGTGGCGATTGAAGAGCGTAAGCGGCGTTCTACCTCTCTTCATTCTGCTTTCGTCTTCATTCTCTGTAAGCAAAGGCGACTGACGAATGACTGTTGAATTGTAAACAGTCATGGTAATTGTGTTGTCTCCTCTTTGACGCTTATTATTATAATTGTTTATTAGCTGCTAATTATAGTTGCTGCAACATTAAACTATTTAAAACTAAGCTGTAACTATTCAAATTACTAATTTTATCACTTTTTTTTCTATTCTTCTTGCAGGTATGTATCACAATTTGGTTTGCTACTTAAAGCGTTGCAGTTTCTTCTTCTTGAACAACTGGCATGACTTGGAAATGGCTTGGAATTGTGGCGCTGTCCCGTCGCTGTCGTCTTTTGTGTCATTTGCACAAAATGACAGTCAAGTTGTATACATTTCCGGTTCTAAATGCGTAAGTCTAGTCAAATTAAGGCAAAGTTTGTTTGTCTCGCAGCTGAGCGACAGCCGGCAAAGACAAGTGAAAGATAAGAGACCGAGCCTAGAGAGTCCGACAGCGAATGGCGCACAGATGGCCATAGAAGAAGACGGTGTCTTGGTCGTCGTCATCAACATCATCCCAAAGCCAAATGCAACAGCATTTGCAGCATCTTCATTGCCAACTTGGTTGACTTGGTTGTTGCGTCGCGTCGTGTGTGACATGCCAGCCACTTAGTGGAAAACACCTGCTCCATGGTGCCATGCCGTGCCTAGATCTCTCTCTTGGCTTGTCTTGGCTAGGCTTAGTGGTTGTTGCCAGTTGTTGGCTATGTAGATGTTGCCTTGGCTTTTGCCGCTGCCTTTTGCATGAAAATGTTGCAATTAGATAAGCAAAAATTGTTATGTTGACATTAAAAATAAACGCAGACAAGATAAATGCAAGACGAATCTACACGGCAAGAAATATGGTTAGATAAATCCAGAGATTGTAGCATTCTTTCAAAGTGAATCTTAAATCTTGAGCGATAAGCGATCTGAAAGATTTCCTTTTTTCTATTGACAGCTTAAGTCTTTATTATTTCCTGCTTGTGGTGCCACTTTTTTTGGGTTATTCTTTAATATTGTTATCTAAAGGGGTCAGAGTACCTATAAACTTATTCCAAAAATCGATTAGCAAATTATTTGTTAGCTAGCAGATAATGAAATCATTCAAGGTGTTTTAGGTTCTAGCGTTGGATTTATTTATTGCTGTTGGGCGTATGAATGAAGTAGTCCAATCATAGCATTAATTGGTCAACATTTATTGCTCCAAGTGGGAGCTGAATTTATCTTTTACTACACGATATAGAGAATCAAATTGCTTTCGAATGACTGGACATTGTAGATTAGGTTTATGTTCTAGAAGCAAACTAGAATGTAGGCGGAAAAACCAAGTATATATAGGGGTTGGTCAAACCCGATGATCACTAGTACATTTTGCTTATACCGAAGAGAATTCTCTCGTAGTCTATGGCGGAGATCGTCACAAAGCATGTCTCCTGAATGACTAGCACTGTAAAGCAATTCAAGATTAGATTTATATTCCAGAAGCAACGAGAGTGTTGGCGTAGAAGCCTTGTATTTGAACGGATTGGCCAATCTAGATGATCTGAATCTCTACTACATTTGTGGTCTATAGAGAGAGAAGATAGACTATGGCGGAGATCGTCACAAGACATGTCTCCTGAATGACAATAAGCAATCGATAATCAGGATTAGATTTATGTTCAAGAAGCAACGAGAATGTTAGCATAGAAGACAGGCATATGATCGGATTGGACAATCCAGATGTAGCGAGATCTCTATGACATTTGGAGTCTATAGGCCTTGGTGACAGGTAGCCTATACCGAAGAGATTACCCTTTTGCCACATGAGGCTGACATGCCTCCTGAATGAATACCAATCCAAAACATGTCCCAGAGAAATTTGCTTCCTTATTCATAGCTCAATAAAGATCTAGTTCCTTGATTCAATAATGCTAGACTCGATATCTCAGAAAGCTAACCCCAATGTCAACCTAAGAAATCATGAATAATTAATTAAACAAATACTAGAACTATGTCTGCAAAAGCCGGGCTTGCTTGCGTCTACGCCTCCCTCATCTTGATTGATGATGATATTAAGAAATGACCAGGTATATGTGCGGATCTACTACATCTGGGGTCTATAGGCCTTGGTGGCAGATTGCCGAAGAGAATACCCTTGGAGTCTATGGGGGAGATCGGCACAAGACACTGTCATGTCTCCCTCCTGAATGATTTCATTTCAACTAGCAATCCAAAGAATGTCCAAGAGAAGTTTGCTTTGAGGTCAGAACCTGAAATCTCCCCTTTAATCCGCCACTGATCCACTATACCCTACTCTTCAAAAGAGCTATAAAGGCCTGTTTGAAACACCCAAGACATGAAACACCCTCAACTATCCTGCTTCTAAGTTGCCTCTCCAAACGCATTCTATGCTTTTTTTTTGCAGTGTAGTCCGCGTGCCACAATCATGGTCAACATGTTGCTAGAGATGCTGTCGCGTTGATGGTCCGTTTAATGATGTTGTTGTTATTCTACTACTGCAAAAATTAAACTTGCAACTCATTGTTGTTGTTGTTTGCCAAAGATTGCTCTAAAAGCGTCAATTTATGTTTGTTTATGCCACACCCCGTCGCAGTGTTGGCTATCAATTGCATTTAATATTTTAATTCAGTGCAACATGTTGCCAGCAACTCAATGTTGCACGTTCTAAGAAATTTGTTGCATGTTGAGTGAGCTCTGTTGGCTCTCTGAGCCTGACCTGGCTGTCGCGTGCCATTACTTACACTCAAATGCATTGTGAGCTTGTCGCAGTTGGCAGAATTTTGCAATTAAGTTGCAATCGGAACCACCGTGAGAGTTGTTGACCAGACCTAGCGCCAACTCATTAAGAGACAACGACAACGAGACAACAACAACAAAAAATGTTGCTACTACTATTGCAAAGACAGCAACAACAACAGCAACAACAACTTACAAACGTGAAATACATGAAATTTAATTACAAGTTCCGCTTTTGACTATCCATCCAACTATTCGATGTTGTTGTTGCCCATCATCATTATCATCATCGCCCCGTCACGGCTGTTTTACTAACCCAAATGTTTTGCTGGCTTGACCAAAAAAACTAAAAAAAATTTCAGTATGTAAGGCTAGATAAGTTGTTTCAAAGTTTTTATACTCTTATAGGTTTTTGGAAGATCTGCTTTAAATGGGGTAGGTAAGGGAAACAACACTGTAAGCTGTTCTGCAAAGGGATTATCCATAAATTACGAGACGTGGATTTTCGTACAAATAGACCTGCCCTTCCCCACACATTAATGACACTATTAATGGAATATTTTTGAAGATTTTCCCTCCCCCTGGAGCGTCATGTAGTTTATAAATGATCCTTCTCCAGGGAGCTTATTGCTTCAACAAGAACTTTTCACCGGACTCTGTTTGGCGTAGTTTGCTTTGCTGTGTCCCAGCTGATGTTGTGTTGGGACAATTCGTGAAGTGTTGTACTTCCCACTCGTACTGCTTTCTTGGGGGTTCCATTCCAAGGCCAGCCTGACGATGCTGCTTCGGTCTTTTCCCAGAGCATGGCCAATCTAACGCCACTTGCGTGTTCTTATCTGGTTACATATAGGAACTTCAGTAGTGTAGTGGCATAGATCCCTGAGATCTGCTGCTTTTTAGGTTTTTTTTTAAAAAGCTTTCGATACTTGGAGCTTCTGGTTGAACATCAGTTCGTCCTATGGATGCTTGGAAGGCAATAGTTGCTGGCCATAAGCTATAAGCTGCTGTTTCTCTCTACGGAGTTCCATCTGCTCCACCGATCCTTTTTTCCAGGTTTCCGAAAAAGTTTTCTATGCTCGAAGTTTGCGCTTTACAGTATCTCAGTTCTCGCTGAGTTTGTTCAATAGACACCTGGACATTTCTAAGGATTTCATCTTTGCACTGCAATTTTGATTCTTCGATCTTCTGGTTTGACAGTACTCCAGTTCTCCCAAAGTCTGCTTGGTAGGTTGATAAGGTTCTATAAACACCTGCACCGTATGTTCGAAGAATTCTTATCCCACTGCACTTTTTCTCAGCTTTTCAAAAAGTCTTCTATGTTTTGAGGTTTGACAATATTTTTTTTTATTTCTCACCTGATACTGCTTAGGACCTAATAGGGTTCTGTAAACCCCTGCTATTCAAAGAAAATTTTTAAAATAGTTTTCGATGCTTCGATGTTTGACAGTTTTTAAGCTCTTCCTGATTCTGCTAGGAAGCTAATAGGTGCTGCTTGATGTGATTAAATTAGTTCCAATCCGCAAACGATTACTGTGCTTATCGTTTGTTACATTTCTTGCTCACCGATAATCAGTGGTCTAACTAACATTCCTTTCAACCCTAGACCTACTCAACTAGTCCAGTTCCGGTAACCCAACTAATTATTTGAGAAGGGCTTAGTTGGGTGCCACAGTCCATCGAGATTCTATAACTGCCAAGAGGGGAGACCATTTTTAGACCATTTTTCGATATGGTAGTGGCTAAGGAAAGAGCTCTTAGATACAAAAAAGTTGGTTGTGATAGTCCACCGAGATTCTGTGACTGCTAAGAGGGGACACCGTCTTAAGGCCTGTCGACCGGATTGTGAATAGGGAATCCACCGTCCTGGAGTTTTCTAAAGAGCTCGTAGATACATAAAAGTTGGCTGCCATAGTCCATCGAGATTGTATGACTGCTAAATGGGAAGAAAGTCTTCAGGTCTGTCAACAGGGGGGTGGCTAGGGAAACCCCCGTCCTGGAGTTTTGTAAAGATCTCATAGATACAAAAAAGTTGGGTTGCCATAGTTCATCGCGACTACATGACTGCTAAGAGGGGAGGCAGTCTTCAGGCCGGTCGGCGGAGTGGTGGCTAGAGGAATCTTCGTTCAAGAGTTTTCTAAAGACGTCGTAAATATAAAAAAAGCAGGAATGCGCTTTGGGTCCGACAATAGTCATTACTGAGCCCTTACTGTTTTCTCAAAGACTGCCATGTGTTTTGGCAGGGTTCATATTCACTTTCACAACACCTTAAGCTGATACAAGCTGCAATGACCCTCTTTAGGAATCGAGGAGCTTGTAGATATACAATAAGGCAGGAATGCGCTTTGAGTCCGACGATAGTCATCAATCGGACCTTACTCTCTTTTCTGCGGTCCTGGCCTTTTTCTAGCACTTCGTAAATATGATTTGGCAGGATTCCTATTCCTTTTTACAGCACCTAGGGGTGTTACAATCTGGGATGCTCCTCTTTACTTGAGCCTATTTAAATCATTGAAATCGCTAACGTTTCTAGTTGGGTGCCACAGTCCATCGAATTTCTATGACCCATGAAAAAGGAAACCGTCTTCAGTTCTGTTGGCAGGGTTACGGCTGGTAGAGCCCTCCCGGAGTTTACTGAAGAGCTCGTAGATATAAAAAAGCAGAAATGCGCATTGTGACATTCTTCTAGTACTTCGTAAGTATTCCTTCTTACTTTTAACGAACTTAGAGCTGTACTACATACATTCTGGGATGTCCCTCGTTACTTGTGCCTGTTGAAATCATAGCAGTCTTTCCTGTGGTCTTTCGTAAGCTAGCCATGCTGACCCACTAAGTTTCAGCTGCTCTGTAACTGCAATTTTATGACCAACCGATATTTTTTACCCAACGATTTTTCTTTGTCACAAGGAACAGTGATGCTATCTGTTATATTGAATAATGGTAACTGCGCATCCGACCTTTTAGCGTTAACCTTATTTTTAGTCACCTAATTAGTGGCCACCAATGACACACAACCGATGACACAGCTAATAGGCCCTCCTCTCGTATACAGTAGAGAATTCGTTGCCTGCGGCTAGCCGCATGTGTCTTAAAGTGTTTGCCATTGGTGACGACTACGTCGACAACTTTTGAATGACTGACGACTGCGCGTGTGGCTTCAAAAGCTGCGCTTAAATGTTAATTATTTTTATGCCTCTGACCGCCGCCAGTCGCCAACACTCGAAAGCCAAGCCGGAGCTTACGGAGAGCTCGAAGAGAGAGCTCGGAGTGCTCGAAGCGCTTGTCGTCGCCGGCGATAATGCTAATGGTGTTCGGTTAGCTTGGGTCATTGTCTGGTCATTGGCCGCGAGGCAGAGCGAAGTGAGGCGAACATTTTGCACACATCAACAGAAGCGTTGAAGTAACAGAGAGCGGGTGAGAGAGAGAGAGAGTGGGAGACTAAGAAAGCAAAGTCAGTCAGGAGCGGATTGAGAGAAATATTTTACGAGGGAGCGCCAATGGGCCCAAGTGGCCCTTACCGCACACTCCACTGACTTTAGTCCAACTTATGCCTCACTCATTTGTTATTTGTCATATTTATTATGCTTGCCACATGTTGCATGTTGCGCATGCGCCACACCCAACAAAAAGGTGCAAAGTTTTTGAAGCAAAGCAAATACATAATGCATATATAGCAAAAATGTGTCAGGGAGTTATGCAATTAGGGTTTGACATTGAGTCAGTCGCATTGATTTAAATTTCCTGATACTCTACACAGGCCAATGTGAATTTCTAATGCGCATTGTTAATGCTAATTAAAATATTTTGCATTTGTGTAAATTGCAAATAACAATTGAGAGTGTCAATCACAACGACTATGTTATATATAAAATAGGCTTGTACTTGAAAAAATCAAAACTATTAAAACAGCAACAAAGATGAAAAAAATGTAAGGCGTAATTATATTGTATTGAAACAAAAAGACATTACGATCAAAGCAAATGTTACAGATGTCTGACAAAAGATACTTTTAACAGATACGAAGACAGTGGAAACTCGTTTGAAGGTACGCTTTTGTGGGACTGAGGATTAAAAATTTGGACTTGAATATGTTATATTTGGAAATACAAATCAGGAGAATTTTTAAAAGAGGTTTAGCCTTTGTCTCCTCATTTATATAATTTCCCAGACTGAAATTTGTTAGTCGCCCCTGGCCGGAGGATGGATAACTTCGAAGAGAGAGTCTAGTTAAAAGATAAAGTTGTGGACTTAGTTCCATAAGTCTATCAGTAATCTGCGGTTTCAATAAACTGGGACAAACTTCGTTCGAGTAAAATTTCTTTTAAGAAACGAGAGTCCTTTTGAGACTAGAGAGTATTTGCCGTATTCGAGAAATATAAATTTATATTGCTCTAAGTGTCTAGCTGTATAGAAAAGAAAACAAAAAATTAGAGAAAAAAGATTTATTTCGGATTTGCCCTTTTGTTTCGATATTGAGCTTTTGCTCAATCTTTCACTACATATTATAATAATTATTTTATCATTATTTTCTTAAGCCAACAGAACTATGTATATCTGTTTAAAATGAAATTAAATAAAAGTTTAGCTCTTATTCGGAGCATAGGGAGGTGACTAGTTCCTCCGATCAATCTCGGTTGATACCAATTGTTTTAAGTTGCTTCCATGACCGTTGCGCTTCGATCTGAGCACTTCGTTCCTATGTTATTTTGAGTCCTCCTCTTCTTCTAATAATACACTTTGCAAAATTGATAGACCAAATTTAATTGATATACCTCCATTATCTGCTTATCCGATGGTCCCCTCAAACGAGTTTCTTGATGTTTTAAGAGTTTCTGTAAGAAAAACGGCTTAACAAAATGTTTATATATCTGGAAAAACTGATAATAATACACTAGCTGCTTTAACGGTGCACTATGGGGCAAACGACCACTTTTAGTGTCATTAATTAATAACTTTAAAATAAAACAACATATTTTAGTTTAATTAGTTTCATTTGTCTTATTATATCCAAATAAATGTGTATATATGTTAAAAGTGGGCGTGGATACTCCCTTTTTTTTAAATATATAAAAAAATTTGCTGAAATATAAATTAAATTAAATTTTATTGTTAATAATATGTGTAATGCACGCACCTATTGTTCCTCTTCATATTCTTCGTTATCAAGGACCATGTTGCCTTGGAAATCGATTTCGTCCATATCAAGCTCACCAAACTGATTGGCAGACATGCTGCCTGAAGTATTAACAGAGCTTGATAATAAATGTATTACTTCTGAAGGAAGACACAGCTTTTTTTGAATTTGTATGTGTCTGTCTAGGTTTATTGATGAAACAATTGGATCCGATGTATCTACTGCTCTTAGAAACACATCCGAAAAATTATTTAATCGACTACTTTTCCTTGATGATGCAATCGATCAGACTTATATACAATTTTATTTCGGGACTCGGCACCCTCCTCTCCAAAGTATCCTACTGGAAGAACAGTATTTTCTATAATGTCACATGAATGCACGAGAACCAAGGATATTTATCAATAATAATTTCTGCAGTACAAAAACAGAAGCTTTGAAATCTTTCAACATTAATTGGCAACTGACTTGACAGACATATTAAAATAGTCTTAAATTTATAATAAGGCCTACGTCAATGCCGATTATATCCGCTTGGATTAACAATTTCACATTAAAATTCTTTGATAGTGCTAGATCTGCAGCTTCTTTACGTTGTGTTCTACCACTTTTGCAAGTATATGGCACTCTAGGCCGTCCTACGCGTTTTTCTTTTTTTTTAATATAAATGATTGTTTCTGAGTTAAGCCACTTTGCATGCTTATTTTCAAATTGCTTGAAATTTCTATTAGATTTTGCCCAATTCGAAGTCAACTGGTAGCAGAAACGTTTGGCCTTATCAGCTAAAATGTTTGTTTCATCTTCAGAAATGGTACGAGTTATTCCCGCTTTAAAACAATTAAATGTGGCATCTTCTTTTGTAGTCTTCGTCGCCATTGCCTTCCACGTTGCACACAACTTTGCATTTTCAAATCTTAGTTGTTGACCTACAAAGTTAAATTTGCGCAAATGGGCGGAAAATTGCACTTTAGTATAACATGCATTTGAAAGATGATGGAATATACTAACACAATCAACAAACTCTATTGGCCGAAAGAGCTCGACTCATTTTGTAGCTCTATTTGAAAACTAATTTTTGTTACAATTTTTTGATTGTTGAATGGTTAGCAATTACACTCAATTAGAAGAACGGCACAATTAATTTAAGCAATTCAAATTCACAAACACATGATACAAACCACTCTCGTTAAGCTGCATCTTCAAAATTTCACTTCTGTTGCTTAATTGGTCTATTTTAGCAGTTTTAAGTTGCATGCAAAAAAATTACATTTGACAAGCACCTGTTTTTGTTTATGAACATCTGTTTTTGACAGCTGATAATAACAGTGTCCAATCTTTAAAATTTTGGTACGTACATTCGATTTATGTTTCTAAGATGAATTGCTCTTCAAAAAATTTCCATGTTTTTTCACGAAATGGTTTTGGAATAAGTAGTCGATTACATAATAAAAAAATGATCTAATAATATTCACAAGATACGGCACAGTACCAAAAAAAGATCTTCTTAAGACCAGTAATAATCCCATAATAAAGTTATATTTCTTACCAAGAAAAAATAATAAAGAATTCTCTTCAATTTTCAATCTTTTATATATTGTTTAGCTGAAAGTATAATCTAATAAAATGAAATAAATTAAAATTTACCGCACAATCGCCAAAAACAGTAACTTCTTTAGACCAGAAATAGAGCCTTATTATGGGATTACTACCATAATAAGGCTCTATTTGGATTACTACCATAATAAGGCTCTATTTCGTACGAAGAAAAAGACATTTTTGCTTTCTAAAGACGTCACGAAGAGAGAGAGACATCTCTTCAATTTTGAATTGAAGAATGCTGAGATGAAAGTTTAATTAATAAAATAAAATTCACCGCACGGTCCCAAAAAATTATCTCCTTTAGACCAGTAGTAGTCCCATAATAATGTCCTCCCTAATGACGTCGCAAAGAGAAAAATCTCTTCAATTTCTAATCTTTTATGAAATGTTGAGCTGAAAGTATAATTAATAAAATGATAGAAAATTCACCGCACAGTGCCAAAAAAAGATCTCCTGCAGATCAGTACTATCCAGTAACATGGTTCTATTTCCTATCTAGAAAATTTCCTTTAATGATATACCTGCGGTCTCCTGCAAGATGGGTGAAAATTTATTATACCGTGTTTTTCAAATCAAGGGCGAAAAATATCAAGAAGGGTTGCCAACTTTATTGTGTTGAGTGAACTAAGTTGGCCAGAGTTTTAGCCTGTTTCAACAAAACTAAAGGGTTTCAGATATGTCCACTAATTTCTGGGAGAAGGGCCTTTTAAAACCACTCAGCTTTTAGAACCATTCAAAGGTTGCGAAGCTACCAAACCTATTTCTTAGAATGCAATCCAATCATTTAAACCAAAATTCGGCAAGTTTTTGAAAAATTTGCTGTGGTTAGTTTAATTTTAACTTAATTCCGCTTAATTTTTACAATATGTAGGAAAAACGCCGGGGGTCTTCAGCTATGATTCAAATCGTTAAAAACACAATTGAGGTTTAATATTACAACTTTTAAAATTGCTGAAATATGAATAAAAGTTTCGCACGCTTTGAATATGTTTACTAAGTAGATATTTTAGTTCGGTAAAACTTTTTATATACAATAATATTTCCTATCAGAACACATTTTTAAGCTATGCGTCATTTATAAGGAAAAATGTATGTAGACAAAAGATTAAAAAAAAAATCGTTTTAAATACTGCTTATCAAATAAATGCTTTTAAATATAACTTATAATAGTTACTAGATACTAGAAAATAGTTCTGTTCATACAGGCTTCACTGTAAAATATATCAAAGCAGCTGGTTTGACATTAGTGTTACATTTTTAAGAAAAGCTGCCAAGCTGCGGCCTCTACAAATCTTGACAACCAGCTGAACCGAGTCAGTCAGTCAGTTAGTCAGTCATTCAGTAAGTTATTCAATCAGTTAATCAGTTATTCAGTCAGTCACACATTCATTCATTCATTCAGTTCAGTTCAGTTCAACGAGTGTTTGTGCCTGCTAGCTTGATAAATGGCCTTTAGATACTTAGTAGACGGTTCTGCTATATTGCCGACGCGACGCTTCAAGTTCATCTATCTCTAAGCTGGGAGTTTGTCTTAGTTTTTTCTTGGATATCCAAGCGTTGATTTGCAACAATTTCAAGTTCAGTCATCATCAATCACGCGATATACGCAGACACACCGAAAGATACGCATTAAGATACACACATTGAGATACTTCAAAGTATGTGTCGAGTGATCAACTGCCCGTCAGTTTTTGGTTTCTTAAGTTGGTTTCTTTCTAAATTTTTCAAGTTTATTTTTTTTTGATATGCTGGCACTTTGCGTAGTTTTCAATCAAAAGTAAATCAAACTCGACAAATAAACATCAAATCGACAATGAAGAACGGCAGCATTTTATTACGCGCCGAAATTTTACGCACTCTTTTAAGAGCAATATTAGTTTCAGTTTTCTGTGTAGATTTTTAGAATTTCTTGGTAATTGACTCTATTTCATTAATATCATCAGCAGCATCATCATCATTTCATCATAAGGGAGATTCCTTATTAATTGTTCCAATGTGCTTTTATGCTTGCTTTATTTCTCTCGTTCATATATGAGACTTCACTAAGGGCTCCGCTACCTATGTGCTTCGAAGTCAACCCCAGACTTTACTGATTCCCTACTGATCGCGCTATCTACCAATCCTACCTTGGACGCGCTTGTGCTTCACATTTATCCTGATAGCTAGCTGATTCGATTCTCATCGTGGCTTCACCCCTCTTTAAAAATGTAAACCCCTTAGCTCTTACCGATAGGGATCGACGATTTTGGTCATTATGATAGAGGACATGGCTGTTCGTCTTATTGAAAATATTTTGTCTTGAACATTTTTTCCTCTCCACTTTAAGACCTGGAGGGAACCATTCCCTATTCCCCGAACTCTATCAAACATGGCATTGTATCAATCATCATCGGCATCATTTCCTTTATCTCCCTTATTAATTGTTTCAGTGTGCTATTTTGTATGGTTCATCCCTCATATATGAGACTTTACCGGGGGCTCCGCCACCTGTGTCCTACTATTCCTACCTTGTATGCGATTGGACTTCAAATCAATCCTGATTCAGTTCTTATAATGGCTTCACCACTCTTTAAAAATGGAAACTCCTTAGCTCTTATCGATAGGGATCGTCGATCTTGGCTTTATGATAGACGACATGGAATCGTCTTATTGAAAATATTTTAGCTTGAACGGTTTTTCCTCTCCACTTAAAGACCTTGACGGACCTATTCCCTTTTCCCCGAATTCCATAAAGCATGACAACGTATCAATCAGCATTATTTCCTTTATCTCCCTTAAAATTGTTTCAGTGTGCTCTTATGTATGCTTCATCCCTGTGGCTCATAAATGAGACTTTACTAGGGGGCTCCGCCTTGTGTGTGCTTCGTAAGTCAACCCCAGTCCTACCTTGGACGCATTCATTTAAAAATGTAAACCCCTTATCGATAGGGATCGTCGATCTTGGCGTTATGACATATAGATTAGTCTTATTGAAAATATTTAAGCTTGAACAATTTTTCCTCTCCGCTTAAAGACCTCTCGGGGATCGTCACCTTGACTTAGTGGCTGAAAAGACTCTAAGAGCAACGCCGGCGGTAGCATAGGGTAGGGTCACCCTTGCCGGTAAGGTCTTTGAGGACCAGTGAAGCGAAGAGCAATCTACAACGTAGCATCTGTACTCAGAATGAGGCGTCTGTTCTCCAGGTTAGGGACGGCCTATTTAAAAGTGACCTATCACTGCGAGCAGAGTTGTCAGGACTGACTTTGAGCTTGTAACTTACTGTCAGAACGCTGCTCCCTCACATACTTCTTTATAAACATGAGAATAAACTCGAGGAATATTCATTCTCCAAGTTGTAACCGTGTTCCTGCAGCTATCCACCTGCTTCGGCAGCGTGCACGGCGGATTTGAAGGTGCAAATCCCATATTTTAGAAATAACAATATAAGGGCAACCACTTAAAGACCTGTAGGGAACCATTCCCTGTTCCCCGAACTCCATAAAGCAGGGTATTGTATCAATTGCAATGGAGTAGAAAATTATGTTTTTTTATTTCCACAGAATAATTGGGAACGTTTAGGGAACTGCCTTCATTTATAAAAGATCCATATATAGATCCGTAGATATAGCTTCACATCTCACAAAATCTAAATCGTCATGAAAAAGAAATCATTTGAAAATGTACACTCTTGAAAATTGCTTTGAGAATCAATGCCAAACTAAGAGCTGAGTGATCTATTACAAGCTACACCACAAAGTTAATATACCCTTTCCAAAGCTATGCAACGTAAGCATTTTAGAACGTTTGGCTAGACGTACTGAAATTGCTCAAGAGGAAGACATACCAAATACATATAAACATAGCCACACATAGATACTTAGTTCTTGGGCAAGAGAGACAGCTACCAAGAGAGCGTAGGAGCATAAATATGTTTGTCTAAGAGTCGTGAGCACTTGTTAACTGCCAAA
This sequence comes from Chymomyza amoena, assembly GCA_037043745.1. Classification (NCBI taxonomy): domain Eukaryota; kingdom Metazoa; phylum Arthropoda; class Insecta; order Diptera; family Drosophilidae; genus Chymomyza; species Chymomyza amoena. Next base: position 124,028 of record JBAMAX010002091.1, read on the forward strand.
AAAAATAAAATAAAAACAAGTCTGCGAATTGTTTGCGTTTGTTTTGGCTTGTTTGCTTTTCAACTAATTTATTTTCGAAAATGATGTAGAGCTTTTAAAATAAACAACAAAAAATCAAGAACGTAGAAATTCCCAAATAATAAAAATAAAATAAAAATTATTTACCAATTGCCTATGGCCAAACAGTAGTGACAGTGGGAAGGTTGATTGCCCCCTATGGTTGGCTCGCTTGCTCTTAGCCTTGTCAGCTTGACCACTTTCACTGATAGAGGCAACAACAACAAGAATCAAAGCCTGCCAATTGCGGCAGCGATAAGATCAACATAAAAACTAGGGAAAAAACAATCATACGCCATGTTGACCGATAACTGACGGACTCAAGGTCGTAATAAAAACAAGACCATGGGGAGTTTGTGGCTAACACCAACACTAACTAACACTTTTGCAGACTATGCTAGGCGCATAGTTGGACTTATTTTTTTTGCACTTGTTGTGGCTGCTTTTGGTAGTTTTCCGCTTGGACCAGGTGCTAAACAAGCGCTAATGAAAGACGCGTTTCAGACATTAACAACAACAAGAACAACCTGGGCGCCAGCATGCAGCAAGCGGCGTGATCAGCTCGTGGGCAGACTAGCCAAGAGACAGACATGGCCAAAGAGTTAGCCACACGCATCGATATATATCGATACGGACACATTGACGGGAGCGCTTAACGATGTGCGATAATCAATCAGCGTTTGGCTGCCAAACGCCAGCGTCAGCGTCAGCAGCAAAGCTGACAGAGAAGTGACATTGCAGCAACGAGGAGAGAGAGAGAGCAGGCAGCAGAGAGTGTGGACGGGGCGGCGCGTGCAGCAGGCGTTGCGGCACAGTGGTAGAAATAGGACAAATGGCAATGATAAATTAAAAGAAAAATGCAGCAGTTATTTTACTTCGTTGCATTTGTTGTTGATAGGAAATGTAATTTGGCAGTTGAACCCTTCCAGGAGCGAATTGTAATGGGAGGAATTAGAAAGACGGAAATTCTATTTGAATTCCAAACCCAATTTTAAGAAGAATTTTGCTGCGTAGAATCGGAAACCGGAGTCTAATAGGATTTTAAGATATTTGAGGTTTTATAACCGAAAAACAGAGCTTTTTCCTACTTTTGAGGTTACAGGGTCTGTCTCTCCAGTAATATCATTTGTACCACTCTTACCTTTTAAATAATGAGTTTAAGTTTAGCTGGTTATTCGAAGTTACGAACTATATCCCTTCGATCATTTTTAAAGTAAAGGGTAAGAGTGATACTAAATGATGTAACTGGAGAAACAGACCACAAAAATTTTTTGCACCCCTTACATAACCACAAAAGTTGGAAAAAAACGCGGATTTTTGGGTTCATAACATTAAATATCTCTAAATCCTGACGTTATGGGCCTATTCTGATCACGGATTCGGTTTCTAAGCAGCAAATTACTTTTATAAGAAGCCTTAGCTTTTTAACAGCTGACAAGACCCCGGCATTTGTAGACCTGTGTTATCTATAGAAACACTTTGGTTGTTTACAAGGTTAAAAAATATTTAAATAAAAATAACTTGCCTTTCGTGACATAAAACGTCATCTAATCTGAAGTTTTGGTTGCGCTATCTTACCAAGTCTGAAATCTTGGAGTTCATACTGACGTATGGTCGCTTGGGTATAACGAAAGCTCTAGTCACCCTGATCATTCTTTAGATAACTTACATACGCCCATATTCTTCAACATCATTCCTTGTTTTTTTCAAGTTAGGCATTTGAAAACAAGAAATATTGCTGCTTACTTAGTGGATATATTCAAAACTTCTACATTTATCGCTCACAAAATAATCTATTTCCAACACATTGGATCAAACGCTAAAAATATTTTCTTAAAAAAACCACGAAATGTAGTCAACAAGAATGATACAAATATTTACGAATCTCTCCGAGCAACAAGTTTTGTGAATAATTTGGCGGATTCAACAATTATTGTTTTTAGTAAAAGCAGCTCCATTAGGTTCCAGGTTAGAGGTGGGACACTAGCGATAGTGCCACCACTCGTTAAAGCAACCACTCGATAGTTTAGACTTCAACAGTTAAAACTATCGACACCATAGATAGAACTATCGTACAAATTTAAATATAAGCTCATTTCTTCTGAAAATCCATTCTCTCAATTTTAGTAGAAGTGGCAGGAGTACATAAATATTTGTCAACTAAGTTTTCTAGTCCAAAACAGACGGATGCCTGAACTCCCGTATTTTTAGTTGACCACACGCATCCCCGAAAGTTGAATAATTTAAAGTTAAATTTTTTAATTGCTTATAGTAACCTTCCAAAACTCACCGTGACTTCGCATCATAGCTTAAATTTTGACTTGCTAAACAATGTGGAATGTCAAATATTGCTTTACATTATTTTTAGAGATCTTCTGTTTTTTGCAACACGAATTTTATGAAATTCGCAAGTCACTGTCTATCTGGAATGGTTGAACATCTGTGGCCATCATTATGGCTAATCCGGCAGCGCTAATTGGTTTTTTACATACAAAAGTATTTATTTTATTTATTATAGTATAGGTTGTAAAACAACTTAAAACTAATATAGGAGCTGAGAAGCGCTGGCTGCTGTGGCCTTAGGCTAGATAGCAAAAAAAAGTTTCGAGATTGTAGGGCGCTAGCCTTCATTCTATAGTTTGGTGATAGGGCTGCTATATTTGCATCGAAACCTTCGTGGGGTTAACAGGTCGTCACTACCACTCGGGCTAGCTGGCTTCCAGATTTTGATGTTGTGCCACGATGTAAATCCTCTTTCGTCGTTTTGATCCACTGAATCTACTTCTTCTTCACCGTTGGAGACTACAGACAAGATCACTTTGGCTCTTCACGAAATACAGTATCGTTCAGCGTACAATGTATTGCACAAAGTACTACTAGTAGGCTGAAAGTCGGTTTTACTTAGTTAGTCCGAAATTGTTCAACATTCACAGTGTTTTAAAAATTCAATACTTTTAATTAAAAGTTCAAGGTCTCATGCTTTATCACAGGCTGCGAATGGTACGTAAGAAATTCAGCCCTGCTCCTTGACCTCAATATGAAGAGCGATAACCTCAAAAATTGCCAACTAGTTCAGCTGTTAAAACAAATGGCTTGAAAGATATCTTATTAGGCTGGCGAAAAATCTACCAAATAACCATCCGATCAGAAGGCTATTTACCATAGTACTTCAATAACACTATGCAACAAAATTTCAAAATTTTCCTGATCCCGGCTTCAAAATAGTTGATCCCTATGTAAAATTTCACGCTGAATTCAAATCTGCTTAGAAAAATGTTGAAAGTAGAACAGTTTTTGAGATATCGCCAAATTTGCATTTTTCATGTTTTGAAAAAAGGTCAGTCTACTAAAATACAATTTTCTCTGGTTTTAGTGCAAAACTTTTAAGCTTGTGAGAGCAATAGAATTCATGTGCTTTCAGAGTCATAAAAAATAAAATTTGAGTTATTTCACCAAATACTGCAAATGCGGAAGTATTTTTTACCCGATGTTAATGCACCAGGGCAAAAAATTTTCGTAAAAGATTACGCCATCATATCAATAGCTAAAACCGGAGCAATTTTTATGGAAAGATCGAAAAAAACTCAGTAAAAGTCAGCAAAAAATTGAAAAATCATCAAAATTTTTACTAAAATTCAACTTTGAAGTGCCATAACTTCGTCATTTATGATTGGATTTTAAACAACTGTAATTTTTTTAAGAAATAATTTTGTTATCTTTATTTTTCGTCCCAATTTACAAAAATCGGTGCACTAAAACCAGAGAAAATTGTATTTTAGTAGACTGACATTTTTTCAAAACATGAAAAATGCAAATTTGGCGATATCTCAAAAACTGTTCTACTTTCAACATTTTTCTAAGCAGATTTGAATTCAGCGTGAAATTTTACATAGGGATCAACTATTTTGAAGCCGGGATCAAAAAACTGTTGCATAGTGTAATCAGAGGATGATAAAATCCTATTAATAAGACTACCTCACTGACCAGTTAGTGAAATTTTCTGCGATTCTTTAAAAAAACTCACGTACCTGCATTCTATAGAACAAATTCAGAGGATGGTGAAGCGCGACCAATTGGAGCAATAAAATTAGGAATTAGACTAAGAAGTTATTACTCAAATAATCAGAAGGTGATGAAGTTGGACCAATAAGACTGCCCTACTTTTCAGTCAATGACTTTTTCGGCGACACATAAAAAAATTTTTGCATTTCAAAAAAAAAAAAAAATCAGTAGATGATGAATGCTATAATTAGCCATTAGACTAGCTTACTGGCCTATCAATGACGTTTGCAGCGATTCATTGAAAAATCTCAGGCAACTGCATTTTATAAAATAAAACAATCAGAAGATTTTGAATTCCGACCAATATGCTGGTTGGGAATAAGACTAAGAAATTGATACTCCAATAATCAGAAGATGATGAAAACCAATCAATAAGACTACCTTACTGACCTATCAATAAAATGTTCAGCGATTCATTGAAAAATATGACGCACCTGCATTTTATAAAACAATCAGAAGATGTTGGCGGCCAAAATTAGCCATAAGACGGTCTTACTGGACTTGATGATGATATGTACCCAAAAAATAACTTGATGATGATATGTACCCAAAAAATAACATAACCTCAAATATCTCAAAATCCTGACGTGATGGGCCAGTTCTGACGCCGGATTCGGATTCTACGCACCAAATTACTTCGGAAATGACTCTTAGCTTTCCAACAACTGAACCATGTTGACCTGTGTTATCTCAAAGGCTTATTGCAAATGCTAAGGGATATATCTCGTAACTTCGAAAAGCCATAACTTTGCGAAAAAAAATCGTAATTGATCTCTTGAACCCTTAAATTAATTAGTACTAAATGATGTAACTGGAGAGAAAGACCGCAAAAATTTTTTTGCGCCCTGTACATAACCTCAAAAGTAGGAAAAAACGCCGTTTTTTGGGTACATAACCTTAAATATCTCAAAATCCTGAAGTGATGGGGCAGTTCTGATGCCGGATTCAGATTCTACGCACCAAATTACTTCGGAAATGACTCTTAGCTTTCCAACAACTCACATGACCCCTGTATTTGTAGACCTGTGTTATTTATTTATTTCCATGATGATAACGTACTTGTGATTAACCTACTAGACAATAGTATGGACGTTAGTCGTCTGAAAATATGTGAGATCTTTTGGAGCTTCTTGATCGATTTGTGTAGTACAGTGTCCATTTTTAGAGGTTCACAACTTTAAGTTGTCAACACTGCTTTATATGGCAAGCCATTTAACAGCTGAAAGTTGATTTTTGTTGACATTTAATTATGAATTATTTTAAGTTTGAAAATTGTTGGATTTTGTTTTTTTTTAAATTATAATGGTTCCGTTTGTCAAAAATATTCAAAAATCAAAATTTTGTTCTCTGATAAAGCTCATTTTTGGTTGAAGTACAATGCTCACTATTTGGCCAAATCATATTTCAACATAGGTTAGGGTAACCCTTGGGGGAGTCACACATAGGATGCAAACGTCGAGGGAGGACAAGAGTCTGAGTCTATTGCTTGAGCCAGTACACCCCAACCGGCGCGCTCTTGGAGGGTTCCGCCTGAGGATTTTCGCCAGCCATTTAATTAAACTCTATTTAAACATTAATCTCATAACATTTTCTATCCAATGAAGTCCTTTTTATTGGTATTATATAAAAAATACTACTTTGGCTTTGATTTAAACTTGTGTAACTCTAAAAAAAAACCTTTATAAAATGTCGGCAACAAGTATTGTTTAATATTGATTGGACTCACTGGAGCACAATCCTGACATTATTATTTTATCTAGAAAAGTTGCTGACTGTCTCAACAGATTGCAAAATATATATATTTTTAGATTTATTTATTTTTAAACATTTAACATTCAACCAGTTTTTATAACATCTTACAAGAATTTTCACATGATCGACTTTACTCCCATGAGGTAAACCAAAATAAAAATTACATAAAATAAAGCTAAAAATAATATTAAATATATGCCAGGTGAACCGTTAAAAATTTTACGGTTCATACGAATGTTAAACGTAAATATATAATATATCCCACGGTATATTATGTATTATCCAAATACATGGACAGGATTGTAAAGTACACAATTGTTGTTCCCATCAGATTGTTTGTTTCTTCCACTGTCTGTTAATGGCATTTGTGTTTGGTGTTGGTATTGGTTTTGGGTAATGGGAAATGGTATTGGTGTTGGGTTCTGTTGGCATGCGGTCAGCGGGTCAATAAGATAAAGCGCCGCCTGCTTGCCAATTGTCAATCAGTTGAAGTCAACGATGTTAACGTTGACGCCAACGTCGCAGTTACGCTGACTTGGGCAGCGCTGCTGCTGCTGCGTCTAGACTTTTTTGTTTTGACTTTATTCTAATTGACAAAGCGCCCAAGAAGAAGAGTGAGCAAGAGAGTAGTGAGAGAGAGTTCAGCATGCCACTGAGTTGAGTTGGTTGTTTTCGCAATTGTTGATTGCATTTTTTGTTGTTTATTTTTGTTGTTGTTGTTATTGTTCTTATTGTTGCCGTTAGTTGTCTAATTTGAAAATTGCAACGACAGCAAACGAAGCAGCATTCCAGCAACATGGCAACCCTTGCCTCCCCCGCTGCCGCGCTCCAAGCTCAACGACGACGCGAGAGTGCAGCTAACTGTAAACATGAAGCGTCAGCGAGAGCGTCGCCATGTCTGCCATTTTTCAAGCAGTGTTTGAAGAGTGAAGCGCCAAAGGGTGGAGGGCAGAGTGTATGACGCATGCTGTGTGTGTGTATGTGTGTGCGTGGGCGACCAAAAACTCACGCACACAACGACATGTAAATATGAAGGGAAACGCGTGCAAGTTTTGCAATTTGTTGTTGGCACAAATGAAACAAAACAAATGTGGGAGAGAGAGGGGGAGCACTCTCTGTGTATTTGTTGGTGCGTGGAGGGGGGGCTACTGCTCAAGGGTTGCTGCATTGTGCCCAGCAGCGCTTAAAAAAAAATCCAAAGCTTAAACTCGCCCCCACGCTATGCTTTTTATTTATTTAATTTTTTATGCTATGGATTTTGTAATGCTCTTAGGTAGAGTATATTAGTTTTATCGCTATATAAGCTGGGCATCCAAAAATTAAGGTGACATTTGAATTTGAACTGTCAGGTAGGACTGTCTTTATAAATCATGCCAAGTTATACTCTAATATATTCATTGGTGTTTAAGTACGCTTCGTTTTTGTGAGCTGCTGAAAGTAAATTTTTCGATTTTGACAATGTCTAAATATAATTTTTTGAGAAAAAGACGTCGCATTTAAGTTTATGAAACAATGCTTTCTGACTACATTGACAAGACGAAATGCATGATACCTGGAGATGAAACTTGGATATATTCTTACGACCCCGAAACAACCGATCAAGTCCTCGAATATCGTGCCAAAGCTATATCGCAACAACAGGCTGACGTTTAAGAATAATTTCCTGGAGAAAGGGTTAAATAGAGATTTTCGAGGTATTACAAAGCGGGCCAGCCTGACTTTTTAAACCAGCTACCGATATAACCTAACCTAACCATGTTTTTTTTGATTGTATTATGGTTAGAGTATAAGGAAGATATTTTTTTTATTATAGAATACTTCATAAATAAAAGGTATTTTTATGTGAAGAGGCAATGGGAGCGCCAATGTGTGGCGAACGAGTACATACTACCGGGCAACTAAGGTTACTGGCCTCCATGACTAGGGAGTTAAAGGCTTTCGGATTCGGGTTAGCGACACTACTGTGAGAACGACGAAAGGAATTACATCCTTTGTCCGAATTAGATATTTCTAGCTCTTGTGACCTTTAAAATTAGATAGAGATAGAAATAGTTTAACCGCTATTGGAGGTGATATTATGCATTTTGGTGTAGCAACTTTATAGTCTTATATATAGGGCCGTAGAGACAAAATCTGCGACCGGGGGGAAAATGTTCTCTTTTACACCTCTAAATTGAATCACGACAGTAAGACATTAGTTTCCTGTGCCAATGAGAAAACTCTTGGCCTTGGTGAGGCAAGAGCGAAAAAACCGCCCAAAAGTCTCTCAAAAATCAAGGCCATTTTGATTTATTTCTTCGATTATCGTGGTGCTGTGCATTAAAAATTTTCTTCCGCCGGTTTAACTAGATAGAATAGATTATCCAAAAGAGGTCGAAATTGTGTCGAATAACTCACGGTTTTTGCATCGTAATAATACAACGCCTCACACAGCATTGATTCTTCGTGACCGTTTCGCAAGAAACTCAACCCATATTGTTCCACAACCTCCGTATTCCCCTGAGATGGTATCGTGCGACTTTTGGCTATTTAACGACCGCTCTGGGGACTCCTTTTTGAGTCGATAAAGGAGATTGAACAACGGATTCGAAGTTTGGAAAATCCCTTTGCATAAGTGCATTGTATCATGGGACGATAACTTTGAAGACGATGTAATTGCTTTGGACTAACAACTAAAGATTTTTCAAAATAGCTGTAGTGTCACCTTACTTTTTAACCCCCGACGCAAAAAGAGGGGTGTTATAAGTTTGACGTGTCTGTCTGTTTGTTTGTCTGTCTGTCTGTTTGTTTGTCTGTTTGTTTGTCTGTCTGTCTGTGGCATCGTAGCTCCCGAACGCATGCAGTGATTTCAATTTAGTTTTTTTTGTATTAAAGGTGACTTATGTGCGAGTGTTGTTAGACATGTTTGGTGAAAATCGGTTAAGCCGTTTAAAAGTTGTGGGGAGTAAAAGTGGGGAGAAAAACATCAACTTTGTCCGATTGGCTTAAAATTTGGTCCTATTGTAGCTGACGACGTCACTGATTTGAATCTGAGGTTATTTTTGCTCTATCTCTTCGCGTTTAGAAGTTATGGCCATTTGAAGCTAAAAATACAGCAAATCTATTAAATATGATAATGATGCTTGTCAACAAATTATGCCAATGGGCTTGCCAATCATTTAATGTCTGTCTGTCTGTCTATGGTCTGTCTATGGCATCATAACTCCCGAACGCATGCAGTGATTTCATTTTAGTTTTTTTTGTATTAAAGGTGACTTATGTGCGAGTGTTCCTAGACATGTTTGATGAAAATCGGTTAAGCCGTTTAAAAGTTGTGTGGAGTGAAAGTGAGGAGATTAACCGAATGTCTGCAAATATACAGCTTTTTCAACTGTCGTCCTTTGCAACTTATGTGCTGTAAGCGCCCAACATAAAATGATAGGAAACATTGTTCGTAAAACTTCAGAAAACGCCATATATATTTCGTCTATTACAAGTCCACCAAAAACTTCTTGAGATATTTATAATTCTTGTAAACGTAGATGAATACTTCGTAAAACTTCATAAAACACCATATATATAGTTGATGAATACTTCGTAAAACTTCATAAAACACCATCGATATTTCGTCTATTACAAGCCACCAAAAACTTCTTGAGATATTTTTAATTCTTGTAAACGTATATGAATACTTCGTAAAACTTCATAAAACACCATCGATATTTCGTCTATCACAAGTCCACCAAAAACTTCTTGAGATAACAAATTATGCAATTAGATGTACGTATAGCCATATGGAATGCCAATAGGCTAGCCAATCATTTAAATGAAATAAAACTAACTTATCCTAACCTACCTATAAAAAGTATGAAATAAAAAATTAAATTAAAAATTTAAAAAACCCCCGATACAAGAACTTAAGTAATTTTCATTTAAAAAGTAAAAAATAATAAAAGAAACTTAATGTTAAAGTACCTAAGAATCTATTAATAATTCAAAAAAAATACGTCGCGTTGGGGGACCGCTCCTAAACTAACAATTTAAATACAAATAGTCTAATTAAGCAAAAAAGATTAACTTAAAAACAAAATTAAGAAAATACTTCAAAAACTTTCATAGGATTTCTTCAAAAAATTTGCATGTAAGATACGACCGTCAACGACGTCTGCCCTCGCGTGTCCCCCAACGCGACGTATTTTTTTTTGAATTATTAATAGATTCTTAGGTACTTTAACATTAAGTTTCTTTTATTATTTTTTACTTTTTAAATGAAAATTACTTAAGTTCGGGGTTTTTTAAATTTTTAATTTAATTTTTTTGGTCACAGTGATACATATATTAGGCACTGCACTATAAGGCATGGAATCTTTAATGCGAATGAGTTTATTTTTAAAATTACACTTTTTGCACTCTATAGACGGTGTTGTTCTTATTATTTTATTTGAAATCTCTTAAAGAAATTCGACAGTTTAAAGCTTTTATAAGGTAAGGTGCATGATGCGCCTCTAAAAACCTTCTCGTGGTGCCCTCTGTTTTTCACTAACGAGGAAATTGCGGCCGAGCATACAGCGGGATAACCGCACAACATCAGCATTCTAGGAGAAATCCTAGTTGCTCGCCTCACGGCTTAGGCAAGTCTGGAATCCTAATCGTAGCACACCTGCCGCCAGAGTAGGACGCCTTGGTCCAATCACTCAATGAGTCTGAACTTTATTGATTCGTGTATTCACAAGAAAGCTTTTATCACAAGTTTCCAACTCTTTTAAAGATATTTTAGACCGAAATACTTAAGTTCACAATTCTTCATTGAGAAGTTGCTTGAAAAGTGTGGACTTTGACGAAAATTACAAGAAAAATGTAACAAAATACAGAAGGCGACTAAGGGATATGAAACTAAGTAAGGAAGTCACGAAGGTTCGGTTCGCCTTGGAATAAATTCGGCCTTGTCAATTAATCCGAAGGCTCAGATAAGGTTAGGAAGCGGCGTCTGGCTTAAAAACCAGCACAGACAGGCGGATCTCCATAACTTAATACCCTTTTCCTTGGTAACAAAGTTTAGATGGGACTCTAGCCTGTTGCTCGATATAACCTGCACTCTTCCTCTGGTATATAGTTTCTAACTCCGCTGGATTATGGAGGAAATAGTTTAGCAGATACTTTTTCCTGCGTCTACGTAGAGCTTCGCAGGAACAGAAGAGGTGTTCTACTGATTTCACTCTTTCTAATCGTTGCAGCTTCTGAAAAATCATTGTATATCATCAGAATCATGTAACCCAGCCAGTCTCCGGTGATCGCTCTAACAAGTGCGAGCACTGTGATCGATTTAGTCCGCAAAGCTTAGAGGAGCGTTTCGCGTAAATTTTTGGCCATATTTGGCGACTGAGTCACAATGGGGTGCATTGTTCAAGGTTCAGGTGGGTGAGATCATAATCGCCAGCTCTTGAGTTGGAGATTCTGGAACCTACAAAAATGCTCATATGGCTGATGAGCTTAGAATTCGAATTTAATTTTATATTACATCAAAACAAAAAGTTAGAAATAGAAGATAACTTTTAAGTTATGTAAAGCAGAGGCCCTATGCTCCATTGGGAGAGAAGGTCGACAGTAGTAGTGTATAGTATCTTCGGTGCAACTGAATAATATGATCCTTATCCCATTTTGTTCCATTTATGTATGCACTGCTTTTATGCTGCTGTCGTCTGCACTGCTGAATGCTTTTATTAAAATAATCGCAAACAAAAACGAATAAAATTATTATCAAAAATAAAATCAACATCGTCAAGTTTATCATCATCATCATCATATTCATCAGCATCATCATCATATTCATCAGCATCATCATCATCATCATCATTGTCATCTTCAACGTCATCATTTTTGTCATTGCATTGCATTGCATTTGCTTGGGGTTGGCAAAATTAATTGACATTTGCTTCAACTTCATTGTCACAAGCAGCAGTAAGTGGGGGGTTGAGCAGGGTTGGCGCATATTTCGCGAGGGCTGCCGGCAATTTGCTTATTTTCTACATATTTTTACAAAGTGTGGCAGCCCTGGCCAAGCAGCACACAACAAAAACTCATTGCCGTGACAAAGTGATTTTTATGATTTTCCCCCTCATCAAGCAGTTTTTTTTTGCTTTTGATGCCCCGGGGACAGGGGCGCCCACAACGGGCAGCTGCAAATTAAGTTTGTTTGTTTTTCTATGCAGTTTTTTTTATGCTCACACTCACACTTACATCCATGCAGCACACACTCACATTTACTCTCTCTTGCGCTCTGTGTCCCTTGCACTCTATCCGCTGCACTGCTTGCTCTATGAGTTGTTGTTGTTGTTGGTGTGATCTTTTATGCCAATGCCCGGGGCACTTTTCTTATTTATTTGCGATATTTATTTCTTGCGCCGACGCCAACGCCAGCCAAAGTGCTCCCAGTGTAATTTGTTGTAGTTGTTGTTGCTGTTGCAGTTGTTGTTGTTGTTTTTGTTGGTGGGGTTGCTGCTGTTGTTTTAGTTGTTGCAGTTGTCTGTTGTTTGCATTTGTGACAAAAATAAATTTGCTTGCATTAATTTTAACCGTCTGCCAGTTGCCAGTGGCTCACGGCTCTCATTCTTCTACTGCTTGCTGCTTCTTTTTATACTCTACAAAAAGGAGTTGATGGATTTTTGATAACGCTATGAATGTGATGTAGTTTGTACCGAATTTTAAGGAAATTCTTTCTTTTTCGCATTTTATATTCATCTTAAAAAATTTGAATTCATAGCAGATATTAATAGGTGCTCACTTTGTTGGGCACAAATGCAGAACTTACACTGAATTTTTATCAAATCTATTACTTTATCTAATCTCTGGAAGTATATGCTACTATATACAAATAAGGTAATTCTATTATAGAAGTTTCTTGTAAAGATCTTGTAAAACTTTTCGAATTCCTCTCAGTTGTACAATATATACACCTACGTCTCTTAAATCTCTCGAAATTTTCAAATATTAGTAAATATAAATTTTAAATAAATAGAAGTTTCTTGTAAAGATCTTGTAAAACTTTTTGCATTTCTCTTGGTTGTCAAATATACTCCTTCGTCTCTTAAATCCCTCGAAATCTTTTAATATTTTCGCTTTGATTTGACTACTCAAACTCAAGATCTCTTATAATTTCTTAGAGTATATTCGCTTCAACGCCTTGAAATTAACATTTTTCTTCACACTTTTTCTTTGATTTGTTGGCAAATCGAAAACCAAATTCAAAATTCAAGCGAAATGCAAATGTTTTTACTAAAGGAACGATGACTTTCTTTGCGCTGTTGCCTTCTTTCATGCATTTTCATGCATGCATGCATACAAACACACACAAACTACATGTATACACACATACATACATACACATATACATATATACCTCTATATATCTTTCCTTATAAATATATGTGCATGAATGTGTTTTATAATGGAGCTGACTCAGCGGTAGATTGAGTAATAAACAACAACAACTACAACAAGTTGAAGAAAGAAGCATCAGGCAAAAGTTCCCGAGCCAAAGCCAAAGGAACAAAACTCGCTTTGACTCCTTTGAGTCCTTTGAGTTGAGTCGAAAAAGTTGTGAATTGGGCAAAACGCGCCTGGCTAACTTTATCGCTTTGACTCAAAGGCAAACAAACTACAACTAGTTGACAATGTGGGGGAGAGGGCATATATACCTGATGTACACGTCAGTACCAGCAACTAGTTGGAGAGTGACTAATCCTTGGGGGCCTTTTATGACAGCACTACTGATGTTCCTTTGTGGAGCTAATGGCTTGAACTCAAGTGTTTTATTCTGAGATGTCTTTGACTGGGGTCAATTTCTAACGCTGTCAAAATGAAGTTCTTGAACTGGGGTCACTTAGTTTTTGCTTCGTAAAATGAGTACTATCAGTTGGGGAAAAAATAAAATGCAATATTTGAATTAAGAGTCAGATAAGTTAAAATAAAGATGTGGCAAATATATATAAAATAGTTGGGTACTTACTGTTGTCGGTATTGATCCGAGAGACAATCTTACATAAGTCGGGAAGATACTTAGCTATGGTTTTAACGATCTTATTCTACAGTTTACCAATTGACATGGGTATATTGATAAGTAATATCTTAACCTGTGACATCGATAGAGAAATTCAGACGCTCTGGAAGTTGGTCCTGCTGTACCTTTCAGTCAAACACATGTCTCCACTACGTCACCAAACCAAAATACTAGCTGTACGTGCACCTGGTATTTTTTTCATTTAAGAAACCTTTCTACTAAAAATATTTTTTAATACTAGCGATAATCGAAATTTCCATTCATTTTCAATTGATACAAAGCACTTGATATTGTAGCGATCCATGGCTATCTTCTCTATAGTTATCAAGACTTTAATATTAATTAATATTAATAATTAATAATATAACAATTTTGAATCTATTTTGCTAATTCGTTTTTATTCCTCTACGGTTGCAAACCTCATAAAAAGGAGCACCAAATATTCGGTTTCAAAACGAATTCCTATAAAATGTTCGGATTTGTTTACCAATGCACGGGAGCTAACACGCTAGAGTTCTAAGAATGCCTCCGAAAATCCTCGTTTTATAGGGATTTGAGGTTTTTTTCAGAACCTTCGGGTTTTGGGGGTTTTTGGACTCAAACTAAAATGTAATGGCCCAAAAATATTTTAAAGGCTATATCAGAATTGACGTTTGAAGTCATGGTAACTTCCGATATTTCTTGTTTTATGGGTTTTTGGAACCGAATTCAAATGCAACGGCTGATTTATATTCAAAACATTAAGTTTAGTCTGGAAAATAGTCACGGCCCCACGAATAAACTACCTTGGTCTAAACGCCAGAAGATTAAAAGAAAGGTTGAGGTGTTTTGTAAGGTTATGTCAATACCCTGGTTTGTTGGGATTTCATCACCAATGGGCCATCTTCACGAACTTAAATACATATAGTAAAAACTTATCTTCGAAGAACTGATTTCTAAATAGCGCCCAAGCTAATACTACTGTACATATTTTTATAACCTGTAACTTAAGGGGTCCCGGTGGTCTAGAATTTTCGAAAAATCGAATTTTTATTTTCATATATTTCGAAAGTATAGGCTTTTAATAATATACTGTTACGTTACTATTTTTGGAAGGATATTCCCAGTATTTTCGATTCTACAGCCGTTTTAGCAGGTAGAGTCAGATTATATCAGTCAGAAAATATCCACTCTTAAAACTTTAAACAGAATTATCTCAAAACTACTTTTTTTGGTCTGGTGTTGTTGAAAAAAAAAAACTATCCAACCGAATCGTCTTTTCAAAAGTGGTAGATATCTTTTCCATTTTAAAATTAAAAATTAAAAATGATATAAAATTAAAAAAAAAAATCTTAAAAATAAAAAAAATATTTTTTTTTTCAAATTTAATATTTTATCTGTCATGGTAAAAAAAAATTCTGTCAATATCTTTATGTGTTTAGAAGATATGGCTTATTAAAAAATAGTCTAAAAATGAAAAGCCCGTTATTCAGTTATCGAAAACTCGATAAACAATCGGAATTTTGCAATAAAATTGGGCGTGGTTACTAATGGCTAGCAGCTCTACCAACTGTGGAAAAATCATCAAAATCGGAGAAGGTCGCCAAAAAAGTGTCCCGCTTCACTTATTTTATAGTATATACATAAAAATGTCCGGATTTTCTAAATAAAACGCAAAATAGTTAATCTTCTTCAAAATTTATTTTGTCTGCTTCAAAATATGCCCCTTCTGAAGCAATACACATACGCCAAGGCTTCTTCCAATCTTCGAAACATTTTTTTATAGGCGTTAGCCGGGATGGTGTTCAGCTCTTTCGTCGCATTCTGTTTTATGGTCGGTATGGAGTCAAAACGGGTTCCCCGAGTGGCAATTTTAGTTTTGGAAAGGGGAAAAAGTCACACGGGGCCAGATCTGACTGTTTGGTGCCTGGTCGATGGTATTTATCGAGTGCTTTGCCTTAAATGGGTTCACAATCGTGGCTCGATGAGATCACGCGAATTGTCGAATTGTCTCACACAATTCCGGCCGAATACAACGGACCCTTTCGAAATTTTTCAATTAAAGCATATTCCATTTATTCCATTCCTTGTCTACTTATAGGTGTATACCTCGAAACACAATATATTATCGTTAATCTCAGCTGTTAAATACTCTTTAATCTAATTTTTTCTTGTTCTCTTTGCAGGTATGTACCAAAAATAATTTGAGATATAAGAACTGGCTTTTTGTTTTGCCATGGTTTGTGGACGCACTCCAATGCAATCTATGTGAGTAGCTTTTTTTTCAGTTTTTCGCGTATCTGTAACCATGGTGGTTCTAGACATAGTCTGAAATCGTAATGGATTGGGGGATTTTTTTTTTTTAATTCCATAACATTAAATCTGGGAATTTCTCTAAATCGCTATATGTAGAATTTAATGTGTGTGGGATCGATTGCGTAACATATTTAATAGGAGCGGTCATGGAATTTTTTTTGATCACTGATTGCGAATTATTTGACACGTGTTCAGTGACTACGGATCGTTTAACATGTGACTAGTGATGATCAGATTATTGCCACTATTTACTACGCGTGTCCACAGTGACGATTTTTAAAGTACCCAAAGTGGTTTTTAATTGACGGCCAACAAAAATATATTTTTGCAAGTTTAGAGTTCAAACCAAGTTTATAAAGTGTTTTGTGGTCGCTGAAATCGATCCGAGTTTCATAAAACCCTAACACTCTCTGACATTATCTTTAAAGAAACTAGTTTTACTAATGTTTTTTAGGCTATGCCAGAAATATGGTCTCACCTTCTTGCTCCAAAATCGATTTTTTTTAGTGGTAGCTAAGACAGAATCCGATATTCAAAGAAAACGGTAACACTTCAGCGTTCTGACAAAATACTAGTTTTACGAAATTTTTTAAGGTTATGTCAGTACCATGGTCTAACCTTCATACGCAAAAATCGATTTTTATTAGTAGTATCGATTTTTGATTCCGCTGTCCACAATAATAGCTATCAAAAGAGAATTAGCGAATTATTGTTGAGTTGTTACCTCTGTGAACACATACAGTCAAATACTAAGGGATGTAATACACATATGGCTGTAGGGTACATGTGTGCGTGTGACTATTTGGGCCTGTGTGTGTCGTGTGTGTATTTGTAGTTGCTTTTGGCAAAAGTCAGCGATTGAGTTTGCCACATGTAAACACGTGTAAAGCAACAAACAAATATTTAACAGCTTGTAAGCAACAACAAAAACGTCGATTATATTAACTGCGAGGGTAGTTTGAAGAGTTAGTGACATTTGAGTGAGTTTTTTTTTTCAGGCAAAGAAAAGTTTTTTAATGGATTTCCGTTTCAATTCTGAATTATGGATTTGAAAAACAAAGTTTATTCATATGCATTGATACTTTTCTTAATGAGTCTAATTGACATTTTGCTCTATCTTGTATGCCACAAAGCTTCTTTTAAGCTAGACATGCTCTTAGGGGGGGAGACTGGTTTAGGAGGCCGAGATTTTGTTGTTTTTCGTGAATTTTTTACATAGAGAATGAATAAACAGATTTTTTTTTTTAAACTGATGGGAGTATTTTATTCATGTTTTGAAGTAGACTTTTAGTAGATTTTTTTCTAGTAATTATCTGCAGGAAAAAGTGTCGTTAGATCGTGCCTGTCCATGGACGATTGCCATCGGAGTATTTTGCTGGTGGGCATTCCTGTGGTAGAAATTTTCAACTGTAATCATCAGCTTTTTTTGTTACCTGTCAGGCAACACATTTCCTAATAATATGGACCTGATTGCGTAAAATAAAAATTGAAAATTTAGTGTTTTTTTTAGGCGTTGGAAGACAATGTTATGTTTTGGTACCATATTCGTGCACCTTTTTGCATATGAAACATATTTTTAATAATCGTATCATCACAGAATTAGGTTCATCTAGATTTTGAGCCGGACATATAAGTGGGGAATATCAAAGTTTGAAAATTTGCTTTTTGTGTAAAACGCGTTTGAAACTACAACGGGCTACGACTCTGGATCGACGGGCGTTCACTTAAGTTTTCATAGAATTAGGAACAATACGAATTTTGCTTTCAAATTTTGACCAACTAGTCTCAGACTAGGTATAGCTAACAATTTATGCAATAAAAATGAAAAACTATCGGTCTCAACTTTTAGTTAAACCCCTTAAGTACTCTTATTAACTACTCCTCGTAGTGATACGCGATATTGGAGAAATGCTTCATTATTCAATCAGTAATTTTTCAACGATTGTGATGGTTTAATCGCGGAAAGGATATGCATTCGCTGAAATATTTCAACATATTTTTATAACAACATATATGTTTTGATGAAAACTAAATCATTATTTATTCATAAGTCTACTAAATGAATTTTATAAACATGTATTTTGTTATTAATTAAACCGCATCACTTGAATTTTTTAAATAATTTTATATTGATCGAACCAAAAATATGGTTCAGAAATGCAGTCAAAATTAAATTTAATCCAAAAATACATTTTTAATAATGTAACCGTAGTAACTCATCGAGATTCGTAGGCTCTTTCTAAGAATTATTTTTAGAATTTTTCTACCATCATGGCTTTTTAATCTCCTTGAATCAGCGGGCAAAAATTTCCAATTTGCTTTACTTTTGTTAGTATTGGACGATATCTATTTTTGCCATCTATCTGCATAGCTCGAATTGACTTGCTCAAAAAACTTAAATAAAAACGAAAAGCTGTTTTTTTGGTTTTAAATTATACCGCAACACAGTGATGTGTTTATGAACTGAAATTCAGGGACAAAAATTTTTGCATCGAACTGACATCATTAGTTTTCAAAAATCGCGGTTTCGAGGGCCTTGTCGAGCCCCTTAGACCCTTTATAAATTTTTTTTTGAAGTTTTCTACCATCACAATTGTTTAATCCCCTTAATCAGCGGACAAAATTCTTATTTTTTTACTTTCGTTAATAGTGACAATATCTATTGTATTTTCCCTATTCGTCCAACACAAACTAAATTGCTCAAAATTTTAGAAGCCTACCAACAGATGGCTCTGAATGGCATTCAGAATCACTATGCGGAGATATTAAAAATATCCACTAATTTTTCAAACTACCCTCTTCAAAGAAAATTAAAACAAATGAATGCATCAGACAGCCGAATTGACATTTGTTACTCTCTCTCTCTCTCTCCCTTTCTCTCCCTTTCTCGCATTTTCTGTCATTTATCAATATTTTATTGCCAAGTCCAAGTGACCAACTGTTTGTTGACAGACAGACGGATAGACGGACGGACGGAAGGACGGACATATGCCTGTCAATAACTTGCTTATCGAATAACGAATTTATAGCCTAACTTGACATACACATAAAAATATTTTCATATATTTCATATTACGTATACGCCAGCGCTGCCGCCAGCCGTTTTATGTGCAAAATATAAAATTTGTTCTCTAACAAAAAATATTATTTGCATATTTGAGAATTTTTGCATTATAAAAGGAGAAAAAAAATAGAATGCGTAGAGATGTGAGTGTCAATCTGCGGGCAAACTGCAATCGATTGAGTGCACCTTGCGGCAAGGACTCTTAATCAGATGCACAAACAAACAGAAAAAAAAAATTCGGCATATTTATTTTTCATGTTTTTTCATACGATATGTCAAATTTTATTAAGTTTGATTGGAATAAAAAAAAACTGAAAAATTAAAATGCGCATGAACAAATTTTTAGCTAAAATCGAGAATAATTTTTCTATTTTTATTTTGCTTGCAGGGGAGATAGAATAAATAATATGGTTGGGGAAATTCGGTTGAGCTTGTGGGCATAAATAATTGAAAAATATTACTCCATTGGAGTTCAAACTTTGCACTAAAGAAATTTATTTAAAAAAAAATATTTAAATATTTAGTTTTTACGCGAAAATTGGATAATGAAGCTAGATTTTTAGGCCAATTTATGCAATATTAAGCGTTTACAAAAATGGCAAATTTGTGCATAGGCTAGTGATAAAATTTTACTGAAAATGTTTCATATTCCTTTTTTATGTTTTCTAGCTTAAAACCGTATTGTAATTTTTTTTAATTTAAAGTAAAGTTCATACGCATAAATCTTTAAAAAATTGCCAACTGTTGCTATGCAGGAACGTAAATAATTATAATTAGTTTCTAGGTTTTTTTACATTTTTATTATTTACGGCGTATTTAAAACAGCCGCAAACAATACTGCAACAATGTACAATTCAAACAAGAACAAAAAAACTATTACGAGGGAAGTTTGAAAAGTATTGGCCCTAGTCAAATAAATTTCACGGTTCTCGCAGCTGTTCGCTGTCAGAGGGCGTCTGATGTGAAACCAACTTTCAATGTTTTAAATGAGGAAGAAATCGATCATCGATTTGGACGATGTTTTTGGGAACCAATAAATATTGAATACTGTTGCAAAAACTTTTATGATGAATGGTCATCCATGGCAACCAATTGAAATGATCACCTTATGAGCTATAGACGAGATCTGAGGATAATAAGTAAAAAATATATTGCAGTAATATTTCATTATAAAAACGCTTTCTTTCAAAGAATTTTAGGAATTCTCCTGCTTGACAAAAAACGTGATCTGGTAAACATGAAGGCCAATTTAAAAAAAAGAAAATTTCTAAAAATTGTTAGAAGGGCCTTTTCTGTATATATAAAAGAAGCTTATGTTCTACGTGTTACGGGTGTTCTCATGAACGCGGCGATGAATTTTAAATCTGATTTTTGCTTGTGTTAGAGGTTGGCAATGCGGAGGTTTTAAGCCTATGTGTTTATGTGTATGGGTTCGTAATAATTATTAAAAGCGAATTTGAATTTTAATAAAGTTTAAGTGTTAGTTCCGGTAAGGCAAAACAATTGAGTAACATAAGTATCGTATAAATATTAATGTCAATAATATTTTTTTTGGGAGATGCGAGCATTGTTAAAAATACTTAAGTTTGGCCAAACGGGTTTTTAGAGAGTACTGAAAGTAAACTAATCCATAAATTATTATTAAATTGTCAAGAAAAACTAACTAGAGAATCGTACGATGTTTATGTGTATAAAGAGTATTCAAGCAGGATAACGTCTGCCGAAATCACTAGTTATGTATAAATATTTTCCATGTTGAGGATTCCTACATATGGAATAGAGCTTCAAGCCAATATTCAACTCTTAATATTCTTTTTACGAAGTCACGATTAATTACACAGGTCAACATGGTTCAGTTGTTGGAAAGCTAAGAGTCATTTCCGAAGTAATTTGGTGCGTAGAATCCGAATCCGATTTTGAGATATTTGAGGTTATATACCCAAAAAACTGCGTTTTGCCTACTTTTGAGCTTATGTACAGGGCGCTAAGGAAAGCTAAGAGTCATTTCCGAAGTAATTTGGTGCGCAGAATCCGAATCCGGCGTAGAACTGCCCATCACGTCAGGATTTTGAGATATTTGAGGTAATGTTATTTTTGGGTACATAACCTCAAATATCTCAAAATTCTGACGTGTTGGGCCAGTTCTGAAATAACCCTTAGCTTTCCAACAACTCACATGACCCCTGTATTTGTAGACTTGTGTTATCGAAATCGTAATTGGGTAGCTTCCATAAAACGAACTTTTCTACATACAAATTTCGTTATATTTAGAATGTTTCCCAAATAAGCAGTGTATATGAGATCTCAAACCAATTTCTTTACAAATTTAAAAAATTTTTGCTAGCTCTCGTAATATACTTTTTACGAAATCTCGAATAATTATGGAAATCGTTTTCGGTGTAATTTCCACATAACGAACTTTTTTATATCTATTTTTGTTACATTTCGTATATCTCCCAAATAACCGAGTATATAAGATCTCAAACCAATTGCTATACATGTAAATTTTTACTAGTTCTCTATTTTTATTTTATCTTAATTAACATTATTAAAGACATTAACCTGAACAGCTAAGTAGTTATGGAGTTTTGATACTTGAATTTCAACTCATAATCTAACATTTAGCAGAACTCATTCCTAATTCTATTGCTTAACTCACAAACTAACGAAATAGTCGTTCACGATGCAGTTTGGTGTGTTTTACTCAACGGACTACACTAAAATCATAAAACTATGTTAAGAACCTGCCATCAAGTTGTTATATAAAAAAAATTAAAGCAAAAAATATTTTACCCCTATTTGAAATCTGTTTATATAATGCATATAAGGAGCTTGAACTCAAATATAATATAATATATGTAGTAATTCGATACTTTATTTAACTGACGAATAAAACTTCACCTTTATCACCGGTTTGTGTAAAGTTAATTCAGCAATTAAGTTTCTACCCTTTTCATAATTTATAAATAATAAAATATTTGTATTTTTCATACTTTAGTGGAGTATTAAAAGCGTTGGGCAAAATAAAAAACAGCAACCGACAACTAACTAACCATACTACCGAAACAGATAAGGCTTATAAAATTTTAATTTAACTTATATAGTTAATTATAAAAATTTTAATTTTTAATATTTCCAAGGGAAATTCGTCAAAAAAGGTAAAAAAATTTTACTTATTTATTCACAATCAATTATAGTTAAAAACAAATATTTAAATCAAAGATAAATAGCACTGGCTACTAATTTAAAACTGCTTGCTAGACTGCTTACAAGCAGTTTGTAAAAGCACAAGGGACGTTAGCTTATATGCTAAAGTTAGCTTTTAAATTTATTTAAAAATATAACTCTGAAAAATATCGCCTCAACTCTATCACATCTTCTTTTTTATTTAATTTTAAAAATAAAATAGTGTTTCTCAGTTTCACTCACAAATATACTTCTATAATTTGAGAAAGTTACGTTGATTTTGTGTTTTCATGTGGATTATAATACCAAATTCAGCATTTATCCTGGAAATGGAGATATGTTGAGGCGAAACCTGTTATTTCAAAAGCCAATATACTGTTTTTGTGGAATTTTGTGATATTTATGTTCATTAATTACTAAAAACCAGTTTGTGTCAATAAATTGACTATTTCAATACTTTTAAAGCATTTCAATCGTTTCCAAAAATTTAAGCACATAAAATTCTTTTCAAAAATCGTTCTAACAATAAGTCAATAAAATTTCATGACCTACTCTCAATGCTTATATTTACAATATCTAGTATTCAAAAACAATCATAAAGCATTAAATTCACTTCAAAATTAATCTGTCCACCAATAGCCCGTAAAGTTCTCCGGAAAGCCGGTCTATAGCAAAACAAAGAACAAACTTTTTAACCTACCCTCGTATATATGCTTTATAAACAATTTGCATATTCAAATGAAATGAATGTAGTACGGAAAATTAATTTCAAAGTCCATCTAAAACAAATCAAAGTTTTAGTGTGCACTGCTTTAAAATCATTTGGATTATTTCAACAAATTTCACCACGTGAAATTCTCTTAAAAAAAAAACCTCTACAACAAATTGCTAAGCCTGCCCTCACTGTTTTATTTACATATTAAGTATTCAAACCGATCAAAGAGCAAAATTAATTTGTCACAAATATAGACATAATCGACTCTATAAACAAGTTGAATCTCTTTAACAATCTAAAAACAAATCTACAAGCTTTACAGCTCGCTTGTATACTGTTCTGTTCTTTATACATACTTTGGAATATTTAAAAGAATTGTAGAACGTAAAATTAATTTCAAAGTCCATCTGTCACAAATTAAAATTTTTAACCTTCACTGCTTTAAAAACATTTCGAGTATTCCAATAAATTGTAAAATTGTCTCTCAATAAGTTGGCTGCCACAAATCAACTAACTTTTCAATCAGCCCTCGTGTGTCTACTCTATAAATCAGTCAGTGCTCATGTCCAATGCATCGTAAGGACGTAAAAATTCTTGTCTAAATCCATCTTTCACAAATCCAAGTTTTTAGACTTGCGCTGCTTTAAATTTATTCTAGTGAATTCGAATAAATTGTAATATTCTTTACAAAATCGTTCTACTACAAATCAACAAAGTACTTCGCCGTCCCTCGAGTCTCTACTACATAAACATTTTCAGTATTGCAATTAATTGTAAAAATGTAAAATTCTTTTTGAAGTTACAAAATAGAGTTATTTGAGTGCACTGCTTTAAAATCACTGCATCCAATAAAATTCTTTTTGAAATCTTCCTACGAATCGAAACAAACAATAAAGTTTTCCTGCCTTCTCCTCGTATCTGGAAACATTTTGAGTGTTCAAAAGAATCGTAGCACGTAATATTCTTTTCTAAATCCATCTGTCACAAATCAAAATGTTAACACGGCACTGCTATTAAATTCTTTCGAGTATTCCAATAAATGGTAAAATTCTCTACAAAATTCGTCGTAACACAAAAAAAACAACAAACTTTTCCGCCCTTGTGTCTCTGCTTTGTGATACGTTTTGAGTATTTAAACGAATCGTATCTAATTCTATTCAAAATCCATGACAATCATCAATAATTTTTAGCCTGCTCTGCTTTACAATTTTTTTCTGAGTATTACCAATAAATTCTGAAATTCTACTACAGAATTGGTCTACCACATAAAGAACAACCTTATCAGGCCAGCCCTCGTGTCATTGCTTTATAAGCATTTTAAGTATACAAATGAATCGTAGAGCGTAAAATACTTTTCAAAGTCCATCTGTCATAATTCAAAGTTTTTACAGTGCACTGCTTTAATTAAGTTTTGAGTATTTCAATAAATTGTAAAATTCTCTATAAAATTGATCTACCATGAATCAACTATTATTTCAGCCCACGCCTCGTATCTCTGCTTTACTTAAGCACAATTCTTTTGAAAATCCATATAGTCTCAAATCAAAATTTGTTGGTCTGCACTGCCTTAAAATATGATCATATATTCCATTAAATTTTAAAATTCTCTACAAAAACTGCTTTAAACTGCTTGAAAATATTTTGATGTATTTCAAAAGTTGTAAAATTTTACCATCGTATCTCTGCTTTTTAAATATTTCGCAACTTCCAAGGAATTGCAGCGCGTCCAAATTCTCTTCAAAATTGATCTCAGCACACATCAATAAACTTTTCAGCCCGCCCTCGCGTGCCAAAAGCGGCATGCTCATAAAATAAAAATAAATAAAAATTGTGGCCACGTTGCAGTCGACGTTGACGTCGCTGTCGCCGTCACCGCTGCAGCTGCAGTTGACTTCGCCGCAGCTCAACTCATGTGAAATTGATGTGTGCCGCATTGTCGGGACGTTCCGTCAGTCTGTCTGGTCGGTTTGACAGTCCGTCAGTCTGTCTGACAGTCGTTTGTTGGTGCAGTCATACAGTCGATGAATTGGCTGCATTTTTGCATTTTTATTTCGCTTTGTCGTTTGTATCTTTTGCCAGTTTTTTGTTTGAACTTTGTTTCAATGTTGCATTTTAAGCGCATTAGATAATTTGCAATTAAAAGCTAAACACGTTTTGGCAAAGCCCAAGCGACGCGTCGCTGGCTGCGCAGTCAGCGTTGGCCCACCCACGATGCTGCAGGCAATCAGCCAAGGCCAACACCACGTGCTGGCTTCACTTGGATGGAGGAGCGTCTTTATGGCAAGAGAAGTGTCATTGTTGTTGTTTTGTATTGTTGTTGCCGTTGCAGCTGTTGGTAGTTGCTGGCAAAGATTGGCGATGCCATTTGCATTGGAGAAGCCAATCCAAAGTCAAGTCGTCGAGTCAAGCCAAGTGAATTTGCTGCAGACAAAACGCTGGAACGGAGCGCATGTGTTGCTGATTATCTCGATGCATTTGCATCAATGCCATTGTTATACACTTGAAAAAATAAATGACAGGTGAATAATATGCAATATGTCAATGTTGCAGGAGAATTTGGAGCAAAGAGCTGGGTGCTCACTACTAATCATATGGAGATATTTGGTTTTTGAATTATGGTAAAGGTTCTGTGTTCAGGAAGCTTAGCATTTATGGAGATACAAATTTTCCGAAATTGTTCTCGAAGATTCGAAGACGTTCTGATTTTGTAAATCTTACCATGATGAATAGTAGGTCCTTATTGATAGGGTAGGGTGGTGTAAGGTCCACCTATCACAACGGGCCAATTAAGGGAGTTGGGACGTCAGGTCCCGACTGCCGCCCTTACCTAAACCTAAGCGCCTGATAGCTTTTGTCGATTTCTATACCGACTGGAGAAGAAGAGCATATGTTACCAGATTAAGCATTGAATTTCGAAGGAAACTACGTTAGTCAACGATAATCCCTTCTTCTTCCTTTTTTGAGAATGCTTTTTTATAAAGATTACTTACGTTCTCAAGGAAATTATTATATTATTGTTAGTAATAGGTGAAAAGATGTACTTCGCCCCAAGTAGACCAATTGTACCCCCTTTAAGGCATAAAAGCTCTTTCAAAAGTTTAATGGCCTACATATATTCCAGTATTTTGTTTGGACTTTGGGTCCAGTGCACTAGACTATCATCCCAGAGATTGTGGGTTCTAATCCCTCGTTAAGCATAGTCCTGCACTTTCCACTTTTCCTATTTGCCTCAATTTTTCCTGTCTATGCAATATTCTTATCCCCATTATCGGCATCATAAAGGGTCTGTTCTTGGCCTAAGTGAGTTGGGACGTTAATTCCCAACTGCCGCCTTACCTATATTACCTACCTGCTTAGGGTCCTAGCGGTCCACCGGTGAGAGAACATACATGCCGAGGAGCTTGTTTCTTTTGCTGACGAGTGTAATGCATTAACATAGTATATGCAATGAAGTTTCTTCCTTCATGCTACAGAAGCCACATTGTGCACTATCCGCTATGCCAATTTTATGGATATAAATGTATGTCTGCAGGACCCTACAGTGTCCCGTCAAGAGGCCAGTTAGGATCCCCACGGTATTTTTCCCAAGAGTATTTGATGAGCTTTGAACCTCTTACGGTTGTAGTTAGAGAGGAGGGTTTTCGGATACTTAAGTTGCACTGGAGTCTGGAGGATAGAGACAGCAAAGCATTGCCAACTACCTACTATGCGCACTCGATCCCGTGCGCTTCTTAGAGTGACGAATCCCACAGTTTCTGGGTAAGATCCGATTAGCGGTGTTGCAGTGCCCATGCTTGAGTAGTCTAGCCTATGCTAGCCCATTAGCAGATCTGACTGCTTGTCGTCCTGAAACTCACAATCAGATGGGATATATGATCTCTGGCAGGACATCAGATTTTTGACTGAGTGCGTAGTCTAGGCTTGATGTCACACAGTTCAAATACTGTAGATTCTCTTACCAAAATCCATTCACCTATTGCTGCTCTACGAAACTGTCGTGCCAAAAATAAAATCTTTGTGGGAGAAAGTTTTAAATTTTGTGAGGCGGACTACTTACTCCAACTAGTTGCTATAGGACTAGCTGGCAAAACAGTTTCTAAGTAAAGCTTTCAAAATAAATCTACCATACAGTCTCAGTGAAATTAACTTACAGAACAAGATAATTTAGCGGAATGAAGAACCGAAGCATACTATACTCCAATGCAGATCCTCCCTTTCATTAGATTGTCCCAACTAGTTGCTATGAGACTGGTTGGCAATATAGGCTATCATTCTCAAAGGCTTGCAAAATAAATTCGGTACAGCTCAAACTGAATTGAATCTACAAATTCTGAGTGACAGTCAACTCTCGGAACTATAAAGTTTAGAGGAATGAAGGAACTGGAACTTTACTCTAATGCAGAGATCATCCTCATCCATTTTTGTTTCGTTGTCTTTTTTTACAGTGTACTTGTACTAGTTACAATTGTTGTTGTTGTTGTTTTGGCTGTTATTGTCTGGGCTTGAGCGATTTGTCTTTGGCTGCAGTCAAATGTCATTCGAAAGAAATCAAAGCCAAAACGTGAGCTGGCAATTAAGTCAGCCAACTTTAAACGATCGAATGCCAATCGTTGTTGTTGTTGGTTTTTTTATTGTTTTTGGTCTGGTCTGGACGGTACTGACTGCTTGACTGAATGCCTTTGGCCGTGTCAAATGCTGTGCAACGTTCTTAACTTGGCTCATATGTCACTTAGTTGCAGTTAACTGGCAAGCCAATGCCAGCCAAATACAAATACATATTTGAATTTAAATGCTGGCCATATAAGTATCTTTTGTTGGCCATACCATAATGAAAAACAATGTTGAAGCAGCCGCAGCAGACGGTAGGAATTTCTGGCCAAAACCAAAAGGGGCACAATTTTCCGGCTATTCTTGGTCGGTTGGTCGTCTTGGTTGTACATTGTCTTGATTAGTTTTCCCTATATGCTGATTGTAGGCAACTGAATGACTGACTGACTGACAATTGTGACGAATAGCAGTCAAGAGTAAAACGTCATTTGGCCAATACACCAATACGTCAATACTATAAGCTACAATGTATGTACTTTGGTTTGGTTGGCTACTGTGGCCAATTTGTGTACAGTTTTGCTTTGGCCGCCATTTCCGTTTGCAGCCTTCCACAGTACCAAATCGCTTGGTGAGAATTTCCAAGAACCTCTCTCTGCCAGCTGCATAACTGAATAAGTCGATGAATAAATGAATGAATGAAATGGATATAGACATGGGCACAGACACAGACACAGACAGAAACACAGATACACAGATACAAATAAATGCACAATCACAATGAAGAAATTTACACTAACGAGCAAAGAAATAGAAACACGAAGTTTTTATTACCAAAATAATTAGCAGAAAACATTTTTTTTTATTACGAGTAAGAATTTAAACTCGCTCATTAAGTAATAAAAAAAAAATAATAAATTATGCATGACTTAATAAAACGCATTTATGAAACTGTTATAAATTCATAAAAATTAGTTTTTAACATGAAGAAAATATGGCAAAAGCATTGGACTTGAACTGGGCTGCCATTGTAGCCCTCTATTTATAAAGATTTTTCTGCATGTCAAATTTGATTTCGGTCATAATGTTTAGTAGATGGGAATGGTTAATTTTGAGATATGTTATTTAAATTGCTCTAGTTTATTTATTTTTATAAACTCTAAATCAACACAGTAAGTAATATAAATAAATTAAATATTAGCTTAAAAAAATTCGAGTGTAAGCAATAAGTAACTAAGACTACCTAAAATTGCTCTGGACTCTTAAGAAGAGCCTCTCTATAAAAAATTAAGTAATCTGTTCTTTATTTTTTTTTTTTGTAAGTTTGACTTTTATAATACATTTTTAACGCTGAATATCCACCTTAATACTGGTACTATCTGTTTCAAAATAAAATTCAACTTTTATAAAATTTTCAATGATCATCCACTTAAAGTTTGGGATTGCATTATGAGAAAGTAAAATATTCGTAGGTTTTTGCAAAATTCAATCGATTTACTCCAAAAAAAAAGACGAAAAATTAAAAAAAAAAAATTGCACAAAAGCTCCCTCTGGCGGCACTCAACCAAAAAAAAAATATCAAGAATGGTTTTCTCGACTCCAAAAACGCTCCTAAAGCATTTGGCTAGAGAAAAAATAATATTATTCCGCTTGAATGACAATGTCTAAACCGATTTTAATAATATTACAAAAAAAACTTATTTTGAAAAATTTGTAACTTTCGACCCACCCTTATATACATGATATTTAAGATTAATATCACTACTTAACTCTGTTTAATTTAAATAAAAAAGAAAATGCTTAATACAAATTTGAAAAATGAATGGTTCACTTGCTCTTAACTATCAAGAGAAAACCGAACATACAATTTTGAATTATTTATTTAAATTTTTTTTAGATCCAACTTCTGTTTAAAGTTATTTTTTCTCGATTAAATAAATATCTATATACCCTTTATTTGTCTTCTCTTAATGTTGCTTTAAAATTTTCACATCTAAGTCTTGTACAACCCTCGCGCTGATATTTTCTTAATTTTAATTTAATAATTTTTAATAAAAAAAAAATTTAATTTAAAATAAAAATACTAAATTAAATATTTGGATACATCCATAAAAAAATAAATATGAAATTAAAAAATTTTAAATAAAATTTAAAAAAAATTTTGAGTTTAAATTTTATTTCAAGCTTAAATATATATATAAGTTCCTCTCCGGGTGGAGCGTAGGGCCATAAAGTTAAAGCTTAAATCCAGTTGTTAAATTATTAATTAAATTTTTCTAATTTCCAATTTTTTTAAAAAAATTCAAATTTTTATTTTTAAGAAAAAAATTGGTAAACGTATTTTTTTCATAGCTTTATTGACAATCGATCTCCCTTGAAGAGAAATTGCATAGAAAACGAATAAAAATTTTCAAAATGTATATATTTTTTTTAATAAAAAAAATATTTCTATTAAAAGCAAAACTGTAAAAAAATTTAATTTGACCTAAAAAAAAAATTCTATAAAACTCCGAAAAAAATATTTAAAAATATTTTTTTTTAATTTAAATATTTCAAAGCCTTATTGAAATTCTGTCTTCTTTAAAAAGGAATTGCAAAGAAAATAAAACAAAATATATAAAATTTATATTTTTAATTAAAAATTAAATTTCTATTTAACCCAAAAAAAACTATTTTTCTATCTTATTGAACTCTTAAAAAAATTTCCATAACATTAACAAAATCGTTCAAAAAATTGTTTCTTAAAAAAAATGTTTAAAAAATATTACAGAGCCTTATTGTCAAACTGTTTTTCTTAAAAAGAAATTGCAAAGAAAATGGAAAAATATTTATAATTGTTCTTTTTAAAGCTAAAAAATCAAATTCTATTAAAAAAAAATTATTTATTCATCTCTTCAGAGTGTAAAATTTTTTCTGCCTATTGATCTTATAAAAAAATTTCTAAAAATTTAAACGAAACTTCAAAAAATGGTTCTTAAAAAAATTGTTTAAAAATATTTCAGAGCCTTACTTACAACCTGTCTTACTGAAAAAGAAAATGAAAAAAAATCTATTTTAATAAATAAAAAATTTAAAAAAATAAGTTTTTTGCCTTAGTGAGCTCTTAAAAAATAAAAATTTTTTATGTTTCTTATTAATAATATAAAATTAGTTAATGATAAAAATGGAAAATAAAATATTTCAGAACCTAATTAATAAAAATTTACATAAAATGAAAAGAAAAATCAACAAATTGTTAAAAAAAAAGAACTGTAAAAAATATTGCAAAGCTTAATGGACAAAAATTTCCATATAATTAAAAAAAATCAACAAATGGTTTTTTACAAAAAAAAACTTGTTAAAAAATATTTTAAAGCCTTATTGACAACCTGTTTTCGTTAAAAATAAATTGCAGGTTTTTTTTTTATTTAAATTAATTTGACAAATCATGACTATAAGATTTCTAATTTTTCTCTAAAAAATAATACTTTTAATTAATATTATACCTTTTTGTACATAGCCAAAGTAATATCCTTAAAAATTATACCTACTGAAATCATATTTTTTGTTAATGTTAAAAAAAAGGTATTTTTTTAATAAAAAATTATTCAGAGCCTTATTAGACACAGAAAAGAGAATATTTGACTATAATTTTTCTCTAGAAAAATAATATTTTTAATATTATTAATTTAATAATAAGATTATTTGACTTAATTTTTGTCTAAGAAATAATATTTTTAATATTATATTTTTTCTACACTGCCGACTAATCTCCTTAAAAAAATACTTACTGAAATCGTATATTTTTTAAAAACTGTTTAAAAAATGTTTTTTTGTTTTCATATCTTACTTATGCAATTATAATGGCTTAATACTTGAATTTATCTATCTGAAAATCCTTCTCTAAAAGCTAACATTAAAAAACTTCAGAAGTAATGATAAAGATATTTCAGAGATTCTAAAAACATAAAAAAATGCACTAAAGCGCCCTCTGACGGTAATCCGAAAACAAATATAAAAGAATGTTTTTATGGACCCTTTTAGCTATCTAAATTGGTACGTTACGAAAATAGGATAAAGGGGCTTGACATTTATTTTAGAGCTGTAGCTTCTACGATAAAGGTTCTTGAAAAGACCCCTAGCGCCAAAATCGCGATGCGCTTTTCTCGATTTTTATACCCTGTACCGTATGGTACTAAGGGTATATTAAGTTTGTGCAAGCCGAAAATGTATGTAACATATAGAAGGAGACGTCGGAGACACCCCAAAGTTACCTAAAATATGATCAGGGTGAATAGAGAAGTCGATATACCCATGTCCGTCTGTCCGTCTGTCCGTCTGTCCGTCCGTCCGTCCGTCCGTCCGTCCGTCCGTGTGAACGCCTAGATCTCAGAGATGGTAAGAGCTAGAGTTACCAAACTTTCACATTAGATCCCATATTATTCCATAGGAGGCAAGTTTATTTTATTTTTTTGATATCGGGGATAAATTATATAGCTCCCATGGGGGTGTTTGAGACGACCTCGACAAAAAAAAAGCGTTTCAGATGAATAATTCGTTTGTTTATGAAGATATCGTAACGAAATTTGGCATTCGAAAGTTTTTTATAGTTCCCAATCACTGTACCAAATTTGATCAAAATCGGTTGACTATATCATATAGCTCCCATAGGACCGATCGGCCAAAATAACTTTTTTAAAGAAAAATTCACTACATTTCGTTTTTTAATAAAGATATCCTAACCAGATTTGGCGTTTGGAAATTTTTTAGACCACTTAAGCAATGTGCCAAATTTGAACAAAATCGGTTGACTATATCATATAGCTCCCATAGGTCCGATCTTCCAAAAAATCGATTTTTTAACAAAATTTGTTGTGTTTCGTTTATTTGTTAAGATATTGGGATCAAATTTGACATTCGTGAGTATTTTGTAGTTCCTAAGCACTGTACCAAATTTAATCCAAATCGTTTGACTACATCATATAGCTCCCATAGGACCAATCGGTCCAAAAACACGTTTTTATACCCTGTACCGTATGGTCCAAGGGTATATTAAGTTTGTGCAAGCCGAAAATGTATGTAACATATAGAAGGAGACGTCGGAGACACCCCAAAGTTACCTAAAATATGATCAGGGTGAATAGAGAAGTCGATATACCCATGTCCGTCTGTCCGTCTGTCCGTCTGTCCGTCCGTCTGTCCGTCTGTCCGTCCGTCCGTCCGTGTGAACGCCTAGATCTCAGAGATGGTAAGAGCTAGAGTTACCAAACTTTCACATTAGATCCCATATTATTCCATAGGAGGCAAGTTTATTTTATTTTTTTGATATCGGGGATAAATTATATAGCTCCCATGGGGGTGTTTGAGACGACCTCGACAAAAAAAAGCGTTTTAGATGAATAATTCGTTTGTTTATGAAGATATCGTAACGAAATTTGGCAATCGAAAGTTTTTTATAGTTCCCAATCACTGTACCAAATTTGATCGAAATCGGTTGACTATATCATATAGCTCCCATAGGACCGATCGGCCAAAATAACTTTTTTAAAGAAAAATTGGCTATATTTCGTTTTTTAATAAAGATATCCTAACCAGATTTGGCGTTTGGAAATTTTTTAGACCACTTAAGCAATGTGCCAAATTTGATCAAAATCGGTGGACTATATCATATAGCTCCCATAGGTCCGATCTTCCAAAACATCGATTTTTTAACAAAATTTGTTGTGTTTCGTTTGTTTGTTAAGATATTGGGACCAAATTTGACATTCGTGAGTATTTTATAGTTCCTAAGCACTGTACCAAATTTAATCCAAATCGTTTGACTAGATCATATAGCTCCCATAGGACCAATCGGTCCAAAAACACGTTTTTTATACAAAATTCGATGTGTTTTGTTTGTTTGTAAAGATATTTGAACTAAATTCGGCATTCAGATCTTTTTTAAGGTATTTAAGCACCGTGTCAAATTTTATTGAAATCGGTTGACTATATCATATAGCTCCCATAGGAACGATCGGTCAAAAAAAAATTTTTGCTTAAAAATTCTTCTGTTTTTGGTTTTTTGTGAAGAAATCGGACTTTATTACAAGCTAGTGGTACAGGGTATCCTAAAGTCGTCCGCGCCCGACTTTACGTCCGCCATTTTTTATACAAAATTCGATGTGTTTTGTTTGTTTGTAAAGATATTTGAAATAAATTTGGCATTCGTATCTTTTTTAAGGTATTTAAGCACTGTGTCAAATTCCCATAGGAACGATCGGTCAAGAAAAAAATGTTTGCTTAAAAATTCTTCTGTTTTTGGTTTTTTGTGAAGAAATCTGACTTTATTACAAGCTAGTGGTACAGGGTATCCTAAAGTCGTCCGCGCCCGACTTTACGTCCGCCATTTTTTTTAAATACTAGAGATCTCTGTTAATCTCTACGCAATCTATTGTTGTGCTTCAAATGTCTTTTGAAGTGTTTGAAACCTATCAGAAAGCTGTTTAGCGATTTCTAGCACACGCCTAAGTAAGCTTAAAGTATTATGCAGTACTGACAATTAAAAGAACTGAATAATTATTATAGTAATTATCAAAGTCGAAAGCTTTTAACTTCTTTTCATGCAGTTCGCTTCTGTGCGTACTGTACCCATTTAACGCATTAGAAAATTCTTCGTAAAGTTTCGATGATTAATGTTGATAGTCATGTTTATAATAAAAAATATTGTTTCTATTTAATTGACCCGGAATATATGCAGATGTAGTTATGTTAGTTACATTTATCTGTTGTTTGTAGTTTAGTCGTCTGTCTTTTGGATATCTTTTGTAGTCTGTCTGCGATTTTAATCATTTAATTAAGAGTATGCTTTTTAATTTGTTCAACAGAAAAAATTACTAGTCTCTAAAGTAATTGGGGAGGAGGCATATTGGAGTGGCGGAGGAGGGAGGCAGCGTCTTTGGCGGGTTGCACGTTGCACACGCAATTTGTAAATATTTCATTTCATTATATAGTATAAATGCATATATATCTTTTTTAATTTTAAGTGAGAGTCTCTCTCTCTTTTTTTTGTTTTTTAACTGGAGCGCCTTGAATGCTTGTTATATGGAGGAAGGTATCATTGTGGCAAGGTATCTGTTGCAGGTTGCAGTAGTCATCATAATTGCACGCAATGAACTTGTGTATGATAATGGGAATGGCGATGACGATGACGATGGCGATGACGATGGCAATGGCATTGATAATGATAATGATGATGATGATCATGTGTGATGATGATGGCAAAGAGATACGAATGGATGTAATTGCAATTTGTAGCATTGTTATGTTGAGTTTTATTGTCTGTTCAGAGTTGCGTGAGATTGTGCTTGCCACACCCACTTGCAACAACATATTGAAATCAATTGTGTTTATCTGTAGAAACGTGACAAAAATTCACTCATGGAATTTTCATTCGCAAAGGGCAAAGTTAACAAGGTGCTTAAGTCATAGAGTACTCCCTATACGATATAGTATATGTACTAACTATATAGTATGCATAGTAAGCATACGGAAAAGGGATTTTGTGGCAAACAGATAGACAGACAGCAGTGGGACAAACAAGCAGACAGAGAGATAGACAGACGGACAGATAGACAGCTAGCCAGCTGTGGCAAGTTGCTGCTGCTGCTGCTGTTGCAAGCAGCTAAGTCAATGGGTTTTTGGGGCTTGCCAACTTTGGCAGCGGTTTTGTTGTAGTTGTTGTTGCAACCACACTCGAGGAAACACGCACAGCCAAGCAAAATAAGAACCAGGTCGTGTTCTGGGTTGGCCAGGATAATTTCTAGTATGTTCTGTGGTGCATTGTCTACATATCGTCGCTTTGTTGTAACCTTGACGTGAGTGAATTTAATTTGATTGGGGATTTGTGACTTACAGCGGGAATCATGGCGGCGCCCCCAGTGAGTAGATCTAATTACAAAAAAAAATTTAGATTTCCAGTGTAAGCTCGAAAAAATGTTGCAGTGGTTGACATTTTTGCTGTATCAATCGTCATTTTGAAATATTAGGGTCAATTTATAAAGGTTCAAGAGTCTTGAAATTAAGGGGCACACCTAGTGTGACAGCCTAAAAAAAAGGCCATTTTTGGGAATTAATAAAAAAAAAACTAGTGAATCAATCTATTTAAAATTTTGAGGGTATATTTATACATGTTTTGAGAATACACAGTAAAATTTTTGAAATAAAATATTGAATATTTTTGAAATGACACGCGATCTCCGGCGGCGCCAAAAAAAAAGTTGCTCCACTGCTGGAGTGATTGCAGCCTTCTCCGTTGATAAAACCTAAAAAAAAAATTCTCGTAAACTAAAACATATTGTCTGTACAATGAACCTCGGGCGAACAAAAAAATCGAAAATTGACAAAATGGCGGCATGTTGAAAAAAAAAGTTAAATTTTTCCCAAAATTTTGGTCGTTTTTGGCTTCCCAAAATTCGATTTTTGATCAGATCAAAAAACTGGAGGTTCATGGTATGGAGAACTATATAGAGGAGATGCAAATAAAATTTGATAGCGATCGGATCATTTGTCTTCGAGTAATCACTCCAGCAAATTCGAAAACTGCTGTTTCGAGAAAAACGCGTTTAAGGGGCACACCTAGTGTGAAATTTTCAAAAAATTAATTTTTTTTTTCAATATTTCTATAGGTTATACCTTTAAAAATAACATACTAAAATTTTAAATCGATATCTTAAATAGTTTTAGAGTTACAGCCATTTAAAAGAGTAGCCGCTCTGCAGTTAGATAGTTGGTATATACCTGAGATCGCGTGTCATTTCAAAAATATTTAATATTTTATTTCAAAAAATTTACTGTATATTCTCAAAACATGTATAAATATACCCTCAAAATTTTAAATAGATGGATTCACTAGTTTTTTTTTATTAATTCTCAAAAATGGCCTTTTTTTAGGCTGTCACACTAGGTGTGCCCCTTAAAGATAAAATGATCGTTTTCACTGTTATAGAGCGGCTACTCTTTTAAATGGCTGTAACTCAAAAACTATTTAAGATATCGATTTAAAATTTTAGTATGTTATTTTTAAAGGTATAACCTATAGAAATATGGAAAAAAAATTAATTTATTTTTTGAAAATTTCACACTAGGTGTGCCCCTTAATGCATCATCTGAAGTAAGCTTATGATCATTAAGAGTCTCAAGAAGAAGCTGATTCAGGGGTCATTATTTCCTAATGACCCTGCATAGTGACGAATCCAAATGCGACTCCAAATTCAATTCGAATCCGAGTCCAAATCAGACTTCGAATCCATTCCATATCCGAATTCAAATGCAAATGATTAGCATTTAGCAAATTCAATTCTGAATACAAATCCTACACCGAATCCAAATTCAATTCCCAATCCAAATCCGACTCCGAATCCATATCCAAATCCGATTCCGAATCCAAATCCGAATTCCTCTACCCGTCTCCTAGGCGCGGCGATGGGTGGTAGACAAATTTAAATCGGGGCTTAAAGGCGGACTTTATTAAGTGGGCTGCGGACCTATATCCA
This sequence comes from Chymomyza amoena, assembly GCA_037043745.1. Classification (NCBI taxonomy): domain Eukaryota; kingdom Metazoa; phylum Arthropoda; class Insecta; order Diptera; family Drosophilidae; genus Chymomyza; species Chymomyza amoena. Next base: position 161,248 of record JBAMAX010002091.1, read on the forward strand.
AATCCGATTCCGAATCCAAATCCGAATACAAATCCGAATACAAATCCGAATTTCTCTATCCGTCACCTGGGCGCGGCGATGGGCACACTTTATTAAGTGAGTCTACCTGCGGATCTAGGATCTGATCTATAGGAGGTTTCTCTCTCCAAAGTCTATATATATAAGAGCTTCCAAAAACCCATTTTTCCCACTTTTTAGAAGAGTCCGGACCAGAAAATCACCTCCGTGGATATGCCACTGAGGAGGCCGCTAGATGAGTTGGCTGTGTTTACTTTGTCCCATTTTCGATCATGGCATTGTGTTGGAAAGCTTAAATGGTTTTTGTTAGGTGGGTCTAAACTGTCAATCTTGATCATGCTTGAGCTGGGAAGATCCAATATGTTTACTCTATGCAAAACACAGTAGCGGATTCAGGGGGGTTGAAAAGAAGTTGGGAAATGTTGTGTCACCTTTTTCAATGAAGTTTCGATTAGGCTGGCAGGAGATGTTTCAAGCAACATCGCTTAAATTTTTCAGATAGGAGCTATAATCAGTCAATAGACCATCCATCTGGCAGTAGAGATAACCCCCTTGGCAGTTTCATACCATATCGATTTTGATGAAGTAATCGAATTAAACAAATAGCTGATTCGAAGTAATGCAGAGGTCTTTAGTGGACTTCGTCTGCCATATTGGCTTGGTATTTTCGGTCGTAGTTTGACGCATTCGTTGACTGACACAGGGATGTCGGCCGCAAATATACTTTACTATAGAGGACTGGATCGAGGACTCTAACCTGGGGTATTCCAGTTTATGCTATCCTTATAGGCGTTGTCCTAACCATTGCTAGAGCTTCGCGATTTCAGACTCTTTAAAAAGCCGATAAGATGTTCAGAAAAAGATCATGGCCGAATTTTCCCTTTAAAAATTTCGAAATCCGAGATATGCTTTCTTTAACTCTCACAGCTTCAAAAAAAAATCGTCGGAATAAGATTCCCGAAGTCTCTTGAAACTGACTGGACTTTCAGAGGGTAATTTCTGTGCTGAACTTTGTTTTATAATGGGATGCACCGAATAAACTATGCCTAAAGGTACTCCGCTTTTATATTTTTTCAAAGCGTAATGTTGAGGCTTTTTATATCAGAATCAAAATTGGAAAAATGCCAACAAAATTGGAATTGACGGATATTCCGCAGATTCCTTCAGAAACCATGCAAGATACGACATATTTTAAAATATAAGAGTTACGCAGCGTTATACTCTACTCACTATATTGTATTCAAGTTGGTGAAGTTGGAATCGGGGTGGGAATATAATAGGTGCAGCAAAATGGTGTAGCTGTGACGAAAAAGTATTTTAAATAGTGTCGATTGGTCGTGTTTTCCGACTTGATAAAATCTCAGAGATCCAGATGGAATGGGAGGAAAGGTTTTTAAAATATGCGGCTTTAGTGACTTTGCTGGTTCGTTTCACATTTATAATTTTATTGTAATACTTATAGATGGGATCGTTGTTGGAATTTCACGAGTGTGAACTAAAAATGATTTTAAAATATGCAAGTTGGACGGACTTTCCGATCCGAAACCATCATTATTCTTTTGTAATTACTAGATAGCGGAATTGGTGTAGCAAACAGGATGATTACGCAGGCACAGATATTATTCTTTCAGCCCCCTCTCAAAACTTTCTTCCCTCTGTTCACTCAAAAAGGCGTCCCAAAGGTCCGCAAGGCCTCTGGGGGATACGGCCTTATGCCGAGCTGTCTACCTATCTACTAGATAATAATAATTGTGAAATTGAGAAGGAAATCTAACTATATATACTTGCAGAGTATGACTCCCTTACCAGAAGAAGGATATCATTTTTTGGTGGGCATAAAGTATCAATATATGACAACACCCGACTAGACCCCTAAATAATTAAATTTGCCGCAGATATTGGGCTAGTTGAGGAGCTCTAGGACTAGTAGGAGAACTCCTATGCTTCATTAGGAGAGAAGGACAACATCAGTGGTAGTAGCGCTAGAAGGGAAGGCCCTTTGCTACACTAGAAGAGAAGGACGGCAGTAGTAGTGCTGGAATATAGGACAATAGACCCTATTACTAGATAATTGATCGGATTGAAAATTCCGCGCTTGTCGACTAAAGAGAATTATAAAAAAAGTATTACACGGGTTTTTAACGAACCAATACCAGCTCTAATAATTTTGTGTCAATCTATAGAGATGGGATTAATGTCGGAATTCCGTGAGTTAAACTAAAAGCGAGCTAAGCGAAATCCCAATTACCTGGCTTACAATTTCATATAGGTATAATAACAGCTCCATAAGAGTATAAAAACGTCTATTAACTGCATTATTCTTTTGGCTGCTTCTGTTACGGCTGCTGATGTCGGCGTCGTCATCATCATCCTCACCATCATCATCATCATCGTCCAGCTTGTTTACTGTGTCGTCCCTGTGCCATTTGCATGATAACGTGTTTATAATTTTGACCCAGTTTAGACATTTTACCTCCTAACCACACCCCACCACACCCCCCTAATACACTTGCCGCCACTCTTGCGTACTCTCTTCTCTCTTACTGCCTGCCTGCCTGCCACTCTCTATTGTTTGCAGCAAAAATATGGCACAGATTTCATAAACTGCACCGCCCACAACACGCCCCTTTTTTGCATGTGCTTTTTTGTTGTTGTTGGTTCTGTTCCTGGTCGTTGTTTTTGTTGTTGTTGTTGTTGCTGGCTGGTGTTAGTGTTTGGTCAGTCAACTGGCATACATTTATCTTTTGGGCATGCCAGTCGCATGCCTCGCATCCGTTACTGATGTCCTTAATTGCTGCGACGCTGCGGCCAGCATTTGTTGCAGTTGTTGCTGCTGCTGCAAGATTAACATGTCGACTTGCTGGCTGGTCGCCTGGTTGCCTGCCTGGTTATGCCTTTGGCCTTTATATGCCCCTTTGCTCTCTGCATAAATTTGCATGCATTGTGTGTTAGCCAGGAACATGCCCCATAACCAGGCATGCCACCGCACTGACCGAACGCCCGCCCGCCCGTTTATTGATAGCTGCATTTTATTTTTGTTTCATTGACCATTTAAGCGCATCGGCCTTCAAATGACGCACTTCAAAAATTTTCGAAAATATTAGTTTCTTTTATTTTTTTATAATTATTATTTGGCTATTTTTGGCCACTTGCATTTTGCACTAATTAATATTTCAATGCAAGTGGCGCACAAAAACAACAAACAACAAAGAAAAAACAAACAAAATCGGCGGCAATGCGACGACTCTTTGGTGGCGCCACAGCTGGGGGCGTGACTGGATATCGTGACAAGCGTGAAATAAACGTAATTTTAGGTATTTCAAATTTGTATGGTTTTGTATTAGAGAACTTTGGGGTCGTGTAGCTTGGATTTCCCAATACCCACCCCGCTTTCTTTATTCATATCGGTTGTGTCGTGATGTTCTAATTTCTATACCGATGTATACAAACCTAAAATGGATTTAGTTTTCTAGTTTTTGTGGACTTCTTTTCTCTTCTTCTTTTCTCTGATTTTAGCTTTTTTGGGACCATTTTTTAAATTTCCATATACCACGCTTTTTCTTTTGAACTGTATATGAAAGAAAATGTTACTCTTTGTGTACACTTTTTTATCTCTTTTCGTGGCTAATGCGATTTTGAGCGTTTTTTTCAGTGAGAATTCTAACAGTTCCAAAAATGTCCGCTTCAGGGCGCAAGAAGAGAAATCGCCGCGAGGATAATGCGGCAATGAGAAGAAAATTGAGCTGAGGTTGAGGAACTTCCATCATTAGACACACACACACACACAACATAACTTATTTCGTTACGTGACGATTTAAACCATTTTAGGCCATTTGAGGCTCTATGCTCCACTTAGGAGCCCAGAGTTCATAGTAGTAGTAGTAGGCCATTTGATGATCTACCCACTAGCTGAATTAAGGAACTTCGTTAAAAAATAAGGTAGATGAAGGATTAAATCTTTGTTGTAGATAGAATGATTTTTGGTGCATGACAATCGATTTGATCTTCTCGGGCTACATTTTTCTTAAGTAGTTCCAAGTCTTTAAAATATTTTAGATTTTTTAACCCGCTTATTGGCGGAGTAATCAAGAGATCAAAATATTTAATAATATAAATAATTTCCCTGGCTGACTATTTTGTCAATCGCCCCTGGGAGGAGCGTGGGGATCTCTATTAACAACTGTTCGAACGGAATTAATTAAATCTAATAAAGCAGCTCGGATTCGGCTATAAATTGTAGGTCCCTGTTCCTTTCGATCCAAATATTTAATACCATGATTAACTTATTGACAATTAATGATAGGACTCGCCCAATTTTTTTAGTGTCTTTTAATCAAATTCGTTTTATCAGAGTAAATTCATATTAGGAATTACAAATCGATAAGCAAAGGGTGTTTTTTTAAGTGCGTCCGAGCTTCAGACCTCTTATAAATACAGTATAACTAATGTAATGATGAAATTTCGAAACAAATATCGCTGATCATCTCTGTATTTCTGTATCAATCACCATTGGTAACAAGTTGCCCAACATAATTTTTCGATAAATTAGCATTTTTCTCTAGACTGACCTCTATAACATCGATATTTTCTTCGGACCGTGCTGTTCTCATTCTGCTTGGTGGTTGGACATTGTAGAATTTCAAATAAGTATGAACATGGTCAGGATCACGATGCTTTAAATGACGATTGTTCGGTCTATAAATTGTACAAAGAGCTCTATAAGTTTTTACAACAAAACAGTGATTTTGCTTATAAATCTTGCAGATTTTAAGACGTTCTTGTGGTGTAAATTTTTCTATGATGAATTAATTGTTATGAATAAAATTCCATTGACATTTGTCAGAAGTGGTAACGGGTTACAGAAATATCCCTTTTCGATAATCCGGACCCTATTAAAAAATACCCTTCATAACTTGCGTTCTAATATTGTGCGTCCAAGTGACTAGTCAATATCGCTTGAAAAAAAGGAATTCTTAATACCTACCAAACATCGCATAATATATTTTATCTATATTGCGCTTAAGATAAAATCTTTGTTATAGCCTTCAAAAATATCTTGAATACAAAATGAAGATCTAACAAATTTATAATAAAAATGAGGAACAGCTTCTCGCTATAAAAATCATTTCGCGCCTATCTCAGTTCGGACTTAAATTATTTGCTGAAAACTGTTGTGAAAAACTTCAAAAGCTCTTTATCCAATAAATCGTTATGATTATAAGATAAAATAATTTCAAGGTTGCTAACTAAATTAAAGGTAGAGATTTTACCTAGTTAACAACAAGTTTATAAAAATACATATTTTACAAGAATTCTGCTCGATTAAGATCGTTTGCCTATAAACGATTCAGCGATGTTTTAAAGAAGTCTTAACGTTGGGAACTTAACATAAGAATGAATTTGTACATCGTCGGTAAACTTGAAGATTTTTGATAAACGTCCAACTACAGTTCTATTTTTGGCTGCTGCCATTATTTTGGGCGTTACCAATTCTTGGACCTTACATATAATATATATATATCAGTTTCTATAAGCTTTACGGCTGCGAATTTCGACCCTATACTTTTACAAAAAAACAACATCGTTTGATTTCTTAGAAAAATAAAAGCTTACTAAACTTGATTAAGATTAATGTGCTGCCTTATCTTATTTCTTGCACGCGTCAATGAAAAACAGCGTGATTAACATTATCGTGAGTACTTAGTTAGAATAATTGCTCACGTGCTCCACACTAGTGATGGCAAATAGGAAATTAGAAAACTGAGTGGTCCAAGGCAGATGCTTAAGTAAATAACTTTACTGAGTGGCATTTGGACATATATTTGTTGTTGCTGCTGCCACCATGCCACCAACAATTGCGCGAAATTTTTCAAATACAGCCGCCTTTAATTGAAAAGTTTTTGCTATTGTGCAAAGTTTTGTATATTTTTTTTAGCTTGGTTTTTCATTTGGTTTTCCGAGGCTCAAATTTATGGGTGTTTTGATACACTTTATCAATGGGGTAGTATAGATTTGATTAATGCATGAAACTGATAGAAGTCTTGTTTATATAAAATAGCTTAGTCGCAACTCGTGTAGCGATTTTCATATGCACGAGTAACGATATATGGTAGTAAGCCCAGTGTAAGCTTAAGAATTAAAACCATATTGACTTTGTGTCGATAAAGTCCTTATAACTGACCTAATTGTTTGGTTCGACTGCACATAAAATTAGCCATACGTATAGTTTATTTCGACCCTATGAATATTATTTAGCTGGAAAAATTACGACTCCTTGAAATTTGCGAAATAGGGATAAAGTCGTGAGTACTAGAGACGTCTGTGCGATGTTAATAATATTTGTTAAAAACGGTGGAAGATAATCCGAAAATATTTTAAAACGCCCACGTCAAAAATTTTCATATCATCGAAATTCCTCCTGATTTTAAACTGAAAGCTTTTTAAATATTTAAGAAAAGTTCGAGTTCTAGGTAAGAAAAACACATTGAAAAGCAACATATGGGAAATATTATACCATTACAAGGGCAGTTCGCCAATTCATTGTTAAGGTTCTAAGTCATAAATGCGCTATAGAGTCATAAGACAAAAAGCGGCATAAAATAAATAAAATTAATAAAAAAAAAAGATTGTGTGACGTTACATTTGTGCGACAGAACATAGGATAAACCGAACAACTAGCTTTTTAATCGATTTTTTATGCCTATGCAGATATTTAGGTAGGAATTTATTAGGCTACAAAAATATATACCATATTGGCGTGACGTTACATTTGTACGACAGAACATAAGAAAAACCGAACAGCCAGCTTTTGAAATTTTATTATCTAGGTAAGCATATAATTGGGTACAAAAATAGAATAAATGATAATAATGACAATCGATGAAAATAAACTTATAAGCAAAAATGTACTTAGCGTGACGTTACAAAAAAGTAGGGATTTATGACTTGGATAGCAAATAACAAATTTCTGCGAATATGGAAAGATTTTTAAAATTCTTTTTCGAAATGATGTTAGAATATTGCGTAGGTCATTAAATTAAAAAAAAACCGTAGTCATGGCGTGACGTTACTTAAGGATTGTATTTACAATTTTTTTTTGTAAATTTATTAGTTTGAAATGATGTTAAAATTAGTGTAGGCCATTAAATTTAAAAAACATGGTCATGGCGTGACGTTACTTAAATTTGTATTGAATATATTTTTATAATTTTTTAGTTTGAAATGATGTTAGAATTAGTGTTGGTCATTAAATTAAAAAAACGTAGTCATGGCGTGACGTTACTGAAATTCGTATTCTACATTTTTATGTTATACCTTTTTGTATTCGACTTGTTTGATTTAAATAAAATACAAATTGCGCCTTCAATATAAATAATATTTATGGAGCTATTGATTTTTATTTAATTTATTTTTAAAGTAGATATGGTATAATTATAATAAACAACAAAAATAAGATTATCTTAGAAATCGACAAATCGTTTCAAATCACGACTTTTTAGCATTATAGACTAAATTAAATAGCTTTTCGGTACATCTCTTTAATAATTTAAGAACAATTTTTCAGTGTGGGAAAATGCCTTAAAACGAAATCTGATGCTGTTAATCATTATAGTTTTGTGAGAGATTAAGGCTTCGGGTGCAGCGTTTTAGCTGGGGGGTTTCAAATGTCGGGAAATTAATAATAATTTTTAAAGCCTTTTGATGGATAGGATACTGCCCTATGTTTCGCCAAGAGCGACTTTTAAATGCATAAATGTGATAAGGAGAGTATACTGAAGACTTGTTTTAAGACTGGTTGGAATATTGAAAGCATTTTTCAGGACTGAAACTGTTGGGAAGCTTAATAGCTTATTCGGAATATGATTTCATTGTGAAGTTCAAGGAAATAAATGAAATATGAATAGGATAGTGAAGAATTTTTTAACGATAGTTTGGAATAATGAAAGCATTTTTCGCGACTAAAACTGATAAGAAGCTTAATAGCTGTGTTATTATATGATTTCCTTGTGAAGCCCAGCATCTCAGCCGAAAGGAATTTAAATTCTAAAATTTTTTAAAATTTTTCGAAACTTTTTATTAGACGGAATTTACATTTTTCGATACCGGTTTTTTCACAAAACGAAATGGAATACTAAATGCCTGTTTCCAAATGCTCTTGATGGGATGCATAGGGTATCCCATTACCAAACAGCGCCCCGTCAAAATCGCTTTCCAGACCTGATTCGCCTAAATGCCTGCTTCCAGATGTTCTTAGACGGGATCAAATTTCTCAAGCCCTGCCCAATTCCCTTATAGGGTATCCACTGCCAATCAGCGCCTCTTCTAAATCTCTTTTTGTAGCTTTTTTTTTCCTTTTTGCATTTTGTTTTTGGTTTTGCTGGTGACGACAATTTGCGGGCAGCAAGCAACATTGCTGCAGACACATTAATTTAAATTAATCACTTGGCTTAATTATAACGGTGCTTTTGTGGTGTCAAGTGAAAGAAGAAGATGAAGACGAAGAAGCTGAAAACGAAGAAGAAGAAGAAGCAGCAAAGACCACGAAGACGACGTCGACGACGACGGAGACTACGAAGACATTATAATAAAAAAGGGACGCTCAGCCATAAATTATTGTACAACAAAGTAAAAGCAACTGCGAAAAAAAAATAAAAAAGAAAATGTACTGAGTAAAAACAAAAAAAAAAATTATACGAAGCAAACTTAGCTAAAGAGTTGCATACATGAAAAGTCAAAGAAAATGCTCATTTATAATTGCCATTGGCGGTGGCAGCAGCAGCCGCAGCAGCAGTGACTGCGGCAGCGGCAGCGACGCCGGCGGTCGACTTCATTACAATAAATTATGCAAACAAGTCAAAGCAGCAAAGCCAGCAGCGACGCCGACAGCGACGTTAACGTAGCGCACACGCGCTGCTTTGTAATTAAAGGGCATTTTTGAGTAGCATTTGTTATGTTTGCTGCTGCCGCTGCCTCTGCTGCTGCTCCCCTTTGCTGTGACGTTTTGCCTGGTCAAAGTTGATGATGTATCTTGTAGATACATAAATGCAGTTACACTCTACACTCCACACTATGCACCGCATTAGTGAAGATCTGAAAAGTTGCTCGTGACTGACTTGACTGAATACAAATGATTAGTTTGAACACATAAATTTATAATAATGTCTTCACGAGAGTCACGCACCTTTCCTATAGAGTATATAATTGCGTTTGAGCGCTTAGCCAAGATCATTAGTCGAGTATTTATGTATAACAAATTAAATTTATTGAATGAGTCTATAATAAAATTAAGCTTTTTTTTATGCACTCAGGTAGCTCGAAAAACGTGAAATACGCATTATTTGCATTTAAGCACGCATTGTTTAAGTGTTTCTTTTTTCTCTTCTGCGCATTATGAATTTGTTAACACTATTAATTAACATTAATTACTGTTTTATAATCGTAGCTTTATTGGTTTTATTGCTTCTTCTTTGATGTTGTCGGTACTTTTCGTGCAGACTGTTAAATTTTTGAGAAGTGATCTCCTTGTTCCAAGAGAGTAAGCTACCGGCTTCCGCAATTCTTCTGCTTGAACAAATCTAATCTGTATCCAACTTGAAGTGTTCAAGATATTTTTTTTCTCCTTTTAGTAGGGAGCTTAGAGCTTTTACAAGAACTTTTCACCGGATTCTTTTTAGCGCAGTTTCCTTAGCTGTGTCCCAACTGATGTTGTGTAGGGATAATTCGATTATTATTGTACGCCGCCAGGTTGGCTTTGGCTTTCCCACTCGTTTGCTTCCTTGGGGGTTACATTCCAAAGTCATCCTGATAATGCTGCTTCGATTTTTCCTTAGAGAATGGCCGACCCAACGCCACTACCGTGTTCTTATCTCAGTGCAGATAGGAACTTCACTTGTACAGTGCCATAGTTCCGCGTTTGATATCCAGTTGGGCCAGAATACCTCGCATAGAATACTTAAGCACTTGTTGAAGAATGACTTATTCAAGATAAATGGTCCTATATTGCTGCTGTTCCCCAAGATAAGTCCTTGTTGGCCTTTGCTATGGAATGCGATGCTATCTTAACCTACAGCTGCTACAGCTCAACACAACGCCGAGATCATACGGAAACATTGCGGTCCATTGTGATGACTATTTTAGAGACAGCAGGAGTAAAGAGATGTGAACGGTAGGGGAGTAGAGTGCAAATGCGGGGAGGTTAAATTGTCAGTTGCTGCCCAATTCGCCTAAACATCCTGCTTGCCGAACTACGAATCCTCAATCGTTAAGAAGAGCCAACTCCCTTATGGACAGATTTGCTAGAATGCCCAGGTCTTCAAGGAGGGGCTTTCCCACTGGGTGCATTTGTTAAGCAGCGCAGAGTAGTCACAGAACATTCGTTGGATGCTCTCTATCTCTTCCTCATCCCCCCAATTGCGATAGAAATCGTTATGAGGAATATACAGCCTCTCAGCCAGTCGCGAGTAGTGTCATTATCCTAGCTCACATTCCTAGCTGCTAGGAGTTGCCTGTTACTTAGTATTCTTCTTTCCTTTATTAGTAATATCTGTCAATAACCTAAAAACACGCACTTTATTCTGCAGCGACATTGATGACCTTTTTATTTGAAAAATTATATATGGCTACCTGTTCACCATCCACCCAATGGTCATCATTTTCGATGGCATTTTTCAATACGAACGTTTCATTGGTATATAGCTCATCTATGCTGTTCCTCAAGGTTTTTAATTAGGTTGCACCGGTTGATCCCTGAGGGAAGTCACACATATACTAGATAGTGGCGAATGTCAGTAGCTTTTGAGGTGCCCTGACGGCTAATATTTTCCATAAGGTAAGCCAGGGTGTTCCTAAAGATTTGAGCCTCGATGTACAGTACATAGAGCGGGGTCAGCGGCAAATGAGGTGCTCCAGAGTCTCTTTGACATCTGTCGCCCTACACTTGCTGCATTCATCGTTGTTGGTAATGCCTAACTTTCCAGCGAGAGTTGCCAATCAGGCAGTGATCCATAAAAACGTCCACTATGCGCCTGCATTTCTTTTCTCTCTTCTGGGAGTTCAGAATAAACTGAGCTATTCTTTTGTTGATTTTTCTTAGGTGTTAGATGCTGGTTACTTATCTCTCGAGTAGATGCAGTTATTTATTAGTAGTTATAATTATTTTTTCCGGCTTGTAACCTTAAAAAAAAAATAAGATCTCACTTCTTGAGAAGGGGACAAAGGACTAATCATTGGGCAATCGTCTTTGCAGATTATAGCCGTCAATCTATGATTATTTACTTAAAAATCGGAATTTTACTTTAAAAGAAGAATGAAAAGATTTTCTATTAGAGATGTGATCGGCTGACTTAAAGCTGTTAAGTCTGGAATCGGCATTGTAATATAAAGAATAAAAGGTTTTTCTAGTTGAGACAAGATGCGGACAGGATTCCATTATAAATAGTACTCCAATATTTGATTAAAACTTTGATAAATGCAACTACGATATGGTCATTGTACCCACAAAGCAGAATGCAAAGATTTTCTATAAGAGAGAGAGGGAGGCCACCCCCTGAAGCATCACATAGTTTATGAATGATCCCTTAGAGATGAGATCTGCGCGGGAATTCATATCATCAGTAGCTCAGTCTGTGATTGCGAAATTAAAGCTTTTATTTATCTTAATATCGGCGTTGTGCCTAATAAGAAGAAAAAAAAATAGTTTTTAATTAGATATGTAATCAGTACGCAAGCCCATCATTATCAATATCTTGTGATAAAGAAATTAAGGATGTTAGATGAAGTATTGTTTTTTATGCAAAAAGCTGAATTAGAAGCTTTTCTATAATAATACGAAATTAGGACAGTACGTTAAACTATCATTATCACCATCTCTGTCTGATCAGAGAACTTTACGATGTTAGCTACAGTATAATTTTTTATTCAAAAAGAAGAACTATACGAGGTGTGTTCAAAAGTAGGTGAGAACTTCACGTGCAACGTATTTTCAATTTTTCGATAGCAAAAAATCGCCGAAAAAATCGGCGATCGAAAATACGTTGCACGCGAAATTGCTTAAATCACCTTTTATAAGAGATGACAATATGGACTTGATTAGAAAATTTTTTATTTAAATTTCTACACAAATTTCTATCCATCAATCTACCCAAAAAATATATTTAAAGTCATCACTTTTTCAAATACCCAACCTTTCCGTCCATGCCGCTTTTGCAGAAGCCCCAATCCAATCGCAGCTTCACCCTACTTCCATCTCTAGCTGAGTGCACCATGACTAATTTTCTCACGCTTTCATCTCTAGGAGTCACATCATAATTAGCGCAGTTTACATAGTGCAACAGCCAAACTCTGACTCACACAAAGCTACATTGAAACACAGATGGACGCACATAGATACTCGCACACAGATGCTCACACACACAGCTCCTCACACTCACATTGACTTGTACTCTCGTAGATTACACACCTGACTGGATTGTCTTGGCAGGATTATTGCAGTTGTTGCATTTGTTGCTGTTGCTGTTACTGTTGCTTTGCTACTTTCCTATGCTTTCTCCTTTAGCTTGTCGTTGATTTATCGTTATAATTCCTAGCAGCGTTTGCTATTTACCAAACTCCGCTCTCTTCCCCTATGAAAGCTCCATACGCTCTGCTCTGTCGTTACCCCTCTCTACGCCGCTGACTGCTCTTCATCCCCTTCAACTACGTTGATAAGTTGGCTGCGCTTGCTTAAGCACTTTGTTTGCACTTAGTAATATGGCTCCTCTGGTGCTCCAGTGCTTGGTGTTGGCCACACGGTCATCCTGGCCATATACTATATGTGTGTATGTGTGTGTAGTATGCATGTAATATGAGCGTGAGTTTGGCAAATAAGTTATGGCCAACGCATTGTTAAATTATATTCGCACTTTGGCGCAACATATTTTTTTTAATTTTTTTTAAATGCGAGGGCAGGTTGTGTGGTTGTTGACATAGTGTAAATAAAATATGTGTTTGGAGCAAAAACGGTAAACCATTTTAACAATTTTTAAATCTATATAGATCCTTAAAATAGGCTCTTTTTTGGATTGGATTTTTGTCTCTTGCCTTCAGGGTTCCAAACAGTATGCAGGGTTTCTAATCTAGACCATTTTTTAGTCAGTAATATTTTACTTCCTCCTTAATCGATTCAAATCTTTTGCCGCCAGGAAAGCAATAGTCGCTGGTGTTCAAATCTGGGATGTCGACCTACATTGCAAAACAACATCGCTGGAACTCTCAAGAGTCTCGACATTAATGGGCTCTATCGAAATGCCGAATACTATTCCTGGAATGAAATTTGTCGTGATGCTCTCAATAGAGTTAGATTTAGATCTAAGCTGAATAAGGAAGGAACACTGTTGCATTGCCAAATCTGGTACTTTTTGCTTCAAATAACACTGTCCAACAGTGAAAAAGAACTTTTCAAGTGACCTAGTGTACGTTGTAGGTCTTGACGAGTAGATCACGATAGCGTTTTTCAAAATTGTCTAACACCCCCAAAATCGGAAGTTATCGCTTAAAAACCGTTTTTCGGGTACAGCGATCACTCCCACTATCACAACGTCGCCATTTTTCAACCGATTTTCGATTGCTTTACGGTTTTACGACTTTGGTCATTTGCCATTGTTCCATATTATTTCATTGACTACCTCGGAAGGATGAAAATGCGCCTCCAATATTAATTCAATAAGGCCCAATTCTTAAACTTTGCAATTGGCTTTCCCAAATATTGGGTGCGTTTCCTAAGAAGAACGGGGAGGTCACACATCAGGTGTCGGATGTTTTCTATCTCCGTCGTGGGGGACATGCATCCTGGCAGCCAGAAGGCCTATGCCCTTTTTAACTTCTGTCACCCTTCTAGTCCTGCTCTGGTGAAATCGCAGGAGTTCGAAATTTCGCTTTGGGTTGTATTTTGGCCAGAGTGCTCGTGAGATATGGCAGACTGATATCTTGACCCATTGTTTTGTTTCGGATCTGACTAACTTCTTGATCTCTGAAACAACATCTTGCAGTGGTTTTGCTATATCCGTAACAGATTAGTCCATAGGCCTAAGATGCTTACTGAACTTTTTTGATAACGTTTGTTTAAAACGAAAGAGATTTTTAGGATTTTTACTCATTCGAAGTAATTATCATAGATAAAAGAAAAAGTGTGAACTTTTCTTAGCTAATAAGAATATTTAATTGTCCCATAAAAGGAAGTAAGGAAAGGGAAGTTAAATCGTCTCAGAACAGTGTATTCGGAAATTTCTTGAAAAAACAATTTCACTTTAAACACATCCCAAGATATAAAAAAATTACTTATTGCCAGTTTCTTCCGAATTGACGATACAAACTTCAAGCGGGTTTTGAAATTGATCGAATAAGCCCCAGTTCCCTGATCTGAATCCAATCGAACTTCTTTGGGATGAACTTATCGTCAAGCCAGAAAACAGTGTCCGTCTTCGAAAGAAACTCTCTTTGAAATTCACGAAGTTATGATGACCTTATAGTCATGTATTTATAGAAGTAAAGTTGAGAGTAGGGGAGCTATCGGGGAAAGATTACGGAGTCTAACATTAAGTTATATAAAACAAATCTAGAGATCAAGACACTCGGAAAACGTCTCTAAAGTATTTCTCTCAAAATACCTAAGCAAACCTATCAAACTGCCCTCGTAGCGCGTACAACCCTGAACACCCCTGACTAAAATATTCTGCATTGTAAATCAAAATGTATATAGTATATATAATTTTTTATGGCAATTAAGACATACTACTGGGAGGCACATTGTATGTGGAGACGGAGACCAAACAACCAACAAACAACCAACCAACGTATGACTAACCAAACCCACCAGTGTGCATTTAGACAGACCCAGACAGATTGCCCAGACGCCAGACATTGCTACGGAGACGGAGGACGGACAGACAGACATCTAGGCAGGCAGCACAAGTTGGACGTGCCAAGCGACACGCAATAAATTAGCGTAAATTTACAACATTTGCTAAATTAAAAAAAAAAAACGAAAACGCAAATAAAAAAAAAAGAAAACATTTTGCAGTGCACAAATTTAGCAACATTAGAGACGTATTAGCAACATTGGCAGGAGGATGCTCCAGCGGGTTGGCGGGGCACAACCAAGAGACACAACAACATTTTTACAAATGCAGATTCTCGGCGGCGGGTAGATAGAAGATAGATACAAAGGGCCCCCAGTTCGCAATTGGGACGCAACTGTTTCGTCGTTTATCGTTGCTGTCAGTCAGCTCAAAGGGGGTAATTAACAGAAAATAGTGTCGCCATGCTCAACAACGTCGTCGGAGTAGTCGTCGTCGTCGTCATCGGAGTCGTCTCCTCCAACTCTCTTCAGCTCTTTGGCGTCATATTGTCGACGCCATTTTGATGATGTCGCCGACGCCAACGCCGACAGCAGACTTTGCCAAAGGACAACACGCTGCCGGCTGCCGGGCGACATAAACAGAGAGATACCCAACTGCCCGTGGCACAACTCGTCCATCTCTCTCTCTCTCCGTGTCTCTCCCAGAGTCCAGGCCAAAACGGTTGTTGTTTCGTCTTATTTTGAATGAGTTTATTTTGTAGCACTGCGCGACCAAATTATTCTGAGCATGGCTGTCCATAATTGTCTATAAGATTTGCATGCCAAAGATCTAAGCTATTTGTGGGAGATACTATACAAAACACACTATGTACTTATATACCGACAAAAAATAAAGATTCTTTTGAAGTGGCAATAGAATTTGAATGTCCATTTAATGGCTTTGTGGGGTGCAATTTATAATAGACTTTCCAAGTGAGTAACTCTTTTATGTTGAACTTTGGAGTATACAATACAATGTTTTTTTTATAGCACTTATCTGCCGAGAGTTTTAGATTTTAATATCAAGTCAGTTTATTTTTATTCAACAAAAGTGTGGGTATTATTTTGGCTATAAAAATATCTTTATGAAAAAAACATTTATGGTTAGCTTTTGAACAAATGTTGCAAACTTTTCTAGAGTTTGGTATCAAGTTGCGGTACAAAAAAGCTCCTTTGAGGACCCTAAAAATATAATGTATGTCTGCGTGACGTAGGCATTTTTATTGTGTACTTTTGCTCTCTTGATTGCCACTATGCGAACTCCTCACTCTTCGTTAGCTCAGTCGGTATATCAAGATTTTTTGGTAGTTGTTTTACAACAGTGCGTTGACTTAACCAATAACCAAAAAAATGCATAATTCGTCGTAAAAACGTAACGTTAGCTTTTGTGTAACTTTTTGCTTTTTCATACCTTCCAATCCTCTCACTACTTTTTGGAGCAATAATAATTGCTAGTTTCGTATATAGTATTACCAGGGGGTTACGCCACCCCCGTGCGGTCTTCTTTATTCAATTTAGACTATAATGTTTCGGTTATCTATAATCCATTGTCCTGCCCGACTTTACACTACTTTGTGACAACAGCGTCCTGTTTAATGCTCTAATTCTAAAAATCAAATAAGAAATATCATTCATAAGGCCCAAAACTTGAATTTTCCTCTATTCAAATTTGTATTCGCGAAATATTGAGGTCGAGAAATCCATATTTGAACTTACGAAATTATAAACTATTTTTGAGATTACTTTTTAATATGTAGATATAATACGGAACTAATGAGTGGGCTCAAGTCTCCGGAAATCGAAAAAAAAAAAACAAAATGAGCAATTTTATTCGAATTCGTTTTTGCGTGCGTTCTCTTCATATATCCCTTGCTCCTCATAAGCTCAGATTTACACATTTCGAAGGAAATTATCTACGACAGGGACTTTTGAAGGTTCCTTAACGTCTGGTTTATGTGATGTGGATTCAGTCCGACGCTTCGAAGAACTTTTTCGTATTACATCTAAACATCGTCAAGCACTTCTTTGAAGCGCTAACACGATTAAGGTCAAGGGAGAGAAGTCGCGAAAAAAACAAAATGAACCATTTTATTCGGATTCGTTATTTTGGTGTTGTCACCTGCTTGTATTTCCCTTGCTCATTGTTAGCTCAGCTTTTCACCTTTTGAAGGAAATTATCCACGAAAACGACTTTTGACTGTTTCTTTACTTCTGATGCATGTGATGGATCCAGAGCGCTTTGAAGAACTTGTAAGATTTACGTCTAAACATCGTCAAGCATATCTTTGAAGCGCTGATACAATGAAGCTCAAGGAGAGAAGTCGCACAAAATACCAAATTCATTATTATACCCCTTCCAACAAATCTTTCGATTTCAAACCACGTTAAAAAATCGTTTTGGTGAAAAATTCTGTTTCAAAACGAATCCGAATAAAAGGTTCGGATTTGTTTTCTGGAACACTACTGAATTTTTTATATTTTTTTACGATATTGTCTTGTGACAAGCTTGTAAAACCTTTATCGAAAATATTTTACCTTTGAAGGCACTTCTTTCGCAACTTTATGGATGATTAAAAGACAGTTTTTATAAAAACTATCCAAATCCTGGTTTCATAATATTTAAAGCGTCTTAAGTGAAGAAACAGGCTCAATTCGAAAATAGATGGGCGTCAATTTTAAAGTTAGTGGGAATTATTCCCTACCAAAAAAGGGACGAGGTATTATTCAAGAACTAAATATTTTTATCTTTTGAGCTAATGAACCATTGAAAATATAAGAACTTGAACGAAGATTAAAAGATAAAAGATAAAAGTTTGTTTTTGTCAGGTTAATTTTATTTAATTTATTTATTCTCATAAAAATTGATGTATGTATATTGTGAGGTATTATATATATAAAATAAAGATTCCTGGCTTCTAGCATTTTTAATTAGATATTATTCGAATTTTTAGGAAATAACAGCCTGAAGGCCTACGTTGCTCTGGCTACAAACTTTAATAACTTAGATTTAAATTCTACTTTATAATTACAATATAAATTATAAATAAAATTAAAAATAAAAATGTTAAGAAATTATTTTAAGACAAAAATCGATTAAATATTTTTAGAGGGAAAAAATCAACAAAAATAACCCATGAAAATTAATAACTTAAATAAATCTAAATTCATTATTAACAAATTTATGCTAATGAACAAAATGAACTAAAAAAAGTATTTTCAGTACAATCTGTCAACATTTGCTTATAAAATATTACTTTTAGAACATAAAAATCAACGCACGTCGCTTAGACGTATGGTTATCATATCACGGATTTTTTTACCCTTCCATTCAAGTAAATTTTTGTACATCGTTAAGGATTTGCGAAGTTGTTGTTTAGAAGTTTTAAATTTGAAGCAGTTTTGGCATAAAGCACAATTAAAAAATAAATATTCATACAAATAGGGTTGAAGACTCTAAACATGCTTCAATAAGCCTCAAAAATGAAAGAACTATTTTCACAGAGTTTAAGCTATTTTATATTTACTCGGAATGTCCTTACTATAGCCTTGGCATTTGTTTAGTCCCAAAAAATGTAAAACTGTTCGTACTTTCTTCAAGTAAAGCGGATATTGAAATTTATAAGAGCTCCAAATCGCGTTTTGTGAAATTTGCTTTATCTGCATCGTACGACAGTCAAAAGCTTCTCTCAATTTTTCAAAAATTCTGAAATCGTTTTTCCACAATGGGCGCGGTCTAAAATATGACTTAAATTATAAGTTTGGCATTCTTAAAAATCTTAAATTTTTGTATATGATCAGATAAGTGTTTATTATCCTTATTGAGTTTGTACCCAATTTTTTTTAAAATACTATTTTAAAGTTTCTTTTTTTTTCGAATATTTATTAAAAAAATTAAATTTATATTTTTATAGAATTTGCTTCCATTATTTCCTTTTGAAAAAAACTATAAGTAGATCTCTGAATAAGATTTACATTTCTCGCCGCAAAGCTTCACCTTTATCTCTGCTGTATGTAATGAATCCATTCTTGGTTCATATTATCGAAATAACGTTAAGCTCGACGATTCGATAGAGCTCATTCGCATTATTAAAAAAAAAATTGTTCTTTAAAGCGATGAAACGGATTAAGTTGAGCAAGAAAAATCTAGGAACCCTTTGGGGAATACCTTTTCTTTGTCTAAATATTCATCTTAAACGTGTTTTTTTTTATTTTCAAACACACCCTACGATCTAAGAAGTTCTCTTATTACCATTTTCTTCGAAATTCACAAAATAAAACTTCTCTTTCTACAAAATAAACAATTTCAAATTTTGTTTTTAAATTCATTAAGTTATCAGGTCTTTAGTGTATTAAGATCTATTATAATATTATAATTATTCATTATACATATCATGAGAGATTACCGCTTAACTGTCAAAGCTTATTAGAATCAGAAACCCAGATGATATAACTTATCTTAATAAATATTATATCAAGTCATTACTAGAAGTAGCTACACAATTCCTGACAAGCTTACAGAAATTTTACTAAAAATATTGATATTGATGATATAAAATATTCATAGAATAACTTGTTAGTATTCATTATTATATACATATTGATAAGTTTTTCGATTTATCTCTCTTGCTCTCCCATTGAGTACACGTGGCTTGGTGGACTTTGAGTCCAACTCATAAAAATAAAATATATATTTTATCAGCAATAATAGGTATAGGTACTTATTGTTGTTTTTGTTTTGCAATGACAAACCGAATATTCTCGGAACAAATACCTTTTATTCGTTCTATATATATTCATACATTTTTAATTTCTATTATGGCCAACGCCATTCCGTGCTGTAGTGCAATTGTCGAGCAGATATTTTTATAGCCCCCGTAAAGATTTAGAGAATCTAGAGAGAGCTATAAATGGCCAAGAAAACTGCAGAGATTCGATGGACTAGAGGTGGGTTTTGTGGGGCGGGGTTAGTTGGGCGCGTGCAACATAAATCTTGGCAGTCAAGTGCAATGTGCAGAGTCCACCTTATGAAGTAGATGCCTCCGTGCCGCCGGTCTTCTTTAATCTGTTTCTGTGTGAAATGAAATGCACAAATTTTGTATTTTTTTTTTTGTAAATTTTTCCTAAATATTTAATGATTTTTATTGACAAATTAATAGCTGGCCATTAAAGCAGCTTTCAATTTTTGCATTCAAGGCATAAAATTTGAATTTATCAAAATGAAATTTTATCTGTAGATGGGTCATTCTTTTAGAAACTGTAGACATATTTTGTCTGATGAATTTTGTTGGTGAAATTTAGTCTGACTGTACCTATAGGTACAAAGGGTATACTAGATTTTTACAATGTATGTAACGGTCAGAAGAAGGCGTGGCACAAATTTAGAAGAGAAATAAAAAACCCAAACTTTTTAGAATAAAAACTTAACACTACTTATTTCTCTGTTAGCAAAACAATTAACTAATGCGGCCATTAAAGTTAGAAGTCAGTTGGGTTAAACTGTCTGAAATCATTTCGACATTTGGTTTATAGGACAGTTCTGGGTTGTGAAGGTGCCAAGAAAGATTAAAAATCAGTGTAAATAGTTTATTTTGGGTAATTTCGAATTTTTTAACATGACATTTAACCACATCGGATAGCACGTGGGCTCCATTAAAAATTACTGCTTGGAATATGGAACGAAACAAGTAAAAAACATAATAATAAAAAAAGAACAAAAAAAAAAAAAAATAAATAAAAAAATATTTCTCAGTTGACACAATTTTGTTTTATTATTTTATTTTTTCTTATTAATGTATATTATAATTATAATTTTTTTTAATCAATTGAACAATTATTTTTTTTAGTATTTGTTACGCATTACATCTAACTATTAATTTTTAAATTTTTTTTTTTTTAATTTTTGTATAATTGTCCCCGTAAATAACAAAATAAAATTTTTTTTTAAACAATTTCAATAAATAATTAATTTTTAAAAATCGTTCTTGTCTCTTAAGTCGTTAGATACTTCATAAAAAGTCAAAACGCTGAGAAAAAGTATTTTTAAATTTGAAATTTAGTTTTAAGAGCCTTTTTATTTTTGTAGAATTAAAAAAAAAAAATAAAAACACTATAAATAAAAAATGTTTAATCGTTACATTCTAAGTGTAAAAATGCGAATAACAAATATTTTTTAATTTAAAATTTAGTAATAAGAGACTTTATTAACCCCCGACGCAAAAAGAGGGGTGTTATAAGTTTGACGTGTCTGTCTGTCTGTCTGTGGCATCATAACTCCCGAACGCATGCAGTGATTTCAATTTAGCTTTTTTTTGTATTAAAGGTTATGTGCGAGTGTTGTTAGACATGTTTGATGAAAATCGGTTGAGCTGTTTAAAAGTTGTGGGGAGTGAAAGTGGGGAGAATGCGTAAAAAAAGCAAGCGAGCTTGACCTTAAATGTAATCTATACCTTGATAAGAATCTAAATTATAGTAAGTATATTATAATATACTAAAGTCTAACTTAACCTAGCCTACCTATAAAAAGTATGAAATAAAAAATTAAATTAAAAATTTAAAAAACCCCCGAACTTAAGTAATTTTCATTTAAAAAATAAAAAATAATAAAAGAAACTTAATGTTAAAGTACCTAAGAATCTATTAATAATTCTAAAAAAATACGTCGCGTTGGGGGACCGCTCCTAAACTAACAATTTAAATACAATTAGTCTAATTAAGCAACAAAGATGAACTTAAAAACAAAATTAAGAAAATACTTCAAAAACTTTCATAGAATTCCTTCAAAAAATTTGCATGTAAGATACGACCGTCAACGACGTCTGCCCTCGCGTGTCCCCCAACGCGACGTATTTTTTTTAGAATTATTAATAGATTCTTAGGTACTTTAACATTAAGTTTCTTTTATTATTTTTTACTTTTTAAATGAAAATTACTTAAGTTCGGGGGTTTTTTAAATTTTTAATTTAATTTTTTTTTACACAACTTAAAAAAAATATTAAAAAAAAAAGTTTCTCTTACAAAAATCTCATTATATTTGTATAAGTATTATTACAGTTTTATAATGGAAAAAATGTTATATATAAAATCGAATATTGGGCTTAGCTTGATTGGAAATAAATAGACTATTATTTCTATAATTATAAAATAAAATAATTTTTTTAAATACGTATATTTTATTATACAATAATATCAAATTTGTTTGCAAATTACAAGTTAAATAAAATATATGAGATATAAAAAAAACAAAAACAATTATTATACCAAAGGTAAACCAGAAATATTGCATTCAAGTTCAAGAAATTTGGACAATATTCCAATTTTTTTCAAATCAAATTTTTTTAAATTCTGGTAAATGTTTTTAAATTCATGGACATTTTTTTTTTTAATTCTTGTACAATTTTTGAATTCTTGTAAATTTTTTTTAATTCTTGTAATTTTTTTTTAGTATTTTTTAATATAAGCCAAAAAAACAATTTTATTAAAAAAACAAAATTTATAAATTTATTGTACATAAATTCTCAACATTTTTTAACATCTTGTAAATTTATGAACATTTTTTAAAAAATTATTGAATTAATGTTAGTCTAAAAAAAGGATTTTTTTGAACAAAAAATACATTTACAATTTCAATTTTTATTTAACTCTTAATTTGATCTATGAAATATTTTTTTAAATTGTAAATTTTTTTTAAATTGTACATTTTTTTATAATTCTTTTGAATTTTTTAAGCTTTCGTATTTTTTAAAATTTTTTGAATTAATTTAAGCCTACAAAAATTTTGTTTATTAAAAAAAAAAATTTATTAAATTATTTTACATAAAAAGTTCAAATTTTTTAAATTTTATTACATTTTTGTAAATTTGTTAAATTACTATAAGTCTAAAAAAAGTATTTTTTTTAGCAAAAGACACATTTACAATTTTATTTTTCTTAAAAACTTCAACTCAGCTTATTTAAAATTGAACCCCTTACTCTTAATTAAATATATGAAATATTTTTCTAAATTGTAAATTTTTTTAAATTCTTGTAAATTTGATTATTTTTTTTTAATTAATATTGAGCCTAAAAAACTTTTTTATAAAAACTATTGTAATTTATTTAACATAAAAAGCTCAAGTTTTTGTAAATGATATTAATTTTTTTTAAATTTAAAAATTTTTTTCAACTAAAAACAAAATTTATTAATTTATTTAATTTACCAATAAACTCAACTCAGTTTGTTTAAAACTGTCCCCTTGACTTTTAATTTTATCTATAAAATATATTTGATTATTCACAAAACTCTACTTTCTTTGTCTTTGCAGGTAAGCGTCATAATAATATTTGGTCTGGTTCGTACGTACGTAAGTAGATTGTCAAAAAATGAAAAATAACCGAACCGAACCGACACTACAATATAAAGTAATGACAACAATAACAAATAACTTGGGTATTATTAAGTACATATATATATACCTATATAGTATGTGTGCAGATATACTCTATATAGATATATTGGCCAACCTACACGAGCCAACAGATTACAAACAATTAGAGCGACTTATGCGCAGTTGGCGTTGAAATTTCAATTGTTGGCTTGGCAAACATGACCAACAACTTGGCCAAGTTGTTGTTGTTGTTGCTGTATTTGTTGATATTGTTATATATTTGTAGTTGTTGTTGTTGTTGTTGGGGGCACCTGTTTTAGTTGAGCAAATGATTAAGCTCAAAGCATTAAACTGACAGCTCTAAGCAACACGTGTGTCTCTCCGGCCGATACAAATACAAACCAAGTCTCAGTCTTGGCCAAGTTGACTTCAGCTTGTATCGGAGAGTATCTATCTAGTATTTATACAGCCTAGAGTTGCTCGATAATTTATGGAATTATTTAAAAAGCTACAATAAATACAAATACATGCACGTGGGCTTATAATTTAAGTTATTTCATTGAAGTGTCGTCGTCATCTCGTCTCTCATTCATTCGATTCGAATATTCGATTGACGTCGCAATAAATATGACACAGTTTCAAGTGTCTATTTTTTTTTGGCAATAGCTTTAAAGCCATGTCGGCGCTAATGGCCTAATGGCTCAGGTGCAAGCAGTTGGCAAAAGTTTTGAGGGGTAGAGAGTAAGAAGCGACAAATAGCGGCAGTAAGAAAGTGGGTGAGTGATAGGCGGAGAGAGGGAGAGACAGCAAAATCAATAAATTATTATGAACAACGCCAGAATTGCAAAGCAGCTCCAGAGAACTTGAGAGGCTTGGGGGTCACTGGGGTAACTTGAGCCTTGTGGGAGAAAGAGAGTACAAGAGTGGGAGAGAAAGAGAGTGTGAAAGAAAATACCAAGCAACAGCAAGTGCAAAAGTAAGAAGAAGCAGATGAAGATGCCGTCTATAAAAGTAAAACACCCTTGAGACATAAACAAATAAGAGAAAAACAAGAATGAAATAAATGGGAAAGAACAAGGAAAAATTATAGCGAGCGAGTGACAAAGTTTAAATACCCTAAAGGAAGGAAATTCGTGAAGGGAAATCTTTTGAAGAAATCTTAAGAGAAATAAAACTTGGAGGGTATTATTTCAAAGTAGAGAAAACTACTTTACGAAGTGATTATGTTCGATTATTTTCTTAGGTTAGGTTGAGTTTGCAGCTCAGTCAGTGACTGAGATCACCCAGAGACCATGAGGTCCATTGTGTTACCTAATTGTGAGAGAAGGAGAAAAGGACTTGGAGTAGGGGAGGGGTGGAGGAGGACCGAAACTGGCAACTCTAATCACCTAAGTGTCTTTTATTGATAAACTATTTTGGGGATTCGACAAATGCAGCCAGATCCGCTATGGGCGCATAAGGCAGACGGGTCCAACTGAGAAGGGAGGAAGAAAACAAACAGCTGCTTCACTGGGCACATATACCAGGAGTTAAGCATTTAGGTAGGTTAGATTGTGCAGGCAGCTGAGATAGTGACTGTGATCACCTAGAGACCATGAAGTCCATTGTGTTGCCTAATTAAAAGAAATAGTAGAAAGGGATTGAAAAAAGGGAGGGATTGTGGAGTTGGATCAAAAACTCGTAGGAATCGCCTAAGTCTCTCATTTTGCAGAGCCATTTTGAGGATTCGACGAAGGCAGTCAGATGCGCTATAGGCACATAAGCAGACTATCCAGATCCTCAAACTGGGTTCGTCTTTTTGAAACTGGGTTCGTCTTCTTAGAAGCGCCGGGTAGTCACTTATCAGGTGTTGGATGGTTTCTGTCTTCTCCTTGTCTCGGCAGTTGGGGCAGAATTCTTGATGGGGAACATGCAGCCTATCAGCATTAGGGCCACTGGTGGAATGCCCTGTTACAACTTTTACCACAATCCTGGAAGCGCAGGAGTTCAGTTGTTCGCTTTGCCAGAGTGCTTCGGAGATGCAACAACTGGCCACTTTGTCCCTTTTCTTTCCGCCAGAGCTCTGGCCGTTTCCCTGATTAGTGAGACTATTTACCTAAATTCTATCTCTTTCATTGCACTTGCGCTTTCCCCAATTTTTCCCAACTAATCTCTCACTCTCATGTTTCACTCGATTTCATTCACTGTACAGTAAGTCACAGCATAACAAACTGAATGAGGGGTTGCCCTAGTTTTGGGACGAGAAACGAAAATGGAATCAGACATATCCTATCAAAGACAGTCTTGCTGTTTCTCAAGTTACGTCCCGAGAATCATTTTCGCTAATTCTACAGGGTGCGCCATTTGAATGTGGTCGATGGAAATATTGAATAACTTTGACAGATTTCAACCGATTGACATCGTCGAACACATTTTGGAAAGGTTATTGCATTACAATTTTAACCATGAATCGATTCAAAGAACGCGCGGAAATAGTGACAATATTCATTAAATGTAATTGCCCGATTTTTGGGAGCGAATTTTAATGACTGATGAGTCCCATTTCACGCTATCTGGCACTGTAAATAATCAAAACTGTCGCATTTGGCGGAAAGAAAATCCTCATACTATCCATCAAACTCCACTGCATGATCAGAAAGTGACTGTTTGGGCCGGTGTCTGCTTCAATATTTCCATCGACCACATTCAAATGGCGCACCCTGTACAATATTTGCCAGCTTTCGAATAATATAAAAATTGAAAACCGTAACATCTCCAAGGGGGAGAAACACCTTCAGCAATGCTATTTAATAACAGCCCATGTAAAGTAAGTCGATCTGGAAGGTCCAACATATAAAATCTTATCAGATATCTAAATATTCCCCCGATTGCTTAATATGTTAGACAGTCTTTCTAGGTAGGGTTAGGTTAGGGCCTAAACCGGCCCGTTGTAATACCGCAGATCTCTCTTTTTTGCCCTTCTTCTGAGATAATCACGCTAGAAGGATTCCCATTCCGTTGCCACGACGTAGCTAACAATCCTTCTTAGGCAAATATGTAGATGCTAGCTTAGTTAGTTTGTGAAGGAAATAACTTCCCAGGTGCTTATTCCTACGTCTACCAAAAGCCCCTCAGGAAAAGAAGAAGTTGCCACGACGTAGCTAGCAATCCTCCTTGGACATATAGATGGTAGCTCAGCTACGTTATGAAGGAAGTAACTTCCCCGGTGCTTATTCCTACGTCTACTAAGAGCCTCAGAGGAACAGAAGAAGTTTCCACGACGTAGCTAGCAATCCTTGGACATATAGATGGTAGCTCAGCTAGGTTATGAGGGAAGTAACTTCCGCGGCGCTTATTTTTACGTCTACTAAGAGTCTCACAGGAACAGATGAAGTGCTCTATTGCTTCTAGGCATCTTTTCCTATTTTTGTTTCCAACATAAAAATTTAAGTAGGCGCAGCCTCACTAAGCATCATCGAGACTTTTCGTCTCCAACATAAGAAACATTTCGTCTTTGTGCATTTCTAGCCCTAAGACTTGACAAAAGTCTATCCAATAATCTTTCAGAAGCTTCGCTAACATTGAAGTCCTCATAAATTTCTAGCCCAAAACTGAGAGACATGTATCTTACAGAAAGCTTTTTCTAGACAGACGTTAATTAACATAACCCTAAAAATAGGTATACTCTTCCCTACAAGAGCATTCCATAAGCTGATGGGAAAAATAACGATGGCAACGACGACTGCAATAATGGCGGCGTCGGCGTTGATGATAACGTAGGCCAAGAACGGGGCGGGCAGAGCGAAGAAAGAGTAAATCGAAGCGGCAGCAGAAAAGTCGGCAAAGAAAAAAGGCAAAAACCCACACACACACAGTGACAGTTACACGCATAGTCATAGACAGTCGCCCACAGAGAGAAAGAGCAAGAGCAAGAGAGCAGAAAACTTTCAACTTTTTTTTTGTCGTTATTTATTTCTTTTGCTTGGTGTTGGTGTGTGTATTGTATAGCGCGTTAAGGGCAAAGTTGGCACACACACATACACACAATGCCATTCATATAAAATTTTGCTGTCCAGCCTTTGTAGAGACCCCCCGCCTGCAGGGCCTGCTTAGAGCGGTTGCTGGGTGCGGGGGCGACGAATACCAAAAAGAAACGAATGAAATGAAAAGAGAAAGGCGGCAGTAAGAGAAACACACAAAACTAATGGCGCGCCCTCAGACAAATTTTGTTGCTGTAGGTTGTGGTGGCTTCTCGTCGACGACGCCAGTGACTGGAGACATGTTCGTTGGGGCAGAGGGTGGCTATTGGGAAGGTTGGTAGACGCTGTGTGTTTGTTATGGCTTAATTGGGTGGCTGGGCAGCGTCTGCTGAGACGACGTCGACGATGATGACGACGGTGACGACGACGGCGACGACGACGCTGACGTTCTGACGTTTTGTCGTTTTAGGCAAGTTGCTCGTAAGGGAAATTGCTTTTTGGGCCAACAATTCGGTTTTAAGGCGCTTCGTTACGTTCTGACGATGTTGGTAGCACAGCTCGTAGACGATGACGGCAAATTGCCTGAGACGTAGAGACGACGGCAGACGACAAAGTTTTGCTGGGCGGCCCTTGGTTGGGCGCTGCTACTTGGATTGGGTTTCAAATGTTGGTCGTTTGTTATATATAGGCGTCGCCCGTCTATATGCTTAGTACTATGTGAGGAGTATCCATGTGCGTGCGTGTATATTGAGTGCTGTCTGCCACTGTCTGCCAGCGTTGCCAGACTGATGCTTGTGTGTGAGTGTGTATGCGTGCGGCACAGTTATGTAAAAAGTTGTTGTGTGCTTTTCTGTGCCAAATGTAAGTCGGTCGCGTGTTCTCACTCTCTGTCACTCTGTCTCTCTCTCTCTCTCTCAACACAGTTGTATCTATGTGTTTGTCGCACTGTCTGTGTGTGCGTCTGAAACTGTGGCGCGTGTTTGGCATTAGTGACAGTCATGTCAGCAAAAGTTTGAGCCACATTCAACATTCCAAGTTTATGTCGTAGTCATCGTCGTTCTCGTCCTCGTCGTCCTCATCGTCCTCGTCGTAGTCTCCAACGTCGTTGTCGTCATCATCAGCAGTGCCTCCTTGTATCATAGCGCAGATGTGTGTGGGTGGGTTTGGCAGCCCATTCCATTTTGTGAGCAGCACAGCAGGCAGCAGACATCCTTGTAGCCATCAATGTTGTTATTTTTGTTGCTGTTGTTGTTGTTGTTGTTGTAGTTCCTGCTCGTCGTTGTACAAAATCACATTAAAGCTTAGACATAGCTTAAAGCAAAATTTCATGAGTTTAAATGGCTTCAAGTGCATAATTTAGATAATATTCTCCTGGCAGAGACCAGTTTGCTCTGCTTCTTCTCTCTTAATGTTTTTGGGCTTTTTTGGTTTATAGTTTTTATTTTGGGTGTGGCAACTTTGTCTGCCTAGACATTGCGGTAAATGTTTAGTTTTGTGGCTTTACTTTGCGGCATTGTGACTTTAATGAGCTACACAGTTTCTGAATTGTGGGCCCACTTTTGTAGAGCTTGTGGTGCTTCTACAATTCCGGCTTGGGTTCCGCATGTTTTCGCATACGGATACATGACAGTAAAATTTGTGAAAAAAGGGCATATTTGAGTTGTGGAAACTGTGTGTGACAGTTGATTGTGGGGTGTGGTTCATGGCAAAAAGTTTATATGCATCTGAGATACCAAAAAGTGTGGAGTTAGACTGGAACTTGGGGGTTTTTTAAGAAAATTGTTAAAATATTCAGACAGCTGATAATAAATTTATTGATTTTATTGTAGACTTTGTGCAAAAGTTGTGTATGCAGCAGTATTGTAATAATTAGGTGGTATCATTTCGTAGATCTATCAAGTAAATAAGCTAAAAATCAATAGGTAAATTAGCAAGGTATCTGGAACGATTTTTATAAAGCTACATAATCGATCATTTTTGTTTTCTCTACCTAATTCGGGTTTCCTCCCATTTACCTCAACAGATAAACAATCTTGAGTTCGCAATATTACAAATTACTTTGATCGTTTAAGTGCTGGTCTTTATATTTTAATTCCGATAAGATAAGCAGATGACTGCCAATATATCGAGAAGACTACTCCTGGATAGATGGGATATATATTTCTCTTATTTCCTTAGTGTAGCATGTAGCAGTTTCGTCTTCCTTCTTCTGCTTTCCTTGACTCCTAGTGAAGCATCGACCACCCTCTTATTCAGAGCTCTATTGCTCTATTATTAGAATCGATTGGTCGATGTCGTTCCAAGAGTAATTTGCTGCCTGCAGCTCCGCATCAACCGATCTTCTCCCCGTCACGGAATCGGTTTCATTAATCAGGGTTATTTAGGAAAGATGGATGATCCAACTGTGGTACCAGGGCTGCTGGCTAAGCGAGCAGACTTGCATTTAATAGATGTAGCCGCTTTCACCAAGACCGATGCTGTTTATAGCCGCTCCCTTTGAGGATAGAAGCTTCAATTGTTATTGATTGTTGCTAGTTTCAGAAATCACACTCTAAAATAGGTGTATAACCCTGCATGGGTGGTCTGCCAGTTGCTATACTATCGCCGACATCGCTATCTGGTTCTTTGCTCCTACTTAGTCCCCCTCACCGTGACAAGGTCATAAACCCCGAAAAGGGGAACCATATTTGCTCAAGTAGCAGCGCCCAACCAAAGGCACAGTAAACTGGCATTCTGCTAGGTGATAGTATGAAAGTTAGATGTCTGAAATGGTTTTGATATTTTTGATCCTCCAGGGCGACAAATATTTGCCCAGATGGCCACTTAGCCTAATATGTCGAAGATGACCACTTAGCCTAATATGTCGAAGATGCATAGATAGAGTGGCATTATGGACAAGTGTTCTATGTCTATATATAGGGCTTTTCAATAAGAGCGCTACAAAAGTATTTTAAAAAAAGCCATAGACTTGACGTAGCCCTACAGGAAATAGTCTAATGGCGTCAAATCACACGACCGAGGCGTCCAATTAACTGGGCCATTTCGTGAGATAACACGTTCACCAAACTTGGGTTTCAATAAAACGATTTTGACATTCGCTGTGTGGCTTGTCTTGTTGAAACCACATATTGTCCAAGTCCATATCATCCAATTCGGGCCAAAAATATTCGGTTATCATTTAACGGTAGCGATTCCCATTCCCAGTAACGTGCCAGTCTTGATCATCAGCCCAATTCACGAACATGCGACGCTTCTGGTGGTCAAGCGGCTTCAGTTCTTGCGTCAATTTGATCTTGTAAGGATGTAGGCCAAGATCTTTTCGCAAAATTCACCCCAAACGACGTCACAGAGATGCCCAACGCTTGAGAACGACGTGTGAGAGACTGATTTGGGTCTTCCTCAATTGATGCGCTAGCGGCAGCAATATTCTCGACACTACGGGCACTTTTTGTCTCACTGGCACGGGAACATTTTGTACTGTGCCTGTAGATTCATATGGCGTCGTTTGCTGTCCCTATCGGTCTACTTTTGTAGCGTCCCTATTGAAAAACCCGATATAATAAAGGAAAAAAATTTGAAACCAAATGCAAGAAGCAGCGCCCAACCAAGGGCCCAGCAATCTGGCAATCGGCTAAAAAATAGTAAGAACGTTAGGTGTCTAAAAGATTCTTTTGATAATGGTATAATACGGTGCTCAATATTCTTCAAAATGTGATTCTTTTGTGTACACCCACCAATTTTTTTTTCCTCTTAGTACTCCTCCATTGAGCTGAGGGCTTCTGCAAGAACCACCGGACCCTGTTTGGCGCAGTTTGCTTTGCTGTGTCCCAGCTGATGTTGTGTAGGGACAATTTCCTTCCTCAATTGCATTTAGTGCTGCCACACGTCTGCTGCCTTGGGGGTTCCAAAGACATCCTGACAATGCTATCTCGCTGTTTCCTGAGAACGTGGCCTATCCAACGCCCCTTGCGTGTCTACACACCGTTGCCAGAGGGATTTCTAGATTTCATGAGCGTCCTAAAAGATAGCGGGGTTTTCAGGGCTGTAAGGTGGCAGGAGCAGCGTTGCGCAATTTTCCCGGTAGGATACCGAGGACCTGTTTTAATAGCCTTTCAAACAGAGATCACTCCTTTTCAATCGAAAAACACCTTTTTCAATCATGGAGACATTAGGGTTTTACATTCTGACCTTTTACATTTTGCATCTGGCTCCTACTCAAACGCCAACGTCACTTTTACAGTGACCATATTGTTCAAAATGTCTTGATTTCTACGTTCTTCATCGAATTTCAAGGGTTGTGGAGATAATTGCCGACTAAGAGCCAACTGCCGCTTTTCCCAGTTTTTTCCTAGTCCCCAATTTCTCCAAACCCATCGGCACTCCGTCTATCCCCAACATCAGTCTGACTGCTTTTCCTATAAGAACTATAATGGAAAATAACAGCAGTGTATACCACTATCGTCTACCGTTCCTTATTTTTCCAATTGTTGGTTTTCCCAATGAAGACATTGAGCAAATGAATGTGGAAAATGGCAGCCACACTTCACTCATAAACGTAAATTATTGACAGAGACACAAACAGGCAGTCAGTCTGTCATTCATTCAGTCAGTCAGCTATTTCGAGGACGTTTCCATGTCTTGTCCTTGGTCAGGTCAACGCTTTGCGCGCACGCACAGCCTAACCACATAGAGAGACAGCAAAACCCAAGTGTACTCCCTCCCAAAGCTACATTTGCCACTCACGTATATTATAGGATAGCTCCAGAAGAACACGCCTTCCAATTACTCAACAGCTTTTTGGCTGCAAAATGCCGCCAAGTGGAGCAGCAGGAGCAGCAGCAGTTGGCGATGCCTATCAATTTGTTGAAATCATTTCCGCAATTTTATTGCAGACACTGTAGAACGAACTCAGAGTAGTCAGTGGGCACTATTACTACAGTTACTAGGGGGCGGTTGCCCCAAAAGAAATTAAGTTGGCTGCTGGTCACATGATCGTTAGTTGTTGTTGCAAGTACAGGGCGTGGCAGTGGCCATAAAACTTATTTTAGTTTGCTGCCAAGTGCAGCAGCTGCGACGACTCCACGACGATGTCTAAATTTTTTTTGTGTGCAACATTTTTGGACGGGGCTAGGTCAAGTTTGGGCTTTTAAGTGGGTTGTTGAGCTGCGGCTGGCCGCCAAGCTGCAGCTTTCAATGGTTTGTGGCAAGCATATAAGTTGCTATAATAACTTGTTGTTGTTGTTGTTGTACATGTTGTAGTTGGCTGGCAAATGGATTTTTGCATTACAATGTCAGATTAATCAAAACGAGCGAAAACGTTAGAGAAAACCGACAATTGTTTGTCGGAAAAAAACAACAGAAAACAAAACTGGGGGCTTCACAATGACGCATGTGTTGGGTTACTGAGGGGGTGGTGGCGTGTTAGTGCAGAGGGGCAGCAGATTAGTGCTTTACAAGAAATACGAATGCATAAAATTTTATGTTTTTCTGCTACTTGTGGCAACAAGTGGGCCAAACAACAACAAACAACATGTAGCCATGGTCACAGTGGCAACAACAACAACTAACCACAGCAGATGATTATCTGCCGACAACAACAACTACAACAACAACTGCCACTGCATTAGTTTTTATTGAGGCAGTTGAGGCTAGCCTAACTGGCTTTGGCTTTAGACTTGGCTGCTAGACAACGCGGCGTTGGCCACAATGAAAAAAAAAACTGCAACTGCCAACAACTGCAAACGTTGTTGCCACTGCAACAACATGGCAACATTTTCATTACCATTCATCACTTGGTGCCGGTGCCAGTGCCAGTGCCACTGCCGGCACAGTCAGTCCAGTAAGTCAGTCACTCAGTCAGTCAGTTGGTTCGTTGGTTGGTTAGTTACACGGTGAAACCTTGTGGCAAAGACCTCGACTTCCTTTTGGGTCGCTGCTCGCTCGCTTCATGGTCCCCCTGACACTTTGGCTTGCCAGTCTTGTGAAGTCTTCTTCGCAGAGTCATCCAATGAACTTGCCCAGTTTATTTGGGTTTTTCCTGCGCATTAGCATGTCCATACAAATTGATATTTCATTAGTTCGAATTTGAAGCGTGAGTTTGGTTTTTTATGATTCTTGAATTGGAAGGTTTTTCTAATGCGTATTTGCGCTTTGCTTAATAATCTCTTTAAATTGAACTTAATAAACGAAATCTACTGCGCAATATATTTTTGTATGTTTTTGCCAAAAACAGATGCTAGTCAGGATGTTAAACAGACCTACTTTGCTATACACTGTAAGCACAGAGTGGAGGAGTTCGTGGGGTACGTAAGACAGTTGAATTAAAGTCTTGTGGTTTAAGGTAAGCCAAAGCAGATGTGGTTGTCAGTTTTCATAATTAAAAGTTAAGATGTGGAGAAATGATCTAAATCTTTGGAACCAATAGAAAGCCAGTGCTAGTAACTTCTTGAATTGGGTGCCAAGCATATGACTACGATCTTATGTGGACAGACGTAGAGACAGAAACTAGAACTTGCCATGGCATAAACTCCTTAGAGGTGGAGAACTATCGATAGTCGGTGCCATCGATAGTCGACGATAGTAATTTCACAACCATCGATAGTTGACGATACTACTATCGATAGTCGACGATAGTCCCGTCCACAATAATATACATATTTGGCTTTAAATTTAAAGTTTGTTTAATTTTTATCTAGAAAATTCATATATGATATTAATGTGTTGATGCGATATTGTCAGTATCCGTCGAAATACCTACAGCTGGAGTGCTGAAATCTGGGACATGATTTTCCAAGCCAGGGTGAAATCTTTTCAGATGATCGAGCAAATTGTCAGTATTGGAGTCCTGCTCAATCTTTCAGAGTAACTCACATTTTTCGTTCTTTAGTTTTTCAATTTGGTTTATCCTTGGAGCGGATCCAGGAGTTGGTTTTAGAGGATTCTTCACTTTTTGTGGGGGTTGCGAACCCGAAATCTCCCCTCCGTGAATCTGCCATTCGTTTATGCAACATTGCTCATGCTCTTCCTGCAATGCCTTTTCGCTATGCTCTGTAACCTTTTTTATCTATAGTCATCTTGATTTCTTCGGAATTGTGAACCATGAATTATAGATCTTTCGAGATCTCAAATGAACGAATTCTAGGATCCTAAAGATCTTAAAGAAAAAATAACTCAATCGATATGTGAATAAAGGACAATTATTTACAGATTTTGTAGGATAACATATACTGATGATCTAAGATAATACCAGAGATATTATTTAAATAATTTTCCATAGACAGTATATAAATAAAAAAGTTTTATATTCTTTAAACACATTTTAATAATAACATGGATAATGAAAATGAATATGTATACACTGACAGAAACTGTTGTTATATTATATATAGTCAGTATGGTAGGTAGGTCCCCGTATTAAGGTCACCAAACTGAAGTTACCATACTGAGGGCATCGTACCGGTTATCCTTAGCCCTTTTTCGGAAAATCACTTATTTCTCATAAAATGTCAAGCTTCGATTTGGATGCCGCGCGACCTTTTGATATTTCGAAGGGATTTTTATCTTTAGAGCGCTCTTCCTAAAATTTGAGATATCGATTGCAATAAATAGAAAAGGACATGTGGGGTGCCTTTATTCACAAAACTTCAGTGAAATATGATTTCTTAAGCTCACATGAGGTTTCATGGTTAATTGGTCATCTAAGGCTTTAGGCGCACAAGATGGTTGAGTTCAGAAGGAATTCTTGGATCATCTAAACTTTACTTGCAGTGTGGCGTTTTGATACTTTGTAGAGATCTGTACCTCTAGCATGCTCTTCCTATCATCATCATGTTCCAAACCGCAACTACTCAAAGTCACATCGAAAATGAACCGATTGACTATTTTTCTGAGAATATCTGTAAAAATTTATCTCTACTCATACCACACAGCTTTTTTAGTAGTGTCAAAAAATTATTGGCTCACCCACTATATTCAGATAATTTTATTTCTGAATCATGAATTCTCCAAGTGTACCAATCAATACGTTTATCCTAACTCACATTGATAATCTATTTTAGGGTCTTCTTTTTTGGGAATGCCAGTACAAATCTAACTTAGACCAGACTATTAAGCTTTTTTAGAATAAAATATAAAATTAGGGGCATCCACTATTTCGCTTATAATTTTTTTTCTCAATGAAAAGTAATGAAATAAGAGTTTTATTGCATCTGAGTGTCTTTTAATTTTGAATTAAATTATATAATATATTTAATTAACTAGTCAAGCAACTAGTTCATTTATTATGACAGTTTGTCTTAAAAGTGAGATATTCCAAATAAATAGGTCATAACAGGTCTTTATGAAAAAAATGCAATTGAGTTATAATTTTTGGTTATAATTATGATTTAAATTGGCAGTCAAAAGTATTCCAAAAGTATTGTATTTGAATGTGTTCAGGCTTGAAATGATGACATTTTTCCCAGCTCTCCTAATAGTTATGTCGAGGAAGTCTTGTTCTCCAAGAAGGCTGAATACAGGCATAAAAATCACAAACTGTTCATTTTCAAAATTATTTACAATTGGGGAAACGACAGGCATTGAAAAAGCTGGAGATCTCGTTTCAGCCAATCAGTCCGTAGAGTCGTGTAGAGTCTTGCTGTGGGTGCCCCTAATAATCAGTCAGTTTAAAAGTTCAGCATACAGTTCACATCAGCAGGACATCCTATAAGCAATTTAACTTGCCACAGCGTTACCTACCAAAAGGAATTTGGCAAACTCGACAAATATTTGGAGCAACACCCCGGCCAGAGTGTATCTCAAATTCTAGCCTATTCTGCTCGATTCAGCTTACACATTTTGGCTATTACGCAATAACTTCTGGCCTTGTTGTAAATTTTAATGAAAAAAACATGAGAGGAAAACCAGAGCACCAAAAAAATACCAAAAAAAAACAAAATGATTAAAAATGGCTGCGACTGGTGCTGGCTAGACAGGCTCGCACATTTTGCGCCTAAAAATATGCTATAGAAGACTGAACCAAGACCCGAGGCAGCCTGCAGGGGGCTGCCTGCCCGTAAATAAATGTAAAAACATACAAAAACAACGCTTAGACAGCGCCTGTCATTTAAAGGACGAAAGTCACAACAAAGGACGACGGCCAGTCGGGCATATCAGTCAGTCATTTAGTCACTCTGTCGCACTCTATTGTAGCCCCTGTGAATGGGCATTATTATAACATTTTTTGTTGTTGTTGTTGTTGCTTTACGTTTTTATGACATCTTTGCGGGTCTGTTGAAGGACACACGAGAACAGCAACAGCAACAACAACAAACATTTCGC
Organism: Chymomyza amoena; assembly: GCA_037043745.1. NCBI lineage: Eukaryota > Metazoa > Arthropoda > Insecta > Diptera > Drosophilidae > Chymomyza > Chymomyza amoena. Next base: position 197,778 of record JBAMAX010002091.1, read on the forward strand.
TTTTAATAGCAAAAACGTTGGGACATTTGGGTCTGGGGCTCCGGACTTTGGTACTACGTCGGTCGTCGTGTGAGAAGTTCATAACTGTCACAGTTACTGGCAACATCGATAAGCCAATGTGAACAGGGACAACAACGGCAATGTCGACCCAACTAACGAACACACTGAAATACTCACACACACACATGCATACACATACACACTCACGTACTGGTTTTGACTTCCGTTGCCTGCCACACCTCGGCGACATCCTTTTTCCTGTCTGCTGCTGTTGTTGTTTGTCGCTTTCGTTCATTCTTTTTTGTTCATTTCTTCTTTCTGTGTGTTTTTTTTTATGGCCAGTTCTCTGTCTGTGTATGCTTTTCAAAATGGCGCACTTGTATTGGTGCGCGTGTCTGCCGCGTCCTTTGGACCGACGCCCGAGCGCCTGTCGAAAATGTTTTCCATTTCAGTTAGCAAATTATGTCGGGGCGCACAAACAGCCAACAGAGGCAGCGGCAGTGCCAGCCCAACATCAACATTGGTAACACCAACAACAAAGTCAGATGAAAAGGGAATTTGAGAACATGAGTTGGGCGAAATGTGCGCCTGCACTGAGAGAAAAGCTGGAAAAGTTTTTGTGCGTAGCGAGAATGTAAAATTCCTTAAAAATAGTTAGTTTTTATAATTGTCAAACTCTTGGGAACTGAATTTTGAACTCTGGGAAACTGTTGGGGGGTGAGAAGCAACCCTAGGAATTTTGTACATAATTTTAAAGGTATGGAATCTTGGGAGTTTGTAATAAAACATATGTGCCGGCAGGGTTGGCCATGGTTACACTTGTTACCTTTAACGTTGTTTAAAAAGAAGTGATTGAGGCTCTATGCTTCACTTAGGAGTCCAGAATTCGTAGTAAAACGAAATGAATGGCCATAATTATGGAGCTTGGAGTAGACTTGCGAGTTTTTTTTTGCCCGTCAAAAGCCAATATGCTCTCTTTTGTGGGGAAGTAAGGTAGAATTAGTATGAGTTTTATGCAAGCAGCCGTAGCCATTCTACGAGATCAAATTTTTACAATTTTTGAAGCCCTCACCCATCTCGATGACCAACCGCATTATATGCGTAGAAGCCACGTGACATAAACACCCTCCCTCCCCAAGTCGAGTGACCTAGCGTGATATTTTCAAGGTCTTCTTCCCACTGAGTGGATCCCGTAACTTGGGTACAGCCCCTAAAAAGATTTATAGACCAGCTTTCCAAGGTGAAGTTTTGGAACTTAATATCCGTGAAACAAAAAAAGGCGAAACTCTAAAGGGGTTCAGTTGATATATGTTCTTAATGGTTTGCAAAACAAATATAAATTAGTAAAAGTAAGTCTTGTATGTTGTGGACAAAAAAAAAAGTTTCTGGATAGTTCCTCTGAGTTGTTCGATTAAGTAACTGCTAAAACTTATGTCTTTAAATTCCATAAAAGAACTGTTAGCATGCTCCATTTCTTGCTTTCCTCTCCGTAAGTTTCTTCGCGGCAATGTGGTTGTTACTAGAGAGCTATCTGAGGAAGAATGTGATGCGTTGACATAATAATAATTTTAAGGGGAACACTGCACTGCTACCCTTAGGATCTATTGTGCTCACTACTAGCTCTAGAGTTCCTTGGCCAACCCAATTATGGAGATAAATGTAATTATCTGTGCATCGATTTTTTGTAGTCGCCGAACAGGTATGCCCTTCTTCTAACGAGAGCGTCACACTCCGTAAGTATGGGTTGGGACGGTTCCTCCCTCATTTCACAGTACCTATAGGAAGAAACCACAAGAGTTAGAGTATACAATGCCCATCATACCTACAGGAAGAAATCACAAGAGTTAGAGTCTATCATGCCCATCATGCTCAGGTATTTCCTTAGCCTGCAGTGTCCCCTAACCCAGTAAGTATTCTAAGGGCATTCTTGTCCAAAAGGGAGATTTTCTATTCCAATCATAGAAGCCGAGGAGCTGCTTAGACTGTCGTGAACTTGTCGTACTAATCCAGTATGATTGTTGTCTGGATCTCTCCGCTTCTTGCCGTTGAACTAGGTGGATTACAAATATTTTCAAAATATGGACATATGCACAATATAGCTTTTTTTGGACCGTTTCATTGCTTTGTTGAAAGTAAAAGAAATGATTTCTATGGCCAGTGTGCTCTACTAAAAAAATAGCCAACAACTGAGACCCTTCCAAAGCGTTCGCAGTGCCATTCCTGAGCAGGGAGCACTTAATCTGTTAATAAAAATCAATATTTTCTAAACGCTGCATAGGTGGCGCCAGTGTCTTCTTAGATTCCATATTCCAAAGAGAGGAGCCGTAGGGCCGCAATTTCGAAAGATAGAGACATACCGTTTCATTGCTCTGTTAAAACTAAAAGAAATGACTTCTATGGCCGCCATAGGTGGCGCCAGTGTGCTCTACTAAAAAGAGAGCAAGGAACTGCGACCCTTCAAAAGCGTTTATAGTGCCATACCTTAGCAGGGAGCACTTAATCTATTGATAAAAATAAATATTTTCTATATGTTGCATAGGTGGCGCCAGTGTCTTCGGGAGGCATAAGGCCGCAATTTCAAAAGATAGAGATTTACAAAGTTAAAGTTCTTTGTTGACCGTTTTACTATTTCTTAAAGTCAAAAGGAAAACAAATATTTTCTGAACGTTGCATAGGTGGAGCCCATGAAGCCTACTAGAAAGATTGCAAAGAACTTAGAACCCGGCAAAAGCATTCGCAGCGTCATTTGTGCCATTTGTGAACAAGTTTGTTCCCGGCAATGTGGGAGCTACCATAGAGCTATCTAAGGAAGCACTCAATACTTTGACCTAGATAGTTCAAGAGATAGAGATATCCAAAGTTTAAGTTTATTCCTGACAATGTGGGAGCTACCAGAGCGCTATCTAAGGGAGCCGTTAATATTTTGACCTAGATGGATTAAGAATTTGTTGAACAGATAAGGATATATCAAATTCGAGTTTTTTGTTGACCGTTTTGCTAGACGTTTTACTTAAAAGGAAAATATTTTCTATACACTGCATAGGTGGCGCCATTGTCCTCTTAGACTCCATTTTCCCATGTGTGGCATAGGACCGCAATTTCAAAGGATAGATATATATAAAATTCAAGTTTTTGTTGAGCGTTTCACTATTCTATTGAGTTAAAAGTACAAGGAATAATTTCTATACGCTGCATAGGTGGCGCTAGTGTACTCTACTGAAAAAACAGCGCTCTGCCATTTAGACAAACCAAATCTGAGAATATTTTTGCTGTTCAAGCTTAATTATTCTTTTTTTTTTTTTTTGGGATAATAATATTCATATCATCTATATAGTACTTCTATCACTATTCAAAATAGAAATGGCAAATCAACGCCCTGTTGATCTGATGACGTTTATTTGCACTTATCAATATTTTGTGATATCATCGACATTTCTTTTGAAATTCCGATAGCTCTAATTATACCATTAATTGGCCTTATTTATCGACCCATTTTTCGCACAGTGTAGCAGGGCTTTAAAAATATAAATGAAATTGCAGACGCGCAACGCAGCTGGATGTGTTTTTATGACATGGCGTCGCCGGGACAACTGGACCGGGGCAGAAACAACGGCATTGAAATGAAAAAAAAGTCAGTCAGTAAACAACATAGAACCGCCATTTTGTTGTTGGGCCTTTCCCCATTTGGGTTTTCCTGCTGCTGCTGCTTCTTTTTTATGACCAAAATGCGACACTGGCGACGTTCCGCTTGAATTATGCAGCCAGCGAGCCGTGAGTCGAGTCTGGAGCGGGAGAAAGCCAGCTACCAACTTGGCTGGCTGGACGTGGAGATGCTGCTGGTCGGAAAATAAAGTTGCGAAAATTGTTTGGACATGGGAAAGGGAAAACATTTTTGAAAATTGTTGCCGTCGCCGGTCTATATAAAAAATGGCTGCTGGCAATCATTGTGTCATCGATAATAAAGATTAAATGGGAAGAACGAACAGGCGGGTAACAAGTATTGAAGGCAGCCTGTAGAGGGAGGGATTGATGATGGAGATGGTAATGGAGGCAGGAGGGTTTAGGGCTTGTTGCTATGGCTGTGGCTGTTGCTGCTCTTCAAATATTTCCATTTGTTGGCAACTTTTTGTTGTTGTTGTTGTTGCTGTGCTACTTGTTGTTGGTCGAACAAAAGAAATTGCAATTCTATTGTAAATAACAGAGCTCAAACACTCGAACATACTTAGTATATAGTAAATGTAGATATGTATTTATATACATACCATGGTATGGTATGGGTAAAGTATGGGGTATATATTTTTGCTATTATGCGCGCTCGTCAAAGTGGTTGGCGGCTCTCCATTTAGCCAGCAGCTGTAACAGAAGCAGTTCTAGAGCAGCCTTTGCCGCACTCAACACTAAAAGGCTCGATGCTCAATGTGGCAAGAACCAGGACAACTTTGTGTATGTGTGTGGCAGTTGTGGCTTGATATGGTATGCCAAAGTGGTACAAAGTGCTGGATGTTGCTGCTGCTGCTGGTTGGTTTCTCATTTCACAAACGACCTTCAACTCTCGGGCTGAGGCCCAAAAGCAAAAAAAAAAAAAAAAAGAAGTGCCAAGCCATGTAAAACTGTAATGGGTTAGAGTGTGTGGCATACACACACATGGACAGAAAACAGGAGCATGGGTGGGCAGCTGTTTGGTAGAATCAGGTCATGTTGAGCGCCAACAAAATGCGGGCAGTGGCAAAAGGCACATGGCAAACTGAACCAAACCAAACCGAACCAGACCAAACCCAAAACCAAAGCCCAAACCGAACTCAACTGAAACTAACAACTTTGTATGGTCGATTTCGAGCTCTGTGAGTCGTGTCGAGATGAGATGAGCTTTCTGTGCCGGAGAGCAGAGAGCTATAATATGCTTTAGAATTTGTGCAAATACATTTAGCACACAATAAAAACCGCACTCACACAGCTACAAATCCATAACCACACATAGATATCACATACACATGCACACTTTAAGATGCATTTGTATTAAAGGCAAACCAGATGTCAATGTGTGCATATTATCAGGCCTGGCCAGGCTAGGAGGAGGCGGACAACTGTCACCCAACTGAACAAATGTCAGCCATGTTTTGTGGTTGCTGTCAATAGAAAATAGGGAGCAAAGAGTGAAAAATCGAACAAGTTTTATAAAGAATATAGAAATTTGATTGAGTGCAGAGAAAATTGATGTACACTTGTAGGTCGTCTATAAATTGAGTCAGCTTTAGATGGTAAAGTTTAGTAATTTAAGATGGAAGGGATATACTTGGGGAATATGCGAATGAACAGTGAATAAAAGTTTTAGGTGGAAGTTAAAAAAAATACTATTTGCGTAGTTCCAAAGATGATTTCAGCTCCAAAGTTTCCGAAACAGTTACCAAAACCGTCGAGCGAAAAGTTGAGCCCGTTCGTGATCCTCCATAGGTATTTTTGTCTGAAAAATTTAAATGTGTCTTCAGAGAACTCCGATTCCAGAGAAACTGCCTTCGTTCATCATCACCATCATCATCTGTTAGCACTACTTCCCGGAGTGGGTTTTGGCTTCCTCTACTATCCTGTTCCGTTCGCCTCTGTCTCTGGCCAGCATCATTCAGTTACTAATTCCAAGTATTCGCAAGTCTTTTTCAATACAGTCGATTAATCGTATTTTTGGGCATCCTCTGTATCGTGTATGAGTTAGGTTGTACATATCTTCTTTTGTGGGCGCCTATTGTCCATTCTCATCACATGAGCTAACCATCTCAGTCTCTGCTCCTCGTATTTTACAATGTCCTTTCCATTGGTTAAACACAGAAACTCTTCATTTCTTTTGACGGTTTAGTTGTTGTATTCATCACAATCTGCGTTTCCCTTAAAAAACTTAAGGAAAATTGCTATTTGTATTGCACACAATTCCAAAACAACATTTAAGTTCGCCAGGTCCTTAATGTGGACCTTTTTTTTCGAAAAATTTTAATGAATCTTCAGAGATCTCCGGCTTCAGAGAAATCCCCTGCTCTTTAAAAATCTTCAGGTTAGATGAGCTCGTTTCGTTTTTTTGCATTCATTTCAAGAAGACGGCCTTGCCGCCTTTATTTTAGTTTGGTCCCACATCTTTTGGCAATACTTACGGCCAACCCTGATAAAAAGTTGAAGTTTTACGTATTTCTGAAGCTTGAGACGTGGATGAATTTTTGATTCGATATTAGTTGCCCATCCTAATCTTTACCTATATATCGCAATTTTCGAACAAAGGCATAAATCATATACTAACGTTAATTCTCAGATATTCATTTCCTGAAAGCTCCCCACCTTTTTGCTGTGCTTACCAACACTCGTCTGAAAGCACAATTTTTTTACATCCTCTTGGAAGCTAAATTATTGTGGAATAGTCCAGTCAAGATGGTTTGCATTTTCGACCGAAATAGGTTGGCCCACTAGTTCCTTTCTTTCTGCTCACTTTAATTTTTCCAAACCCGAAAAACCACATTCATAATGCTACCAAAATAAGCACCTCCAAAAAATTAAAATCTTTTACATCTCCACAATTCTTGTGTCCAGAGAGCTCGCATCATGGACCTGGTTAGGGTGGCCTTCCCAATATGGGACCATTGTCTCTTTCTTTATTTTCTTTTTACTGAGGTTAACGAGTTGACGATTTTTTGACTTCAGATTCGAATTTCGCGACTCCAACAATATCCTGGTTTTTGGGATTGTAAGATCCGAATTCCTAGGCAAAAACCATAGCAACACCTCGCTTCATGGATTTTTTTAAATTGTGTCAGAAGTCTGAAGTTTTTAAAATTTCTTAGAATCTGATTCAGCGATCCCACAACGTCTTGAAAACATGGTTTGAGTTAGAATAGATATACAAATTTTAAGTTTTCAATGGTAAAAGTCGAAATTTTGATCAATAACCATTTTGTTTAGAAATGACAAAAAAGTAGGAAGCGCTTGGGAGTCTACTCTTTAAAATATAACCCCGAAAAAAATCCGTAAAGAAGTATTCGGGTCTTGGTATCTGAACGTAATTTTCTTATATGTTTTTAGGAATACAATATCGGAATCCATGGGCAAAAACCTTAGCACATCAGCGTTTAACGAAAATTTTCGAAATACCTCATTCCATGGGATTTTTTGGATTATGTTAGATTTGTGACGTGCTGAAAAGCACAAGATCCAAATACATATCCAAAGCGCACAGCAGCGTTTGAAGAAAATTTTCGAAATACCTCGTTTTATACAATAGTATTTTTTTTAAGTTATGTCAGAAACCTGACTCGTGAATTTCTTGGAGTCGGACTCACAAAACGAGGTTAAAGCTGGAATAGAATTAAAATTAAATAGTTTTTACTGATAAAAGTGGAAATTTTGTCTACGTACTATATTGTTTCGAAATTACAAAAAAGTTGGAAACAATTTGGAGTCTTCTCCCGAAGAGCGAAGCCATATAAAGAGCAAGGGAGGGACATTCAATGCATGTCAGCAAACGATTGGCAATTGGGATACACACGATCCATTTAATGAGAATTAAAGTCTGGAATACACTTCTATTTCTTTATTTGTTTACAAATTTTGAGTTTCTTCCTTTGCAATCTAATTTTCCATCTATACATCAAAAGTTATTACCATTGTACATCATTGGCTCCTTCAATCTTGGCTTAATATATTCATGTGTCAAAAACTCTTTACACTCAATTACATCACTTAAAACGCTCTCTCTCTCTATCCCTCTCAAATATCACAACAAATTGCATTTGTCCCACTGTAAGTCCCAAGACTGCAATCAAATTAACTCACGGATACGAACTGTACACTCTCGGGCTGAAGTAAACCGAAGTGAAGTGGCTGAAAGCATTGTCAACATGTAGCAATGTTGCAGCCCAACGACTCGTATGATGCCACAAATTTGCTTTCATTTTCATTACAAGAACAACAAAAAAAGGGAGAGCAGGGAGAGCAAGGAGTTACAGCTGTCAGATATTCAAGATATCCCCAAATAGGTCAAATGTTACAATTTTCTTAATTGAAATGCGTGTGTGAACTAATCTAATCAGTTCAATCATTCCGACACACAGTCACGCCATCAAATATACATACATATAGACAACTTTGCGTATGCGTAATATTTATAAAATAATAATCATGCGACACGTTTTCCGTCTGCAGCATTTATCTGCCGCTCGTGCCCCAAACAATTAGCTCCAGCAACTTGATTGGCGCTAATTGTTACAAAATAAAATAATATTCGGCAGATGATTGAATGCTGACCAAGATTTGCAACAAAATGGTGGGCAAGCACGCAGCTTTGAGGGTTTTATATTATATGTAGGTCTGTGTCTGACACAAATCATATTTCCGTTGGCGAATATTTCATAATGAAATAAATATATCAACTTTGGTATATGGCGCATGCATCTGTCAGGCTGTTGTTTGTTTTTTTTTTTCGTTGTTGTTATTTTTTTCCTACCAAATGCGGTCGCGTTTGCAAATTGAATGTAGGTCGTTGCGGTTGGCATTCGCGTGACCAGAGCCATCGATCAGACAGACGACGGTGTTATGGGCCGCACGGCCGTTTAGCGCTAATGATGCGGCGGGGCTAGGCTAGGCCTAAGGTGTGTGGGTGTGGGTGAGGATGAGCTGTGTGTGGGCGGGGGTGTGGAATTTGATGGTTGGTTGGCTGCTCGATTGGTTGGATAGCTGGCTGATTGGATGGACGGCCGTCAGTTGCGACGACGTTATGTCTGTTGGGTTACATATGGCTGCGTGTTGTTGGTAAGGCGGTCGGTCTGTCAGTGTCATGTGCTTTTGACATGCAATGCCGGAGCAGCAGCAGCAGCACGTATATGAGTGTGTGTGTGCAGGTGTGATAAGTTGTTGCTTTCCACGTTGTTGTTGTTGTCGTAGGTTTGCAGGCAATGCAACCTAGTTTTTAGTTATGCCCCAGCACGCTTTATTTGCCGACTTACACGTTTAAACTTTAACACTGTTGCATTATGCTTTACATAACCTATAAAAAACGCATGCTTGTTGCTAGCGCTCAAAAGTAGGCAACATTTTTTGTCTTGTACGCCATTTTTTGGTGAAAGTTTGCATTTGCCGGCTAAGCATAACGGCCTTTAAAGCTTTAAAATGCCGCCGCAATGCAATACAAACACACACACACACATACACTCACATATACTGCGTAAAATATTTACCATGGGTGCGACCCCCGGGGCAGGCGCAGCCATTAATTCGGCCCATTTTACGACTGTCTGCGTGCCATACTAATAAAAGCACTCAACAAACATATACACGAACATACGAACATTTATACATTCGCCAGAGGTCCTTCCTAACAGTGCGTGTGTGTGTGTGCATATGTATGCACTGTGTGTATGTACTTCAAGCAAACACACCCAAATGTATACTATAGTTTTTTTTTTGGCGCAGCTGCTGTCGTTACTTTAGCCGTCGTTGTTGTTGTTGCTGCTGCTGCGACATTTTTGCGCTCGTCTCTAGAGCAGACACTCCTTTTTTCAAACAACGTTATGCCACACTGGCAACTAACACACACTGGCACAGAGTGAAAGCCAACACACGCATACAGCTGTACAACCACACAATACACATATACACAGAGACTAACTGATTTTAGGTCGCGCGACTGTCGGCCATTGCGGCAGACGGGCAAACGTTGTTGGCTGCTGGCACACAGACGCATTGGCTGGCTCATCGTTAACACAGACACACATAGACACACGAACACACATATATACATACATATATAGTACAGACGAAACTTTCGAGCCAAGAACAACAACAAAGCAACAGTAGCAGCGACAGCAGCAGCAGCAGTTACTGCGACAGCGTCGTCCATGTCGACGTCAACGTCACCGTCAGCGTCGTCGGCTGTTGGTTCGGCTCGACCGAACAAGAGACCGCCAACAACGTGCAGACTTAACTGCCACGGAAACTGTGCTCGTTATGAACACCCAACAACAGCAACAAAAACAACATGCACACCAAACTGTACAAAAAAGAGATGAACAGAAAGAAGTTGAGCAGCAACGAAGCTCGTATGCTCTACAAATACATATATTACAGATTGATGGTTGAATGCTGGATGAAATGGCAATGTTTTGATATAACTTCGAAAAATGCAGCGGGAGATTTGAAAATTCAATCAAATAATTGTCAAAAAATCAAGGTTGTTCCAATGCGTGATATTTTTTGCTCAGGAAACCTGAGATGGCGGTGGATGCGGCTTTAAAAAAAAACATCGTGGTACAACCAGCCGTAATCCAAAAATTAAAGTATAAACACATTTAATATATTAAATTCCTGATATAAGCAACATGAGGTTAAGGATGGAACTGCATTAAAAATAATTTTTTATGGCTTCGTAGACATTTTCCTTACGAAAGATTATTATTATTTGTGCCTATTCTGAAATTATTTTCGGATCTCGATGATTTTATATTGCAGTTTGTGGTTATAGTTTTACTTATAGGAAGATATCTATATTAGGATTTATACAAATTTGTACATATATAAATATAAGGATAATAAAGCTAAATCGGAATAGGAATCGGAATCGAATCTTACACACACAATTAAAAAAACATTTTTCTTCCACTATTGCAAATAAATCGAGGGCTTACTAATTTTGCCTTAAGGCCAGTATGCAGAAGCCCAAACAACACTTTCCCACAGAAATTGCTGGTATTATTGCTATTAAAGATGTAAGTATTTTTCTGGTATTTTTTAGCATTTGTTCTATTCTGTCTTTGTATGCATTTATTAATGAAAATGGTCATAAGGAAATCAGACCATAATTTTATTTTTAACGCCAAACGAATTAAATTACCAAATAAAAACATGAATTTTCAACATA